>SJYG01000950.1:305613-328786 GCA_006410535.1 Litocranius walleri
GGGGGGGGTGGCTCTGTGAACAGGGGAGGGTCCCGGGCGTCCTCACCTCGCCCCACCAGGGACACAGAGCTGGGGTGGGGTGGGGGGAGTACGGGGTGTAGGGGGGTTGGTGAGACTCCCCAGGGCCCGCACTGGACTGACTCTCCTCAATCCCATCCAAACCTCACTCGCTGGCTCAGGGTTTTCCCCTCGGCTCCTCTGTAAGCCATCGGCCCACGCTTTAGCTCAGAAGGTTCTCATGAGCATCCAGAGCCCAGGCTCAGAGCAGACCCTGTTGCCAGGCCGCTGGCCGTTGGGTGCCGGAAAGTCCTCGCCTTTCTGGTGAATCCCCGGCCGTGTCTACCTGCATGCGTGCAGGCTGGTCAACGCTCAGGTGTTTACTGTGAATGGAAGTGACTCCCGAACAGGCGGCTGCCAGGAGTGATCGGGAACCTCAGCCCCGTTTCCTGGCACGTCGACCCTAAGTTAGCTCCAGAGACAGGAAGATACCCTCTCCCAGGCTTCTCAGCATCTGGAGTCACTGGCCTTGGCCCCTCGGCTGTTTGCTCCTTCCATTCTGCCCGTCCTTCCCCTCCTGCTCAGGGGCCAGATCTATCTACAGTCGGCCACCGTCTGGAACTGGACACCTGCCTGAGGGGCGGGCTGGAGCCTGCATTGCCCCAGGCACTTCTGGGAGCCCAGCCCAGCCCCCAGCTGCGAGGATGCTCTAAACCAGCTGACCTTTGACTCTGCTGAGGAACCTGCCTGGACCCCTCCGTCCTCTGTCCCAGAGCCCCTGATTCCCGGTTGGGCACAGCCGTCTCTGGGCTGACGCTGTCCCCAGCCAGTCAGTGGCAGGTCCTGCCGCTGCGGACACAGCTGGCCTCACTGCGCTCTCCTTGGGCTCCCAAACGGCTGGAGCCTGGTGGGGCCATGCATTGTTTTCCTGGGGCTGCTGTAAGGAAGGGCCACACGCGGGGGCCTGAGACAGCCCAGGCGAATTCTCTTCTTGCACCACCTCGCCCCTCTGGAGGCTCTAGGGGTGGCTCCAGGGGTGGCTCCTCCTGGGGCTGTGTGAACTTGGGGGCCCCCAGGCTGCTGGCTGCACCCCTCCCCTCGCCACCTCTAACCTCCCAGGGTGTCCTGAGTCCTGGTGGTCCTCTTACTAGGAGGACACGGGTCCCTGGATTTAGGTCGTCCTCCCCCAGTACAGCCTCACTGCAGAGACGGTCCCGGAACAAGGCTGAACTCACCGGTTCCAGGTGGCGGGGCGCTGGGGTTGTGACTCCCCCTCCAGCGGGCAGGCTCCGCGCTGCTCTGGCCTTTGCTTCCTCCTTCCAGCAGACTCACCCTATTCCGCATCGCTGAGGCTGACACCTGCTCCAGGGTCTGCCCTGTGTGACCTGGCCTTGCTTTGCGGTTCTGGGTCACATGTCCCTCTGTCCTGGGGTGGGTGGCCCCTGGACGTCCTGTGCCCACCCCTGCCTCTGGTCCCCCTTTCCCGGCAGAAGAGCTGCCCAGCACAGCCTCAGCAGGGCCTCAAGCATTCCTGCCATCTGTCACCTCCCGTCACCTCTCTGCCCCAGAAGGGCTGACCCCTCCTTCAGTTCTGCTCACCTGGGTCTTTCCTGGGACACCCCCGACCTCAGATGCCCTCCCCAGAGGCCAAGATCCAGTCACGCATGTCCTGTCTCCTCAAGAAGCCTCCCTCGTGGAAGGAACATCTCCCTGGGGCCCCAGCAGGGCGGCCCTCTGACCTGTCGTGGGTGTGGTCTGTTCTCATCTGCCCGGTGCTCCTGAGACACTCGGCACAGCAGCACTTTCTGTCCTAACGCGAGTGGGGTGGGCGGCTGCCAGTGGTGGAGTTGTTGTTACCAACGGCGGAGTTGTTAAGTCGCTCAGTTGTGTCCAACTCTGTGGGGCCTCAGGGACTGTAGCCCACCAGGCTCCACTGTCCGTGGGACCCCCAGGCAAGAATGCTGGCGTGGGCTGCCATTTCCTCCTCCAGGGGACCTTTCTCACCCAAGGATGGAAGCTTCGTGCGTCTCCTGAGTCTCCTGCATGGTGGGTGGATTCTTCACGGCTGAGCCCCAGGGAAGCCTGACTGGATGGTACCTTCTGCCGGCAAGTGAGGTGTGAGGGCCAGAGGCCAACTTCTGGCCAAGGAAAAGCCAAACTGTAAGCAAAGTCAGGTCAACTGGCAAATCCACTGCTCGTCACTAATAAGTCTTTAAGGAAACTGGGTTAGACGTTCTTCTCTGGAGTTTGCAATAATGTCAGCTTAGTCACGTCACGCTCGGAATTTTAAATCTAAAGCATGTGGCCGTGCCACCCGTCAGCTGGCCCCGAGTAAGACATCGTGCCTTGAGCAGGATGGTCAAAACCCTCCTGTAGTGCAGGAGACTGGGGTTCGATCTCTGGGTTGGGAAGATCCTCTGGAGAATCCCATGGACAGAGGAGCCTGGTGGGCTACAGTCCACTCCTAAGGATTCCACTTGCAAAGAGTCAGACATGCCTGACACACACACGCGCGCGCGCACACACACACACACACACACACACACACACGTTCTTTGAGTCAAGTTTCTTTCTCTGCGCATCAGAAATTGACATTGTCTACCTGGTAATAAGTGAACAGTTGCCGTAGACAAATGCTTTCCAAAACTACCAGCAGTGAGCAAGGTAACAAATGCTGCCTGCTCAGGCACAAGCCCCCCGCCCCTCTCTGCCCTCCATGCCCCGTGGATGCCTGAGCTGGACCTCAGCAGGGCTAGACTGCGTGCACCTGCGGCCCTTCTGTGACCCCCACCCAGCAAGGATCCAGGTGGAGAAGCAGGTTCCTCATCAACGTTACCACTCAGATTCCAAGGTGGCTCAGAGCAAACCCCCTCTAACGCCTTTCAGTTGAGACTTCACTTGTCCACGACTCTGCCCACCATGGCCCGGCGCCTCGGGTGCCATCCGCCAGCCTGTGCAGGGGACCACTGCCCTGTGCAAGGCCCAGCCTGGCCTTTGGAGGTGCCTCATCCCCCCACGGTCCACCACCTGCCCTGCCCATGGTCCAGCCTGCCTGGGGGGCGTGTGCACTCTGGCGAGGGGCGGGGAGCCCCCTGCCGCCTGCTATTCTTACTTTCAGAGGCTTCACCCTATGTAACCCTTGGGGCTGTCGGCTAAGTGAGGCTGTGGAAGCTAATTACAGGTTGTTCCTGCTACCGGGAAAGTCTGTGCGGGAGGTTCTCGGTCCCACACGGGGTGTCCCCAGGGAGCGGTCACCCTGTGGGGTCCAGGCTGGGCATGAAGCAGGATTTGGATGAAAATAAATTCCCCGATCCTGTTTCTCAGTCATCCAACTGATACACTGACGCCCCTTTAAATATCACACTTTCTGCTCATGATAAATGAATTCATCCGTACAGCTTCGTCAATACATATACTGACCATTTTCACCCGCCGGTTCTTTTGCTTTTTGCTGATGGCCTTTTCCTCGGTTGAGAGAGACCGTTCTCGCTTTGGGTAATGCGAACCAGATTGGAAGCCTACAACTCGCATTCTCTCTCTTCAGCAAAAAGGAGCGCTCCAGCCAATCTTGCCGGTTTTATTTATAGCATTGTATTTCCTGAGAGAAGGCAGGAAAAGTCCGTCTCCCCCGGCTCCTGCGGCCCCTCCCCGTGGTCCCCCAGCTGCGGCCAGAGCAGGGGCGGGCCGCACGGGTGGGGGCGGAGGGGGCCGGGCCGGACCGGCGCCAGGTGCCCCAGCAAATGCGGGATCAGAGGAGGAATTATGTCATCCCGCCGCGGAACGAGTCCAGCGCTTCCGCGTGCATCTGACTGCCGGCCGCACGGACTGCGCGCATATAAGGGGCGGCCGCGGCCCGCCGCCCCGGATCCAAGCCCAGCTCCTCTGCAGAGCGGGGTTGGGTCTCCTCCTGCGGCCCTTCAGCCCTCGCCGACCCCCTCCCGGCTCTGAGCCACTCATTCCTGCAGGGTTTCCACACCAGGTAAGAGCGGCTTCTCCATTGACCAAATCGTTGCGCTGTAGGTTAACTTTTCAGAAAAGTCTTTTTTAAAGCAATTTTATTCTAAGAGGGGAGAAGGAGAAAGTGCAAACTAGTTTTGAAGTAGGGAGGGAGCTTGCCTGTTGGCACCTGAGCAGAAACCGGTCTTCACCTCGGCCTCCTGCCGCTCAGCGGCAGAACGGGGGCAGGTGAGCTCCCTGTGGCATCTTTCCTGCACGGAGGATGCTGTGATCCTGCCCGGGTTGCTCATCGCCTGAGGACCCCTGGGGCTTTCGTGAAGGTGCCTGCCTGGAATCCTGGGCAGGGGCTTCCGTTTCAGCCACTGAATAGGATGCTTCCATAAAGTCTGTTACTGGGGGGAGGGGGGCCGCGGGTGTCCTGAGGAAGAAACTAGAAGTTGTTCCTGAGGAAGTGAAAAAAGGGCGAGAAGTTATAAAGACGCGTGCTGAACACTGAAAAGTGTTTCTGAAAGTTTTTAATGAATGGTATTTAGTAAGTCAGTGAAGACTGCCCTGGCTGCCCAGGGACTCCAGCTGTTCTTCAAGTTTGGGGGATAACTTGCAGATGAAAAGGCAGCGGGAATTGGCAAATTAGCCTAATTTCTGTGAAGGGGGTCAAGCTCCTTTGCAAGGGGAGGCTGAGGACAGTGAGGGGCTCTGTTGAATCACTTTGTTCTTGACCATTGGAAGGTCGCATTTCTCAGTAAAGTTTGCGCTGATCGCTGGTATAAGAAGATTGTAAAAGGTCTTTGCAGATCTTTGTCAAAGTTCTGATGTAAGTAGGTGTAGCGACATTCCGACTATAACCCTAAGCCCAGCTGTGAGGCGAGGTGTGCAGCGTGGGCGCCCGTGCCCCCGCAGCGCCTCGCAGGACTGCGTGTGTGTCGCCCTTTAGCAGCACGCGGGGAGAGAGGCTGGAGCCCCAGCCGCGCCCCTGGCGGCTTCTCCTCTGCCCGGCGACCCAGGCGGGATGGGCCCCCAGGCCCGCGTGGCAGACGTCTGTCTCTGCGCCAGAGGGTTTGCTTCTGACCCTGGCAGAGCTCCCGTGCGGCCTCGGGCTGACGGGGGGCTGAGCCCTCGGGACTGGGACGCTAGTTCCACGGAGCCTGCTGCCGGAGGCGGTGGTCCCGCTGTCTGTGCGGGGAGGGCGCGCCGGCCCGCCCGCGCTGAGGCCGCCTGCGCGGGACGCGCGAGTGGCAGTGCTGCTCTGAGTCCCCGAGGACGCTCAGCGCGGGGCGCAGCCCTGCAAGAGGCCCCCCGCGGGGCTGCTTCAGAAGTCTCTGCAAGCACTGACCGGCTCCCGGCTCACTTCCCACACTCACCCTCTGAGTGGCTGATTTAAACGCCGGTCCTCGTTCCACAGAAGGGGCGCCTGGGGCCGGAGGACTCAGGGACGCTTCCCCGGCGGCGCGGTGACGCGGCACCGCAGCTCTGCGGGACCTTGCCCGCGGGCCCGCCCAACGCCCGGCGGGTGCAGGCGGAGCACAGCCGAGCCCCGCGCTTGCTGTGGACCGGCTGAAGGCAGGTGTCTGCAGCCTGCGGGACGGGAGAGTCCTGCTTGGAGCCCGCTCCCCCGGCGACGGTCCCCCTCTCGGGAAAAGCCGCTCGTTCTGGAGAGGCTCCCCAGGGATTTCTTTCTCATTAAGAAGCTCAGGACCCTTGAAGCCCTAAACAAGGAGGGTAGGGGTCTCAGATTGGCTTCACTTCTGCGGAACGCAGAGTGTTGCTGGAAGGGCCCTGGAGCCCGAGCTCAGGGGAGGCAAGGAGGCTGAGGCCCAGAGCTGAGGATGCTGAGCAAGGGTTAACCCTGGAGCGGGCTCCCGGCCAGGCTCTGACTTCTGGGCCAGTGTCTGCTGAGCCTGCCAACTGAGAATCCTGAAGAATGGAAAAACAGGCCTCAAGAAAATAGAAAAGCAAAGCAAAAATGATTACTAAGTAGAAGGCTATTTTCTTAGCAGTTATGATCCAGCAAACTAGGTTTACTTCTAACCCATATACAGTTACCATTTATTCTCTTTAATTAAATCATGTGCAACATTTTTTGGCTATTTATGCAAAATATGTTTGTAGGCTATTTTCCCCAGGCTGATATTTTTCTAAATTCGAACTTCTTGGGTTTATGTTCTGGCTCTGGGCAAGCACTTAACTTGTCTGAGCCTCCACTTATCCATCTGCAAAATGGCCATGATAATGATCATATCTGTCTCCTAGGTCATTATGAGGATTAAATAATATGAATGCTTAGGACATCATTAGTACAGTGCTTGTTGACAAATGCTAGTCCAATGAATACCAACTTTAGTTAGAAAAACCCATTTGAAAAGCATATTTTCTGTCTAGCTTTGCCCACAAATCCATTTGTTTTTTATTTTTATACACAAACTGTTTTTAAGTGATCATATGAGTAAAACTTCCAATCCAAATTAGAAACTGTGGTTATGTTTTCTTGAGTAACAGGGTCTGACTTATCTGCAAGGGTTTGGCTGGGAAGACGCAGGATGCTGCGGCCACTGCTGCTGCTGGCCCTGTGGGCCTGGTCCAGTGCTCAAGGTGAGTGTGGACCCCCGGGTGTTCTGGTCCAGTGCTCAAGGTGAGTGTGGACGCCCCTGGGTGACCTGGTCCAGCACTCAGGGTGAGTGTGGACCCCCAGGTGTTCTGGTCCAGTGCTCAGGGTGAGTGTGGACGCCCCTGGGTGACCTGGTCCAGCACTCAGGGTGAGTGTGGACCCCTAGGGTGACCTGGTCCAGCGCTCAGGGTGAGTGTGGACCCCCGGGTGTTCTGGTCCAGCACTCAGGGTGAGTGTGGACGCCCCTGGGTGACCTGGGCCCCCAGGACGAGGTTCACCTGCTGGATAAGGGTGGTTAAAGTGGAGGCCTGGCTGGAGCACCTCACCCCTTAGGACCTTAACTTAGTTTAAAATAAATCTTCACCCACTTTTGAGTCCATACAATAGGAAATTTATTTTTAGAAAATTGAGGTATTAGAGAGAAATACCCTCCCACCTGTAGGTGCAGCCTTTTGCTGGGCATGTTTTGTCTTCTTTCTTTTTAAAATTGGATTAAAAAAAATAAACTGTTTATTTGGTTGTGCCAAAAGGCATGTGGGATGTCAGTTCCCCAACCAGGGATCAAACCTGTGGCTCCAGTTTTGAAAGTGCAGACCCTTAAACACTGGACCTGCAGGGAAGTTGCTGCCTTTTTTCTGTATGTGATATTTACAACATACTGAAGTATTTGGTGTTTTACAGCTTCTATCCTTCCCACATTTTTGCACTTAAAAACATATCTAAATATTTTTTCATGTGTTTATTTTCTTACAACATGGTTTTTAATGACTTCCATTAGAAGGTACCCCTCTATTTATAGGCCATTCCCATTTACATTTCACATTTACATGACTGTAATGACACCCCAAAGAATGCTGTTGTGAATACCTATATCCTTGCATCTGTGGTTACATATTTAGGATAACTTACCAGAGTAAAATTGCAGAGTCAAAGTCTTTAATGATTTTAAGCATTTTTGACATATGGCCAAACAGCTGTATTGCAGGTAGTAAGATGAACACTTCTGTCAACAACATCGTGTAATCTAATGCTTCACTTTGCCAAGTATTAGATAAAAGCTATGCTTTGTTTAGACTTTCTGTCAGAAGCTTATTTTCAATGATTTAAAGTGTTATATTGGTGAGGGTGGGCAACCTCTTTCCAGTATTTGGACGGTGCATTAAAGCCTCGCGTTTGTGGCCTTGAGGCTCATGGTCTTTCAGACGCTCTCCTGCAGTGCAAGCCCTGAGACGCAGGCTGCATTTCTGAGAAATACAGGGTCCCCACGGGAGGGGTTCAGCTCAGATTAGGTCTCCAGGAAAGCGACATCGAAGGCAGCCGCTCGGCTTTCCTGGGCCCTTGGGTGGGAGACGGAGGGTCTCCCCTGAGCCCCGCTGAGGTGGGGAGCAGAGGCGGCCCTTGTCAGACCTGGTCCAGCACTCAGGGTGAGTGTGGACCCCTAGGGTGACCTGGTCCAGCGCTCAGGGTGAGTGTGGACCCCCGGGTGTTCTGGTCCAGCACTCAGGGTGAGTGTGGACGCCCCTGGGTGACCTGGGCCCCCAGGACGAGGTTCACCTGCTGGATAAGGGTGGTTAAAGTGGAGGCCTGGCTGGAGCACCTCACCCCTTAGGACCTTAACTTAGTTTAAAATAAATCTTCACCCACTTTTGAGTCCATACAATAGGAAATTTATTTTTAGAAAATTGAGGTATTAGAGAGAAATACCCTCCCACCTGTAGGTGCAGCCTTTTGCTGGGCATGTTTTGTCTTCTTTCTTTTTAAAATTGGATTAAAAAAAATAAACTGTTTATTTGGTTGTGCCAAAAGGCATGTGGGATGTCAGTTCCCCAACCAGGGATCAAACCTGTGGCTCCAGTTTTGAAAGTGCAGACCCTTAAACACTGGACCTGCAGGGAAGTTGCTGCCTTTTTTCTGTATGTGATATTTACAACATACTGAAGTATTTGGTGTTTTACAGCTTCTATCCTTCCCACATTTTTGCACTTAAAAACATATCTAAATATTTTTTCATGTGTTTATTTTCTTACAACATGGTTTTTAATGACTTCCATTAGAAGGTACCCCTCTATTTATAGGCCATTCCCATTTACATTTCACATTTACATGACTGTAATGACACCCCAAAGAATGCTGTTGTGAATACCTATATCCTTGCATCTGTGGTTACATATTTAGGATAACTTACCAGAGTAAAATTGCAGAGTCAAAGTCTTTAATGATTTTAAGCATTTTTGACATATGGCCAAACAGCTGTATTGCAGGTAGTAAGATGAACACTTCTGTCAACAACATCGTGTAATCTAATGCTTCACTTTGCCAAGTATTAGATAAAAGCTATGCTTTGTTTAGACTTTCTGTCAGAAGCTTATTTTCAATGATTTAAAGTGTTATATTGGTGAGGGTGGGCAACCTCTTTCCAGTATTTGGACGGTGCATTAAAGCCTCGCGTTTGTGGCCTTGAGGCTCATGGTCTTTCAGACGCTCTCCTGCAGTGCAAGCCCTGAGACGCAGGCTGCATTTCTGAGAAATACAGGGTCCCCACGGGAGGGGTTCAGCTCAGATTAGGTCTCCAGGAAAGCGACATCGAAGGCAGCCGCTCGGCTTTCCTGGGCCCTTGGGTGGGAGACGGAGGGTCTCCCCTGAGCCCCGCTGAGGTGGGGAGCAGAGGCGGCCCTTGTCAGGGAAGTGGAGAGTGAGGACCGGACCCTGCTTCCTTTCTCCGTGAAGGCTCCTCCGCTGGTCCGCACAGAGAGCCGCTCGCGGGAGCTGGGGCTGTGGTCCGCGGCTGGGGAGGGCGGGTCAGGCAGCGCCCAGGAGAGGAAGGAGGGGCGGGCTCTCCGGCCTCGCAGGGGCCACATGCCAGCCCGCGTGGCGCCCGAGAGAAGGGCCCTGTGGCCCCGCGCCCCTGACCTCTGTGCTCTGCTCCCCGAGCAGCGGGAGACCAGGACGAGGACACCGCCTTCGACCTCTTCAGCATCAGCAACATCAACCGCAAGACCATCGGGGCCAAGCAGTTCCGGGGCCCAGACCCCAGCGTGCCTGCCTACCGCTTCGTCCGCTTCGACTACATCCCGCCGGTGAGCGCGGAGCACCTGGGCCGGATCGCCGAGGCCATGCGGCGCAAGGAGGGCTTCTTCCTGACAGCCAGCCTGAAGCAGGACCGCCGGTCCCGGGGCACCCTGCTGGCGCTGGAGGGCCCGGGCGCCGCGCACAGGCAGTTCGAGATCGTGTCCAACGGCCCCGCGGACACCCTGGACCTCACCTACTGGGTGGACGGCACCCAGCACGTCCTCTCCCTGGAGGACGTGGGCCTGGCTGACTCCCAGTGGAAGAACGTCACCGTGCAGGTGGCCAGAGAGACCTACAGCCTATACGTGGGCTGCGACCTGATGGACAGCTTCACGCTGGACGAGCCCTTCTACGAGCACCTGCAGACCGAGAGGAGCCGGATGTACGTGGCCAAGGGCGCGGCACGCGAGAGCCACTTCCGGGTAGGTCCCCAGACAAGCCCACCTGACCTGGCCGGAGAGGGGTGGGATCCTGGGGGGGTGCGTGCATGCACACGGGCAGGCGTGCATGCAAGGAGCACCCATGCACACCGGCTGGCACGTGCACACACTGTACACATGTGCACACGTGCACATACTACACACTGCACACACACACACCTGCACATACCATACACATGTGCACGTGTACACTGCACACATGGACACACTGCACACACACGTGCACACTGCACACATGTGCACACATGCACACACCACACACTGCATGCACACACACACCTGCACATACCATACACACGCACACATGTACACTGCACACATGGACACACTGCACACATGTGCACGCACTGCACACACTACACACTGCACACACACACCTTCACATACCATACACACGCACACATGTACACTGCACACACACACATGCACTGCACACATGTGCACACGTGCACACACCACACACTGCACACACACACCTGCACATACCATACACATGTGCACGTGTACACTGCACACATGGACACACTGCACACATGTGCACAGGCACTCTCATGGGTACACACACATACTCTAACCCAGGAACCAACAGAGCGGCAGACACAGGCACCTTTCTTAGCTGCACAAACGGTCACTGATCTCCCGACTGAACACTGATTTGATCATCAAGACATCAAATCTGTTCAGCTATCTCCCAGGGTCCCCAGATTCCAGTACAGTCCTGGCATGACAGGCTGGCAGGAGAGAAAATTGACCATGTTTCCTAATGAAAGGGCTTTTGGTTTATGAGGGAGTGGTTCCATGTTCGTCTCAGTTAATATATGTTTGCAAGAGGATTTTTTCTAAATGCAAGTGTTTAGAAACTGCAGGAGAGGGTTAGCGACTGTTCTCCTCCAGGTGTGTGTGCGTTTTGGAAATAAATGTATGTTCAGACTCAGCTGTTTCAGTAAGAGGCCTGGAGATGCCTGTGTGGTCTCTGGTGGTCGTCGGGAAGCCCTCAGCCCACTGGGACGATACCCTCCCTGTCTTGGGGTGGCCCGCCTGCTCTCATGGATGAGGTCTGTTTCGTGGACAGTCAGAGCAGTGCACGTTGCTGTGACCCATGGCCACGCGTGGGAGTGCTGGTCGCCCTCAAGGTCCCCAGCTGAGAGTGTGGCCTCCATAGTCTGTTCCCTCAGCCTGTCTCCACCATCCCTCTCAAGCCCCTTCTCTCAAATGCTCTCCCTTCTTGAGTCAAACCCACATCTGCCTCTGGCCTCAAATGAAGCTTTGAAGTAACGTACACAGATAACCCACTAACGAGATCTCAGACCTGCCGAGAATAGGAGCACAGAAGGAAGCACCCTCACTGCTTCAAACCGCATCTTGTGTCTTTGAGATGCCGCTAGTGTGTCCTCAGATGTCTGCTGTTGACCCACTTGGGTTTCTCTCCTTGTACATGTCTCAGGGTTTGCTGCAGAACGTCTACTTAGTCTTTGAAAACTCTGTGGAGGATCTTCTGAGCAAGAAAGGTTGTCAGCAGAGCCAGGGAGGTAAGTGCCTGGGTCCTGCTGCGGTGGGTCCTCCTCCTGTGGGGAGGACCGTGGAAGGTAAGGGAATGTGTTGGAATATGGTGCCATCCTGGCCTTGCCCAGGTGGCTGGTCAACTCGGATGTGTTGACATCTGAACACAGTACGTTGCTTGAAGGATTAACTGTGCATGCATTTCAGTTATTCAATATAATCCATTTTACATGCCAAAAACATCCCTGGCATTTTAACATGATCTTAAATATATGCAACCATGCCAGTCTACTGATGCATGAAGACTTTCTTCATAAGATGACTCCACAACGCTTTGTCAAGCTTGGTTTGTGGGAAGTTTTATACTAGTCACAGCTGGTGATACTGCCTTATTATGGAAATGGGCCACGTGAACCTATGATGTAATCCCACATTGTCTGTTAATTACATTTTGAATTTATATCCAACCATAATTTGTCCACCTTGTCATGAGTATTTGATATTTGAAGGTCACTATGCTGGGCTCTTTGAATGCAATATATGATTTCATCCTCCAAACCCTCTGAGTTGGGCTCATCCACTTTCCTCACTTTACAAATAAAGAGGGTGGGGACTGAGAGGGCCTGTTAAGTGCCCCCTACCCAGGCTGAGCCGCACAGAGGAGGCTCTCATCTGCCCATGACCCCATCTTCTGATTCACTTTGTTAAAAGGCTTCTTTACATTAACTGTACACAAATATAAATTGTCACTTTATGGATCCACGTGGAAGGATATGGCTTTGATGTCTGTAACATAGCTTTGCGACCCAGCCCTTGACCCCAGAGTGGGAACTCAGGGCTGAGGATTCAGAGCCCAAGACCTGATCACTGGCATCGAGGCGTGTGTGCAGCTCTGATGTGAGTCTTTCTGTCCACGGCCGTCTACCTTTCAGTCAGTGCATCTTTCAGCTGCTGGTCAGTTGAGTTCAAGGAGGGAAAGAGTCTCAGTTGTGATGCTTGGCAGCTTGTGCACCCAGCAGGGCTTTATGATGATCCCACACTTGCTCTCAGCCCCCAAACTCCCTGAGTGCTGTGGCCACGACCTTCCACCGGTACTGCCAGCTCTGGCTGCGATCAACGTCCCTCTGGATTAGGTCACAGTCTTTCTCAGGGATGGTCATAAAAAAGCAAAAGTTCTGAAAAGGCTAAGACAGAGTGAGCTGACATCCGAGAGGACACGCGGGAAGAAACAGTGGTCCCAGGACGCAGATGGAGGGAGCCCTCGTGTGCCTCTGATCTGAGCCAGGCATCCTTGGGGGCAGTCGCCTCATGTGCCGGGCACATCTGGGTGACAGAGGGAGGGAAAGGGAGCACTGACCTTCAACGAGGGGGCAGGGGGTGGGGGTAGACGTGGCCCCCAGCCCAGTCTCAGCCCCTCGTGCTGCAGGCTGGGGCGTCCCCTCCTAGGAAGGACTCTGCTCGTCTTCCGTGAGCTGGTCCTGGGACTTTGGGGCACTTTTGTTGCCCTATTTTTATTCTTCTACGTACAACTAGTGATTAATATGCTTATGGTTATATGTGGCTTTCTGGAGAAGGAAATGGCACTCTGATACTCTTGCCTGGAAAATCCCATGGATGGAGAAGCCTGGTGGGCTGCAGTCCATGGGGTCGCAAAGAGTCGGACACGACTGAGCGACTTCACTTTCACTCTTCACTCTCATGCATTGGAGAAGGAAATGGCAGCCCACTCCAGTGATCTTGCCTGGAGAATCCTAGGGACAGGGGAGCCAGGTGGGCTGCCGTCTATGGGGTCGCACAGAGTCAGACACGACTGAAGCGACTTAGCAGCAGCAGCAGGAGCAGAGCGATGAACACGCGCACATGGCTTTAGGTCTGGTGAGTCTGAGGGAGGCTCTCAAGATCCATGTGAGTTGCAACGAGGATTTACAACCACGTAATAAACACCCAATTATAGAATGTCTGACAGAATTGAAACACTGACAAGTCGTAACTCAGTCGTGGGTTGTCTCAGACAAGACACGAGCATCACTGCGGAGACATGGCCTGGTCTTGGCGACTGTGTCCCAGCCGGCTGGCTCCACAGGGAGGCTGCGCCTGGTTCAGGACTTTCCCAACTTTTGTCATTAGCGGTATAGCTGTGTGTCCCGTGTTTGCGGACTTCCGAGGCCTGTACCATCTCTGAGCAGTGGGTTCCGAGTCCATAGTCCGGGTTCTGCAGTTCAGGGGTCTTCTGAGGCTAGCAGAGAATTGACAAAATTACTCATTTAGCAAGAAAAAAAATTTACCTTAATGCAGAAAACGTAGCTAAAAGAAATGGTGTTTAGGATGAAAAAAATGGATTAATTGAGGAGTTGAGAGGGGTTGTCAGAATGTATAGAAATTATAGGATTGGAAACAGATTTGGGGTTTGGGACAAAAATAAGGAATTTATTTTAGATAATAAGTTATATAAATATTTATATAAAAAGAAGAAAAACAGGAGGCTGGTGCCTCTAACCAGTTTGAACATGAGGCAGATGCGTGTCTCTGATGCTCTTGCATTTTTCACCCGGGCTGAACTTCTGCTCTGTGGGTGGCAGTGTCTGAGGCCTGGTCCCACAGTGCTGCTAGGGGCAGAGTCCTGTGGTGGGAGCAGGTCTGTGCTGGGAAACGGCTGCCGGTTCTCTGGCTCCTGGGAGCCATGTAGCGTGAGCGCTCTGAGCAGCACCCCGTCGTGCCAGCCAGGCTGTGACTGTCCCACATCCTTCCTGCAGCTGAAGCCAACGCCATCAGTGAGAACACGGAGACGCTGCACCTGAGCCCCGTGGTCACCATGGAGCACGTGGGCCCGAGTACAGAGAAGGGCCCCGAGGTGTGCGAGCACTCCTGTGAGGAGCTGGGCAGCATGATCCGAGAGCTCTCGGGGCTGCACGTCATCGTGAACCAGCTCCACGAGAGCCTGCGCAAAGTGGTGGGTGCCTAGCCAGCGACGCCCCCTCTGACCAGGACTAACCACCAGCAATCACGGGTAACTTCCACTAACCACAGCTAACCTCCACTAACCATCACTAACTATGACTGATCTCTGCTAACCATGAGTGACCACCACTAACCATGACTAACCACCACTAACCTCGAGTAACTGCCACTAACTATGACTAATCTGCTAACCATGAGTGACCACCACTAATCACTAGTGACCACCACTAACCACTAGTAACCACCACTAGCCACAACTAACCACCACTAACCACGAGTAACTGCCACTATGACTAACCAAGACTAATCTCTGTTAACCATGGGTGACCACCACTAACCATTAGTAACCACCACAAACCACACTAACTACGAGTAGCTGCCACTATGACTAACCACCACCAACCAAGACTAACCATGAATAACCACCATTGACCACAAATAACCTCCACTAACCATGACTAACCACACTAACCACTAGTAACCACCACAAACCACAACTAACCACCACTAACCATGAGTAACTGCCCCATGACTAACCACTACTAACCAAGACTAATGACAAATCTCTGCTAACCATGAGTAACCACCACTAACCACAAATAATCTCCACTAACCATGACAACCTCCACTAACAACTAACCACTACTAACCTAACCACAACTAGCCATCACTCACCATGAGTAACCACTAACCACAACTAACCATGAGTAACCTCTACTAACCAGCACTAATCCAATGAACCTTTACAAACTTCCACTAACTACAACAAATCACTAACCATGAGTAACTACCACTAACCACAGCTAACCTCCACAAACCATGACTAACCACCACTAACCATGTGCAACCATCACTAATGTTTACTAACCACCAACAACCAAGACTAACCATGACTAATCTCTGCTAACCATGAGTGACCACCATTAACCACAAATAATCTCCACTAACCATGACTAACCACACTAACCATGACTAACCCCAACTAGCCAGCACTCACCATGAGTAACCACTAACCACAACTATGACTAGCCTCTACTAACCTTCACTGATCCAACTAACCTTTACTAACTTCCACTAACTACAACTAATCTTTGCTAACAATGAGTAACCAGCACTAACCATGACTAACCTCCACAAACCATGACTAACCCCCACTAACCATGCGTAACCATCACTAACATTTACTAACCACCACTAGCCTTTGCTCACCAGAAGCAACCAGCCAGCTCCCTGGACAGAGCCCCAGGTATCTGGTTAGTGAGTAGAGGACTCGTAGAAAACGTGCTCACGGGCTACATGGCCTTCTCTGCGAAGCCTCGAACTCACGGAGATGCATCTCCCCGGAAACAGGAAGCCCGGATCAGAGAGAGCAGAGCGATGAACACGCGCACATGGCTTTAGGTCTGGTGAGTCTGAGGGAGGCTCTCAAGATCCATGTGAGTTGCAACGAGGATTTACAACCACGTAATAAACACCCAATTATAGAATGTCTGACAGAATTGAAACACTGACAAGTCGTAACTCAGTCGTGGGTTGTCTCAGACAAGACACGAGCATCACTGCGGAGACATGGCCTGGTCTTGGCGACTGTGTCCCAGCCGGCTGGCTCCACAGGGAGGCTGCGCCTGGTTCAGGACTTTCCCAACTTTTGTCATTAGCGGTATAGCTGTGTGTCCCGTGTTTGCGGACTTCCGAGGCCTGTACCATCTCTGAGCAGTGGGTTCCGAGTCCATAGTCCGGGTTCTGCAGTTCAGGGGTCTTCTGAGGCTAGCAGAGAATTGACAAAATTACTCATTTAGCAAGAAAAAAAATTTACCTTAATGCAGAAAACGTAGCTAAAAGAAATGGTGTTTAGGATGAAAAAAATGGATTAATTGAGGAGTTGAGAGGGGTTGTCAGAATGTATAGAAATTATAGGATTGGAAACAGATTTGGGGTTTGGGACAAAAATAAGGAATTTATTTTAGATAATAAGTTATATAAATATTTATATAAAAAGAAGAAAAACAGGAGGCTGGTGCCTCTAACCAGTTTGAACATGAGGCAGATGCGTGTCTCTGATGCTCTTGCATTTTTCACCCGGGCTGAACTTCTGCTCTGTGGGTGGCAGTGTCTGAGGCCTGGTCCCACAGTGCTGCTAGGGGCAGAGTCCTGTGGTGGGAGCAGGTCTGTGCTGGGAAACGGCTGCCGGTTCTCTGGCTCCTGGGAGCCATGTAGCGTGAGCGCTCTGAGCAGCACCCCGTCGTGCCAGCCAGGCTGTGACTGTCCCACATCCTTCCTGCAGCTGAAGCCAACGCCATCAGTGAGAACACGGAGACGCTGCACCTGAGCCCCGTGGTCACCATGGAGCACGTGGGCCCGAGTACAGAGAAGGGCCCCGAGGTGTGCGAGCACTCCTGTGAGGAGCTGGGCAGCATGATCCGAGAGCTCTCGGGGCTGCACGTCATCGTGAACCAGCTCCACGAGAGCCTGCGCAAAGTGGTGGGTGCCTAGCCAGCGACGCCCCCTCTGACCAGGACTAACCACCAGCAATCACGGGTAACTTCCACTAACCACAGCTAACCTCCACTAACCATCACTAACTATGACTGATCTCTGCTAACCATGAGTGACCACCACTAACCATGACTAACCACCACTAACCTCGAGTAACTGCCACTAACTATGACTAATCTGCTAACCATGAGTGACCACCACTAATCACTAGTGACCACCACTAACCACTAGTAACCACCACTAGCCACAACTAACCACCACTAACCACGAGTAACTGCCACTATGACTAACCAAGACTAATCTCTGTTAACCATGGGTGACCACCACTAACCATTAGTAACCACCACAAACCACACTAACTACGAGTAGCTGCCACTATGACTAACCACCACCAACCAAGACTAACCATGAATAACCACCATTGACCACAAATAACCTCCACTAACCATGACTAACCACACTAACCACTAGTAACCACCACAAACCACAACTAACCACCACTAACCATGAGTAACTGCCCCATGACTAACCACTACTAACCAAGACTAATGACAAATCTCTGCTAACCATGAGTAACCACCACTAACCACAAATAATCTCCACTAACCATGACAACCTCCACTAACAACTAACCACTACTAACCTAACCACAACTAGCCATCACTCACCATGAGTAACCACTAACCACAACTAACCATGAGTAACCTCTACTAACCAGCACTAATCCAATGAACCTTTACAAACTTCCACTAACTACAACAAATCACTAACCATGAGTAACTACCACTAACCACAGCTAACCTCCACAAACCATGACTAACCACCACTAACCATGTGCAACCATCACTAATGTTTACTAACCACCAACAACCAAGACTAACCATGACTAATCTCTGCTAACCATGAGTGACCACCATTAACCACAAATAATCTCCACTAACCATGACTAACCACACTAACCATGACTAACCCCAACTAGCCAGCACTCACCATGAGTAACCACTAACCACAACTATGACTAGCCTCTACTAACCTTCACTGATCCAACTAACCTTTACTAACTTCCACTAACTACAACTAATCTTTGCTAACAATGAGTAACCAGCACTAACCATGACTAACCTCCACAAACCATGACTAACCCCCACTAACCATGCGTAACCATCACTAACATTTACTAACCACCACTAGCCTTTGCTCACCAGAAGCAACCAGCCAGCTCCCTGGACAGAGCCCCAGGTATCTGGTTAGTGAGTAGAGGACTCGTAGAAAACGTGCTCACGGGCTACATGGCCTTCTCTGCGAAGCCTCGAACTCACGGAGATGCATCTCCCCGGAAACAGGAAGCCCGGATCAGAGGGCAACCTATTGGAAGACCCGAGTTTGGTGTGGGCGGTGGCTGAGGGTGAAGGCTGCACAGCCCCGCCCGTCCACTCTGACGTCCTTTCCTCCACCTTCCAGTCAAACGACAACCAGTTTCTCTGGGAGCTGATCGGCGGGCCCCCCAAGACCAGGAACATGTCCGCCTGCTGGCAGGACGGCCGGTTCTTCGCCGAGAATGAGACCTGGGTGGTGGACAGCTGCACCAAGTGTACCTGCAAGGTGAGCCGGGGCGCTCTGACCCCCGGGGGCAGCCCGGGCCTGGACGCTCTGACCCCCGGGGGCCCTGCCAGCCCCGCTGCCTGCGGCGCCGTGCGGAGGGAGGCCGCCCCAGGAGTCCCGCGGTCCTGCAGCGCCGGGGGGGCGGCCAGGGCCGCCCGGGGGGGGCGGGCCCCCGTGTCCGCTGCCGCTCGGCCCTGCGAGGGCCTCGGGCTCAGCACAGACCCCGGGGGCGTCGGCGCCCACAGCACGGAGGCCGCTGGTTTCCTCGCTCACCCACTCGGTCTCCGCGGGCGGCCTGACGCCGGCGCCGCCCGTCCCGCCTGTCCCGCCGCTGGGCGCGGAGGGCCCCGGGCCTGGCCTCCGGGGGGGCCCAGGGGCGCGCGGTCCAGGGCGAAGTGTCCCCGCGGCCGTGCAACTAGCGGACCCTCCAGATCCTTCCGCTCCGGCCCTTGCCCAGCGTTTCTGTTTCTGAACGCCTGTGACGCAAGCACCGCTTTTCCTCGTAGAAATTTAAGACCGTTTGTCACCAAATCAGCTGCCCGCCCGCGACGTGTGCGGACCCCTGGTTCGTGGAGGGCGAGTGCTGCCCGTCCTGCGTCCACGGTGAGTGCCCGGCGGGCAGGCGGGCGGGTGGCAGCCTCCGGGCTCCAGGCTCAGCCGTGTCCGTGTGCGTCCTGTGCCGGCTGGTCCCGCGGGAAGCCTGCGGCTTGGGCTGCGGTCCTCGGGGCCAGGGCTCCCGGAGCCTCACGTCAGCGGGGCCTCCAGGTCCTCTGGAAGCCCCAGATGCTCGCGGCTCCCTGATGGCCCAGTGGCCCCTCTCTGGAAGCCCCCAGATGCTCGCGGCTCCCCGACGGCCCCATGCGCGCCATCAGCTGGCCCCCCTGCCTTTAGCCCCCAGCCCCGCCTCCAGCTCCTTCACATTGGTTCCCCGCCCCCTCCCATATTGCCAGCGGTGCTGACCCGACTGGTTGCTTTCTCTGAGACATGCTCTGTGTGTCTTGGTCTGGGGATCTGCAGGTTGCTGGCCTGGGCGGGGGCTGGGAGCTCGTTGTGATGGGCAGGCTCTGCGCCTCCATGAAAATGTAGCGTTTCTGTGCTTCAGGGCGATGATGCCCATGACCCAGGGTGAGTTTTACGATGAAAATGCAGCACTGCCAGGCACTGGGTGTTTCTTGGAGGGAAATTTCCTTTTTATTTAACTTGTTCCCATTTAGAGTATTTGGAACTAATTTTAGCGTCCTGTCATTTCAACCCCAAATTGAAGTTTCATTACTGTATGTAAAGCAGCAAACAGCGGTTAGAGTGGAAACAGCTCACGTCCTGGTGGCCCCAGCGACAGCTCTGCAGCAGAGTCGGCGTCTCCTCTGAGAAGCCGTCAGGGTCTCCCATGGACCCCTTCCTACCAAGGGTCACTGGGCGTCCGGGCAAGCTCCTCGTGTGCCCCCTTCCTTTTCTTGGGGTCCCCTCCCAGGCTCCGACTCTGGGGCAGACGTGTCTGCCCACCTCCTGCGTCCACCCAGGGAGTCTGCTTGGACCCCAGGGCTGGCCTCCCGTGAGGCGGGCCCCTGGGGTCTGACAGGCAGCGGTGTCCCCGTGCAGACGGCGAGGAGGGCTGGTCCCCATGGGCGGAGTGGACAGAGTGCTCGGCCACCTGCGGGTCAGGCACCCAGCAGCGAGGCCGCTCCTGTGACGTCACCAGCAACACCTGCCTGGGGCCGTCCATCCAGACGCGGGCGTGCAGCCTGGGCAAGTGCGACCACCGCAGTGAGTGTCCTGCCCGCCCGGGGGTCCCAGGGCCTTCCCCCCTGTCCGGGCCTCCTGCCGCTGGGGCTCTTCCCTGACTGGTCGGTGGGAAACCCTCGGGAGGGGTCGGCCTGCTCTCTGCAGAGCCCTCTGAGCCCCAGTGTGCTTGCCCCCTCTGCGCTAGTCCGGCAGGACGGCGGCTGGAGCCACTGGTCACCGTGGTCCTCCTGCTCGGTGACCTGCGGCGTTGGCAACGTCACCCGCATCCGCCTCTGCAACTCGCCGGTGCCGCAGATGGGGGGCCGGAGCTGCAAGGGGAGCGGCCGTGAGACCAAGGCCTGCCAGGGCCCGCCCTGCCCGGGTGAGTGGGCGAGGCGCGGCCGGGCCCTGGCCAGCCTTCCACAGGGAGTGGGCCTGAGCCAGCCGGGCGCCCGGAGCCCCTCGTCTGGCTGGTGTCTCCGTTCAGAGACCCGGCTGCGTCCCAGTGCAGACCCCGTCCCCGCATGACCTCGCTGTCCTCCTGCCCCCAGTGGATGGCCGGTGGAGCCCCTGGTCCCCGTGGTCGGCCTGCACAGTCACCTGTGCTGGAGGGATCCGTGAGCGGGCACGCGTCTGCAACAGCCCCGAGCCCCAGCATGGGGGCAAGGACTGCGTGGGGGACGTCAAGGAGCAGCAGATGTGTAACAGGAAGAGCTGCCCCATAGGTGGGTGTGCGGGGTGGGAGCCGCCCGGCAAGTGGGTGTGCCTGGCAGGTGGGTGTGCTGGGCAGGTGGGAGTGCCCAGCAGGTGGGTGTGCCTGGCGGGTGGGTGTGCCCAACGGGTGGGTGTGCAGGCACTCCACCCCATCCAGGATGCCCAGCAGATGGGTGTGCCATCAGATGGGTGTGCCCATCAGGTGAGTGTGCCCATCAGGTGGGTGTGTGGCGTGGCTCCTTGGCCCTCTGCCTCTTGGCCATCAGGCACCTGCTGTGGGCCTGGACGCTTCTGCCACAGGCATCTCTGAGGCCGCCGCTGGGTGCTGCTCCTGGGTGAGCTGTCGCCCGTGGGCAGCCGCGAGCCTTGCTGTCTCCTCCCTCCCTGCAGACGGCTGCCTGTCCAACCCCTGCTTCCCGGGAGCCGAGTGCAGCAGCTTCCCCGACGGCTCCTGGTCCTGCGGCTCCTGCCCGGTGGGCTTCCTGGGCAACGGCACCCACTGCGAGGACCTGGACGAGGTGGGCGCCCCTCCCCAGGCTGGGGGTGGCCCAGGCGGAGGCCGGGCGGGTCACCTGTGGGTCGGGCATCTGCCAAAGCTGGGGCCTGGGCTCACGTCCGCCCTGTCGGTCCCGCAGTGCGCCGTGGTCACGGACGTGTGCTTCGCAACCAGCAAGGCGCACCGCTGTGTCAACACCAACCCTGGCTACCACTGCCTGCCCTGCCCGCCACGCTACAAGGGGAACCAGCCGTTTGGCGTTGGCCTGGAGGCGGCCAGGACCGAGAAGCAGGTGAGCTGCTGTCTTACAGGCGCGAGGACCGCAGGGTGGGCGGCGTGTGGAGGGACCGCTTACTCTGCGGGGAGCAGGGCTCGCGGGGCTGAGTGTCGGCACAGTGTCCCGAGGGCGGGGTGAAGAGCTGCGGCCTCACCGTGACCCCTGGCGTCTCCGAGGCTGGGGCGGGCTGTGCCTCTGCTCTGGCCTCACTGAGAGCTCAGGCCCTTCCGGGGAGCGCAGCCCTGGGGGTCTGGAGGGACCTGGGCTACCAGCTCCCCCGTCAGGGTCGGGGTCATTGTGCGCCCTCGCCTCCCCAGGTGTGTGAGCCCGAGAACCCCTGCAAGGACAAGACCCACAGCTGCCACCGGCACGCCGAGTGCATCTACCTGGGCCACTTCAGCGACCCCATGTACAAGTGCGAGTGCCAGACGGGCTACGCGGGCGACGGGCTCATCTGCGGGGAGGACTCAGACCTGGACGGCTGGCCCAACAAGAACCTGGTGTGCGCCACCAACGCCACCTACCACTGCATCAAGGTGCGGGCGCCCCCCAGCCGCGTGCCTGCCCAGGACGCCAGCGGGGACGGGGGAGGGGAGGGAAACACCAGGCCACCCACCCGCACCTCCCCGCCCCCCCAGGCATCTGCCCCGGCTTTCTGCAAATTCCAGGGGTCGTTTTGGAGAAGTAGCTCATTGTTGGAATTGTTAGAGGATAGAGTGCCTGATACACGTTTATTGACCGAAATCAGAGAGGGTTGAAGTTAGTGAATAGGGGCGATGGGTGGTGCTGGCCCTCGGCTCCTGGCACACCTCTGTAGCGGAATGACGCTGGGCAGCCCCTTGGCCAGTCAGAGGTCGTCACTGGTGCCCGGAGCTTTGGGGGAGGAGCCGGGCGGGGCCGGTCCCGTGTTTTTTCTCTCCCGCGGTGGTGGGCTCTTCACAGGGATCCCGGGCTCCAGACAGAGGCTTCCTTTCTCCCCTCACGGTGGCGCCTCAGGCGGCCCCCCGGGGGCACGCAGAGCCGGGCCTGGCGTGAGGTCTCCGTGGGGCTTCCTGGGCTCCACCCGCTGCGCCCTCCGCGCTCCCTCCTGAGGGCAGGGGCTCGGTGACATTTTCCTCACGCCTGCTTCCCCCTCTCGCAGGACAACTGCCCCCTCCTGCCCAACTCGGGGCAGGAGGACTTCGACAAGGACGGCATCGGGGACGCCTGCGACGACGATGACGACAACGACGGCGTCACGGACGAGAAGGTGGGCGGCCCCGCGCCCAGGGCCTTCCTCGCGCCGGGAGCGCCTGGGGCGGGGGCGCAGCGCTCCGGAGCACCGGAGGTGTTCCCACCCC
>SJYG01000950.1:331106-341601 GCA_006410535.1 Litocranius walleri
CCAAGGACCCCCACCTCAGGACCTTCTAGGAAACCCCACTTCCCAGGACCCCTCATCACTTCTCAGGACCCCCCACCCACTGCATTCCCCAACCTGCCAGGACCCCCTCACCTCCTGGGATCCCTTACCTGTCAGATTAATTCATAGCTTTCATAACTTTGATGAAATTCATGATCTATTTTCAGATTTCTGGGGGTAAGGTACTGCACCTAAGCCCCCATCAGTGTCTGTCATGATTGGTTTCCTAGTAACGTAGGAAATGGATGAGCTTGTGGAACCCAGGTGGCTGGCCAGACCCCAGCAGCTCGATGTAGGTTTCCTCAGAGGGTGTTAGGGCAGACAGTCAGCACGAAGGCGCAGATAGTCATGCTCTGCAGTGATTCGCGTGCTGACCCTTGTGTGCCTCGCCATCTAGAGACCTCCAAGCATTGGTTCTGCTTTAAACTAAGGGTTCAGTTCAGTTCAGTCGCTCAGTCGTGTCCAACTCTTTGCAACCCCATGAATCGCAGCACGCCAGGCCTCCCTGTCCATCACCAACTCCCGGAGTTCACTCAGACTCACATCCATCGAGTCTGTGATGCCATCCAGCCATCTCATCCTATGTTGTCCCCTTCTCCTCCTGCCCCCAATCCCTCCCAGCATCAGAATCTTTTCCAATGAGTCAACTCTTCGCATGAGGTGGCCAAAGTACTGGAGTTTCAGCTTTAGCATCATTCCTTCCAAAGAAATCCCAGGACTGATCTTTAGGATGGACTGGTTGGATCTCCTTGCAGTCCAAGGGACTCTCAAGAGTCTTGTCCAACACCACAGTTCAAAAGCATCAATTCTTTGGTGCTCATCTTTCTTCACAGTCCAACTCTCACATCCATACATGACCACAGGAAAACCATAGCCTTGACTAGACGGACCTTAGTTGGCAAAGTAATGTCTCTGCTTTTGAATATGCTCTCTAGGTTGGTCATAACTTTTCTTCCAAAGAGTGAGTGTCTTTTAATTTCACGGCTGCAGTCACCATCTGCAGTGATTTTGGAGCCCCCCAAAATGAAGTCTGACACTGTTTCCACTGTTTCCCCATCTATTTCTCATGAAGTGATGGGACCGGATGTCATGATCTTCGTTTTCTGAATGTTGAGCTTTAAGCCAACTTTTTCACTCTCCTCTTTCACTTTCATCAAGAGGCTTTTGAGTTCTTCTTCACTTTCTGCCATAAGGGTGGTGTCATCTGCATATCTGAGGTTATTGATATTTCTCCCGGCAATCTTGATTCCAGCTTGTGTTTCTTTCCTTTTAATGGGAAATCTGCCGTGAATCTAATAATGTTCACATTTTATGATTTCTTAGATTTCTTTTCTATTAAACAGAAGTTTGGCTGTACATTGTTTAATGCAGCAAGCAAAGCGGTGTACCTTCTCTAAACCTCGTGTGCTCTCTTCTCCCTGCATCCCACAGATGTCTTCAACGAGCGAGACAACTGCCCCTATGTCTACAACACCGATCAGCGGGACACTGATGGGGACGGGGTGGGCGATCACTGCGACAACTGCCCCCTGGTGCACAACCCCGACCAGGTGGGGGCTGGGGCCGCTCAGGCGCTGCGAGGGGCGGAGGGTGAGGGCTCATCTCAGACTGTGTGGCCTGGTGGCTTTCCGTGCGCTCTGCCAGGACGCGACAGCGCAGGCTGCTCAGTCATTCTAACTGAAAACGCTGACTGAGCTCGAGCCTGGGTGTGTCTGGTCCCCAGCCAGACAGTAGTGCCTCTGCCCCGCTGTGCATGGGAGCAAGTCTCCCGATCAGCTCGGTGTTTCCCTGATGCAGACGGTGGAATTGGCTGCTTCTCCAGGTTGGCCTCGGGAAGCTACAGTGGGAATAGGACGTGCTGACGTAGTTCACAGAACGTGCTGGAGAAAGGACGTTGTTAGAAAGGACTGGATTGCGCGGCAGCTAATGCCCTCCAGTCCCCCTTGAGGAGAGCGAGCCCCTGTAGGGGGTGGGTTAGCTGCAGAGTTGCCTGGACCCCAGTCCCCGTTCTGATGTTGGCGGGTCGTCTCAGGAGGCCGTCTCCTCTCTGTGGTTGCGGCTCGCGTGGGGTGAGGTGGGCCAGGCTGCACGCACTCGGCGACTTCAACCTGGCATCTGTTTCACTGGGCGGAGGCTCAGTGCCGCTGTCCCCGAACTCCGCCTCCCAGACCGACGTGGACAATGACCTCGTGGGAGACCAGTGTGACGACAACGAGGACATCGATGAAGATGGTCACCAGAACAACCAGGACAACTGCCCGTACATCCCCAATGCCAACCAGGCTGACCACGACCGTGATGGCCGGGGCGACGCCTGCGACTCGGACGATGACAACGACGGGGTCCCCGATGACAGGGACAACTGCCGGCTGGTCGCCAACCCCGACCAGGAGGACTCAGACGGTAGGCGCCCTCATGGGGCTGTGGGGCCACAGGGAAGTGAGGTGTTGCACAGAAAGAGCTCTTTAGCCCTCCTGGCCCCCGGGGAGAGGATCTGCAGGGCGCGGAGTCGAGGGTGGCTCAGCGTCTCCAGTGACGCAGCAGGGGCACAGCAGAGGACCCGGTGTCCTCCGGCATCTGCTGGAGGCCGACCCAAGCGCTGGTGGAGGACGTGCAGCTGCCCTGGTCGAGACGGGAGGTGGAGGCGGGTTGGAGCCCACTGACCCAGAGGCACATGGAGACTCGCTGGCTGGAGGGCAGCTCCAAGGACACCCGGCCGCGAGCAGCGCAGAGCTCGTTCTTGACAAGAGGACTGATGGCTTCTGTCCCTTCAGCTGGGCCTGAGGGAGGGCTTGGCTGGTGCCGAGGTGGCTGGGGTGGAGGCGAGGCTGGTGCTCTGGAACGTCTTCGGGGCTGTGGACACTCCTGCCAGCTAGAGCCTGGACCTATCACCAGAGAGCAGAATGTGTGCCTCTGGGGGGAGCTCAGGGACCCCGAGCCTCTGGGGAGAGCTGAGGGACCTCAAGCCTCTTGGGGGGGCTGAGGGACCCCGAGCCTCTGGGGGGAGCTGAGGGCCTGTTTCCTCTGAGGGGAACTGAGGGGCTGTGTGAGGGATGAGACGGAAACTCAGCAGAGCTTGGTGTCCTTTCTCCCTCTAATGCAGCAGGCACTCGGACAGGCTGATTTAGCGAGTGGTCATCTGGATTGTCACCACTAGCATGGACAGCATACCCAGGAGGACTCAGCGGGCAGGCTGGCCCGTAGCCCCCAGCCCCACCCCTGGGAAAACTGGCGCGTGTCCCCCAAAAGCAGAAGTCCCCAGGGAGACCACTCTTCATCAGAGTTCTGCCCTCAGGGCCAAGTAGACTGCAGGCAGGGGTAGCTGAGGCAGAGCAAAGGTTCTGAAGACAATCAGAGGGGAAAGCCGGAAATTCAGCGTGATTTCCCCGGCGAGGTTCAGGGTTTGTACCCCAGTTTCAAGTTCAGAATGAAAAGAAATGGCTCTCGCGGGAGCTCACACATGGCGAGCTCACTGCAGTGTTATCATAGTGACGTTTTGAGAAGAGAGTCCAGACTCCTCCTCAGAGTGTTGGGGCAAAATGTCAGCAATTACAGGCGCTGGTCCAGAACGCGCTGCCGAGCCCTTGGCCTCAGAGTTTCAGAGACTCATGTTCTAAGTCTTCTCAGACACAGGCAGGCGGTGAGCCCTTACTTTGCTTTTCTCTCTGCTTTTCCTTGGCAACAGGTGATGGGCGTGGGGACGCTTGTAAAGATGACTTCGACAATGACAGTGTCCCTGATATTGACGACGTGTGTCCTGAGAATAACGCCATCAGCGAGACAGACTTCCGGAACTTCCAGATGGTCCACTTGGACCCCAAGGGCACCACGCAGATTGACCCCAACTGGGTCATTCGCCATCAAGGCAAAGAGCTGGTGCAGACAGCCAACTCCGACCCGGGCATCGCTGTTGGTGAGCCTCAGCGTGCGCACTGCGGGGCACGCAGGCTTGCCCTTTGAGACCGAGGGCATGGAGCAGTGGGTCTCTCTGGTAGCTCCCACCCTCCCTTGGTTTGAAAACCATCTTCCTAAGTATCTGTGATGGCAGAGCTTGGGGAAGGGCGTCTTTGCCTCTCCAGTCTCTGAGATCTCATATCCAGCAGGCCGTTTTACTTTACGGATCCTGTGTTTATTACCTGAGGCAGTGAAGCCGCCTGTGACTTTAGAAAGACTCAGTTCCCTTAGTGCCCTAATCGCCCAGGAACGGGGCCCCAGCTGGATGGAAGGGAAGAGCCCTCCCCGCCTGTGTCCAGGGCTCCCTGGGGTGCCAGGACTCTCCCAGAAGGCTGTTTCTGACGACAGATGTTCCCTGCGGCCTCCAGGTTTCGACGAGTTTGGGTCTGTTGACTTCAGCGGCACGTTCTACGTCAACACGGACCGTGACGATGACTATGCCGGCTTCGTCTTTGGCTACCAGTCCAGCAGCCGTTTCTATGTGGTGATGTGGAAGCAGGTGACGCAGACCTACTGGGAGGACCAGCCCACCCGGGCCTATGGCTACTCGGGGGTGTCCCTCAAGGTGGTGAACTCCACCACGGGGACGGGCGAACACCTGAGGAATGCCCTGTGGCACACGGGCAACACGGAGGGACAGGTGAGTGCACGGCTCCTCCTGGTGGGCGGCTGCCGTGGGCCGTCGGGAGAGCAGTCCCGGCCCCTTGCAAAATACCCCCAGCTCTGTTTACGTTCATTCTACCTCACCCAGTCAGTGTGAGTCGCTCAGTCGTGTCCAACCCTTTGCGACCCCAGAGACTGTAGCCCACCAGGCTCTTCTATCCATGGGATTCTCCAGGCAAGAATACTGGAGTGGGTGTCATTCCTTTCTCCAGAGGATCTTTCTGAGCCAAGGCTCGAACCCGAGCCTCCTGCATTGCAGGCAGACTCTTTACCATCTGAGCCACCTGGGAAACTCAGATAACTTCAATACTCTTGCTTATTAAAGATGCCGTGCCTGGTGCTTTTATAAACACGGCTGGCAAACCTCTTGCACGTGAAGCATAGGTCTGTGTCCTATAGAAATGGAGAGAAAAGGGCTCCAAGGGTCTCGGTCCTGCATTGGGAAAGCAGAGACTCAGAGCTCAGCCCAGTGGCTCCTCACACTGAACGGCACAGCCCCCATCAGTGGGCTTTGCTCACACTGAGGTTCATGCTGTGGGATTCGTCAGAGGGAGACCTGGCCCCCCGCGTGCAGCGCTTTCTCATCACAGGGATGTTCTGTCTCCCTTTTGGTGCTGTAAAGCCGCACTTAAGGCTCAGGAGCCAGTTGTTCTCAGAGTGATGCTCTCCCTCAGGTTCGCACTCTATGGCACGACCCCAAAAATATCGGCTGGAAGGACTACACTGCCTACCGGTGGCATCTGACCCACAGGCCTAAGACGGGCTACATAAGGTAGGGGAGGGAAGCTCGCTGTCCGCTGTGTTTCTGCCCAGCAGTTGTCCCTTTCAGAAACGCCTTTCCCCTGCGCAGCGTCCCAGATGGGCCGGCTGGCGTGGACCCGCTGTGTGCTGCTCCCTGAATTTCCCGCTTCAAATGCTTCTTTTTTCTGTCCAGCATCTTCTGCACATCACTTTAAAAAAGAAAAAGAAACAAAGAAAGAGAAAGGCCAAAACAAAGCTGTTGAGGAGGAGATCAGGCTTGTAGTAGTAAGCCAGAAGGTGGTAATCGTCTCCCTTACAGGAGGGAAAGTTCAGCTGAAGCGCTGCGTCTTTGTGGATTAGCACGCGATTCCTTTGCACAGGTTCCTGCTTATTTCTGATTGTGAGCAGCTGAGTCTAAGACTCATCTCGAACAAACCTTTGACAAAGCAGTCCAACAGAATTTCGTCCTCTCGACATAGCAGCATTTTTAATCGTTTTGATTAAAGCACAATGACTTAAACTGAAGCTTCTTGCAGAGTTAGACTTAGCGCTCAGGCCAGTCTGATGCCCCACCGGGAGTGTGTGTGTCCTCTGACAGCAGACAGATCTGAGAGGGGCGGCGCAGGTTGGCTGCAGGGGCTGCTTCCGGGGAGCCCCTGTTTCTCCACTCGTGAGCCCCTCCCCTATCAGGGAGCTTTGAGCCTCTGTGCACGTGGGGTGGAGCCTGTGCTTACATGTCAGGCAGTGCACGGTTCTTGAGGAAGCAGGTGAGCACAAGGCCGGAAGCCTGCTGCCAGGGTGAGGGTTAGAGTCAAGGTTAGGGTTAGTGTTAAGGTCAAGTTAGGGTCAGGGTCATGGTTAGGGTTAGCGCTAAGGTCAGGGTGGGGTCGGAGTGGAGGTCAGGGTTAGGCTGAGGGAAGGGCCTCCTGACTCCACTACAGTACTCCTGGCTCTCAAAGGCAGAGGCAGCTGGGGAGCTTGGCGGGTGATTGTCAGCGAGTCATGGGGAGGAAGGTTGGTCTGCGTGTTGCTGCTGCTCTTGGCGAGCCTTGTGAGGAGAAAGCTGACCTGCCCTCTGGTGAATGCATCTCAAGTGTTGACCTTCTCTTGCCGTCTCCTTGTTTTGTTTTCAGAGTCTTAGTTCATGAAGGAAAGCAGGTCATGGCGGACTCAGGGCCCATCTATGACCAAACCTACGCTGGTGGGCGGCTGGGTCTGTTTGTCTTCTCTCAAGAGATGGTCTACTTCTCGGACCTCAAATATGAGTGTAGAGGTGAGTGTGAGCGCAAGCGCCGCTGGGCCCCGTGTGCCACAGAGAAGGGGAGGGATGCACGCTTTGCTCTGCGACTGACAAAAGCTGCGCCTCAGGGAAGTAAACTGGTGGCCCGCCAGGCAGATGTTTGGTTTGGTCAGCTTGAGCTGACTTTGTCAGTCTGTTTTGAATTCCGCATGCACGGCATCAGTAGGACAAGCGCTTTGTTATTCACAGGCTTTACCTGCCCCTGCACTTCACCCCGTAGCTTCCTGCTTCGCCTACACCTTCTGGGTCCCTTTGGCACTTTAGATTGCAGCCCCTGATAGAGAGAAAGGAAGGAAGGAAGAGCAAGAGAAAGGAAGGAAGAAGAGGAAAGGTCGAGAGAAAGAAGCAAAGAAAGGGCAAGAATGGAAGGAAGGAAGAGGCAGAGACGGAGAGAGGGAGGGAGGGACAACGGAAGGAAGGAAGGAGGGAGGAGGTGGAGGGAGGGGTCTCCCTGGCTGTCTCTCTAGGAGTATATTCAAGTCACGGTATGATAGAGCTGGAAGGGAACTTGGCTTCTATGTGGTCTAAACCTGTGCTTTCATATAGATGTGAATGTATCTTGTATAGTTGAGGTAAGACTCAGAGATACTTCTCAAAAATCACACAGCAAGAGTGTTGATGTGTCTTCTTGATTCTGGTGGAGTGTTCCCTTCCTCACGTTAGGTTTCATTTGAGACATTTCACACTTTCTTCCCTATGTCCATCCATCCACCCATACACCCATCCATCCATTTATCCATCATCCATCCATCCATTCGTCCATCCATTCATCCATCCACCCATCCATCTATCCATCCATCATCCATCCATCATCCACCCACACATCATTGCATCTATGCTTCTGTCCATCCATCCATCCACCCATCTACCCATGCCCATCCATCCCCATCCATCCATCTTTCCATCCATTCAATCATTCATGCATCCATGCATATTGTGGATGTCTTCTTTAAAAAATAGAAATAATGATATTTTAGGTTATAGTTAAATAAAGCAAAACTCACGGTCCAGTCTCCGAATTGTCACTGTGTTTTGCAGATGTCTAAGCAAGAGCTGCTGTGTTTCCAGCAAAGTACTGTAGATGCTGTTACCCAGACGCCTCAGTCCCTCCCAGCGCTTCCAGCTACTCTCTCTAGCAGGCCTCCTGTCCTTGACCCTAGCCTGAGTGGCTCTTCACCTGCTGTCCTCCACCCAAGCCCAAGTGCCTTCAGAGGATAAATAGTAATGGACCTGAAAGATGAATATTCAACCCACTACAGGAAAAGCAGCTTGATGATCCTTGAGACTTTATGTAGAGTGAAAATTGAGCATGATATTGCATTGTTTTTCTTTTCTTGTGTGTTTAAAAAGAATGACGTTTACATATGAAATGTAAGTACTTTTTGTATTTATGTGTATATGGAGTTGAAGGGAATATTGTGTATAAGCCATTATGATAAATTAAGCAGGAAAAAATATTGCCACACTACTTTCAGTGCTTTAAGTTGGGTGTGCGAGCACCCAAATATTGTTAGGTAGATTATAAAGAAGGGTCAACTGAAGTTTGAAGTAATTCCATCATCAGAAAGAGGTTAGGAGACAGCAGTCACATATGTGGGATGTCAGGTAAAGAACTGGAACATCAGAAGTGCCAATGGGAATAAGTGAGTACTCCTCCCCGACTCTTGTTCCACAGTGGAAGCCTTCAGAGATGTAGTCTTATCAGAGAAGGACAGTCCTTGCGAGATGGCTCTGCTGTGGGTCTAGATGTGGGCCTGGCGCAGCCCTGCTGGCCTGTGGTCTAGCAGAGGGGGGGCCATCGCTGCAGTGACCCTTCCAGCTGTGGTGGACCAGGGAGAGCTCATGGCCAGTTGTCCCTTGCTTCTGAGGTCTGGTCCCCAGAATCCTTGCTGGGGCCCCTTCCCATCTCTGCTGTACAAGAGACAGTAGAGAAGCAGTCGGCAAATGTGTTTCTACATCTAATCCCTCGTCGAGGCTTTGACACTGTGGGCAAGTTGTTTTTACCTAACTTGGTAACACATTCTGTTAAGGTTCCAGTTATAAATGCTGTGTTAATATTTATTAAGTGAGTATAGAATGCAGTTCTGTTCACCAGTAACTTATTTAAATATGCCAAGTAGTGCATACGCAGTATAATTTCTAGAAGTAAACATATAACTAGCCTATAATATAAAGATACAGTTATAGCAAAACATCTGTCAAAATACAAGGCTTTATAAAGTTATATGGCCATGATCAAGCATGCTGCAAAACGTGATAGAATGAACAATAATGAAGAGTTTACAATGGAACCTTAATATATACTGTTGCCAGGGACTTTAATTTCATATATATATATTTTTTTCACTATTTTCTATCTGCTGTACTAGGACTTTAAAGACTTTGAATGCCAAGGATAAACTGACGCACCCTTTAGTCATACAGCAGTATTCACAGGCTTGATGTGTTTTTCGCTTTAAGTTGCATGATGTTTCTGCACGAAATATTAGTTAATCTCACTCCATGTAGGGGCTCAGGAAGAAGACTTGTCTCGGCGGCCTGATGTGGCAGACGGCCTCCCTTCCGGTTGACAGCGAGCTAACACCTCCGTCTCGGAGAGAGAGGACCCGCGACCTGTCTCCCTTGCTCGTGCCGTCTGATAAACTTACATTTGTTGCTTCTTTGAGGCTAATTGCCTTCTCTCTGTGCTGCACTTTTTACGTTTTTGGTGGAGCTGTCTTCCCGACAACGGCGTGTTGGGAGGTGCCATTAAATGTCCCCGTGGTGAAGAGTGTGCAGGCCTCTGTGTCGGTGTGTTCGGTGGTACGGGATGATGATGTGAATATTTAGAATGTACCATATTTTTTTTTGTAAATTATTTATGTTTTTTTTAAAACAAACTTTTGGTACAGATGGATGAAACTTCTTTTGTTTTGCCAAAGACTGTAAATATTAATTTATTTGTTCACATGGTCAGATTTTCACCACTGAACCCTGCATTTAGCTAGAGCCTCAATTTTATACTTTAAAGGTTCATAACAGGAAATAAATTGTAAAAAGGTTTTCTATAAATCAATCTCTCTCCCTTTTTTAAAGAGCTAGCAGGGCTCCCGCTGGGGTTCAGTGGACGGGCCCCAGCAGGCCGAGCAGAGCTCTGTGTCGGGCCTTCTGAGGCCGAGCTGCAGTCGGGGGTCTTCGCAGAGCAGGAGGCTGCTGAAGGCAGGTCTCCCCGTGGTGGGTGCAGCCACCCGGGTCACGCAGGGCGTAACCCCAGGGAGTCCACCCTCCGCTGCCTCTCGCTGTCCCACTGGGGACCGAGCGGTGCGCTGAGCGTCGGCCCCGCTGGGTCGACTCGGGGAGAGGCCAACCCACGGGGCCCCTCACCGCAGAACTGCTTCCCTGGGCCAGTCTGGGTGCAAACCGAGCGAGACGCCGCAGGAGGCTCCGCGGGCGCGTGTGCGGGCCTGGCGTGCCCGGCGTCTGGTAGGCCGCCGCTGGTGACGGGAGGCGGCCGCGGGCGGCCTAGGCGTCTCTGGCTGCCCCGCCGCCCCCGGGATCGGAGCAGCACCGTGGCGCCAGTTATGGGGAAGCGTGAGGGCTGCAGGGGGAGACGGACAGACGGACAGCACGCTTGGGAGCCTCGGGTGCGAGGGGACGGGTGGAGGCGAAGATCCAGCTCGATTTGGGTGGCGAACAGGCGGCTGTGTGCACGTGGAGGAGGAGGACGCGGCCAGACCCGGGAAGGGCCTCGAGGCTGAGGGGAGCTGAGACACGGGCGGTGAGGAGGCCGGGCTGCGGCTTCCGGGGACCGGGGGACGCGGACGCGGGGGACCCTGCCGC
>SJYG01000950.1:341745-363509 GCA_006410535.1 Litocranius walleri
CTGGCGGGGGGGGGGGACGCTGACATGAGGGGACGCTGACGGGGGGACGCTGGCGTGGGGACGCTGGCGTGGGGACGCTGACGGGGGGACGCTGGCGTGCGTGCCGCCAGTGGAACAGGAAGCGGACGGGGGACGCGCCGAGGGTGCTGAGAGGTCGGGTGAGGAAGTGAGACGCGGCTCCTCAGGTTCCGAGTCGGGGGAATGCTTATCGGAAGGCCAGTTTCTGACACCCGCCCTTGTCAGCACGCGGTGGTCCCAGGGCCGGTTCGTGTCTGCCCTGTGGGGGCGGCGGTGGCGCCGTGGGGGCCGGCTCGGTGGCGTCGCTCCCGTTTACGTAAGGCTCTAACACGGGGTGGCGCCGTGCTGCGTCACTGTCCCTGAAGAAAAGGCCCTCCCCACTCCCAAAAGCGTGCCTTCAGGCAGTGTCAGTGGGCTGCGGCGGAGGACCCGAGGTGATTCTAACACGGGGGGGTGGGTCCAGCCTGAGGGGAGGGAGTGTGGGGGTCCGAGGCCGGGCCCCCATGGCACCTCCATCAGGCCCCGAGGTGGCTGACGGGAAGGGGGTCATGGCTGAGGGTCCTTGCAGAGTCACAGCCCACCTGGCCGGGCTTGGAAGGCCCCAGGGTCCCTGTCGGTCTGAGCTGCTCGAGCTACTCGTGCTCAGGGACCCCTGGGGGCTGCTGCTTGACAGCTCCGCCACCCTGGACATAGAATCAGCCTTCTGCTCCTCTAAAGATCTTCATCTGGACGCCAAGGACCACAGCCCTTGGGTCTCAGAGGAGGAAGGGGGAAACGTGGGGACCGTCCATGCCTGGCCAAGTCTGGTCCCAGGGGAGCGACTTGGCAGAGGGCAAGGATCCAGAGATGACAGTGGCTCCCGGCCCAACCGACGGCGACCTTGGCTTTGGGGAAACCCGCAGAACTCCTACCAAAACGTCTGGGCCCTGAGCCGCTGCCAACTGTCAACCTATCGCCATGTCTGACCCTGGCTGAGCTCAGCCCATGCTGTCCCTGCTGTCCAGAGTCCCCTGGCACAGCCACCCAAGGATGCACATGGAGGTAGCTCTGAGCCCTGTGGGGGCCACGTGGGTCCCAGCAGCCAGAGCAGGTGACCCACAATGATAGGCTCCAGGGTGACTTTCAGGTCACATCTCTCAGATGCAACAAGGCCTGGAAACATGGACTGTTTTCAGCTGTTGGTTTTCTATAGAGTGACTTTTTGACCCCAGATACACCAAGTACATTATGAGAAGTGAGATTTGGACATTTCCAGCAAAGACACACTCTCTACATCATTAACAACAGCTCAATCAGAAGCCATCCCATCGAACAAGCTTAGATCAAGTGCCCAAATGTGGACAGGACCGGGTGGTCAGGTTGAAAAACAGCCACCCACAGAGCCTCAGACCCGGGCGGTTGGCTCAGGCCCCAGACTCCAGGCTCTTAGGAGGTCAGCTTTTTCTTGGCCAGATGGGATCTCTAATGGATGAACCTCGGGGTAAGAGCACAGCCTAACTGCAAGATGGCCATGCACCTCCAGAGGGTGGATTCTGAAACAAGCAGCGGAGGAGGAGGAGAGAGTGTCCGCAAAACCGGACCCTGCCTCCTTGTATGTGCTGTGTATCTACTTGCAAATGTGTTTTGCTGTTCGGTGGGTTTATTTTCAGCTTCAGCATCAGCCCTTCCAATGAATATTCAAGACTGATCTCCTTTAGGATGGACTGGTTGGCTCTCCTTGCAGGCCAAGGGCCTCCAAGAGTCTTCTCCAACCACAGTTCAAAAGCATCAAGTCTTCAGCGCTAAGCTCTCTTTATAAATCAGTTATAGTTTAGTATAAAGAAAAAGACTGGCTTTTCTTATGGTTTAAGAGGAAAGGAAAGTCGCTCAGTCATGTCTGACTCTTTGAGACCCCATGGACTGTAACCTAGCAGGCTCCTCTGTCCATGGGCTTTTCCAGGCAATAGTACTGGAGTGGATTGCCATTTCCTTCTCCAGCGGATCTTCCCGGCCCAGGGATTGAACCCAGGTCTCCCGCATTGTAGACAGATGCTTTACCGTCTGAGCCACCAGTGAAGTCCTAAGAGATATATTATAATTGGTAAATAAGACATCTATATGTATACAAAATATATTTACCTAAACTTAGCATAGAATATATAATAAAATAATCATATATAAATTTAGCATCATATGCTCGTGCATACACACATACACATGCCTCATGAATATATGATACAATAAGATACTTAATCAACTATTTTGTGAAAGGCAAAGTAGAAAAGAAAAGATATACCCATTTGAATGCAGAGTTCCAGAGAATAGCAAGGAGAGATAAGAAAGCCTTCCTCAGCGATTAATGGAAAGAAACAGAATGGGAAAGATTAGAGATCTCTTCAAGAAAATTAGAGATACCAAGGGAATGTTTCATGCAAAGATGGGCTCAATAAAGGACGGAAATGGTACAACTCTAACAGAAGCAGAAGATATTCAGAAGAAGTGGCAAGAATACACAGAAGAACTATACAAAAAAGATCTTCATGACCCAGATAATCATGATGGTGTGATCACCAACCTAGAGCCAGACATCCTGGAATGTGAAGTCAAGTGGGCCTTAGGAAGCATCACTATGAGCAAAGCTAGTGGGGATGATGGAATTCCAGTTGAGCTATCAAATCCTAAAAGATGATGGTGTGAAAGTGCTGCACTCAATATACCAGCAAATTTGGAAAACTCAGCAGTGGCCACAGGACTGGAAAAGGTCAGTTTTCATTCCAATCTCAAAGAAAGGCAATGCCAAAGAATGCTCACACTACCACACAATTGCACTCATCTCACATGCTAGTAAAGTAATGCTCAAAATTCTCCAAGCCAGGCTTCAACAGTACGTGAACCATGAACTTTCAGATGTTCAAGCTGAATTTAGAAAAGTCAGAGGAACCAGAGATAAAATTGCAAACATCTGCAGGATCATCAGAAAAGCAAGAGAGTTCCAGAAAAAATATCTGTTTCTGCTTAATTGACTATGCCAAAGCCTTTGACTGTGTGGATCACAATAAACTGTGGAAAATTCTTCAAGAAGTGGAAATACCACCTGATCTGGCCCTTGAGAATCCTATATGCAGGTCAGGAAGCAACAGTTAGAACTGGACATGGGAAAACAGACTGTTTCCAAATTGGGAAAGGAGTACATCAAGGCTGTATATTTTCACCCTGCTTATTTAACTTATATGCAGAGTAGATCATGTGAAATGCTGGGCTGGATAAAGCACAAACTGGAATCAAGATTGCCAGGAGAAATATCAGTAACCTGAGATATGCAGATGACACCACTCTTATAGCAGAAAGTGAAGAGGAACTTAAAAGCCTCTTGATGAAAGTGCAAGAGGAGAGTGAAAAAGCTGGGTTAAAACTCAGCATTTAGAAAACTGAGATCATGGCATCTGGTCTCATCACTTCATGGGAAATAGATGGGGAAACAGTGGAAACAGTGTCAGACTTTATTTTTGGGTGCTCCAAAATCACTGCAGATGGTGATTGCAGCCATGAAATTAAAAGACGCTTACTCCTTGGAAGAAAAGTTATGACCAACCTAGAAAGCATATTAAAAAGTAGAGACATTACTTTGCCAACAAAGGTCTGTCTAGTCAAAGCTATGGTTTTTCCAGTGGTCATGTATGGATGTGAGAGTTGGACTATAAAGAAAGCTGAGCGCCGAAGAATTGATGCTTTTGAACTGTGGTGTTGGAGAAGACTCTTGAGAGCCCCTTGGACAGCAAGGAGATCCAACCAGTCCATCCTAAAGGAGATCAGTCCTGGGTGTTCATTGGAAAGACTGATGCTGAAGCTGAAGCTCCAATACTTTGGCCACGTGGTGCGAAGAACTGACTCATTGGAAAAGACCCTGATGCTGGGAAAGATTGAAAGCAGGAGGAGAAGGGGACGACAGGGGACGAGAATGTTGGATAGCACCTCCGACCCAAAGGACATGAGTTTGAGTGAACTCCGGGAGTTGGTGATGGGCAGGGAGGCCTGGCGTGCTGCAGTCTGTGGGGTCAGACACGACTGAGCAACTGAACTGAACTGAACTGAATCATATAGATGTAGCATTATATGCTGTTGTGTACACATATACACACACCTCATGAATATATGATATAAGAAACTTAATCATGTATATTTAGCATTATATGCTTGTGTGTACACACATACACATACCTCATGAAGGCACAGTCTCTCCATCAGGACTCATTTCTTTAGAATCTTCCATCTTGTACACAAGATTCAATGGCACTTCAGCTGAAGATTTCAGTTTCTGGGAAGCATGAATTAGATTAGCATCAGGAGGGCTCTAGTAGATTTTGGAGTTTCTTGCTATGTTTGAGGAGGAGTAGATTTCCCAGGCAGCTAAGTGGTAAAGAATCACCTGCCAAGCAGGAGATATGGGTTCAATCCCTGGGTTAGGAAGATCTCCTGGAGAGGAAAATGGCAACGCACTCCGGTATTCTTGCCTGGGAAATTCTATGGGAGAGAGGAACCTGGCAGGCTGCAGTCCATGGAGTCGCAAAAGTCAGAAACAATTTAATGACTAAACAGCAACAATAAAGCTTCACCGTGGGTGGTGAGATGAGTCAGTTCCAGAACAGGCCTGGCAATCACAGATCAATCAAAGCTTAGTCCTAAATAGTTGGACAGAAGAGTGCCAACATGGCTCATCCTAGCAGTTCCTTAAACCAAAGTCATAGTTGCTGATCCTCCTGGGCCGTCGCATGCTGCTTGATAGCGGATATAATAGAAAACTCTAAAATCTGTTTTTGGAATGCCATGATATTTTATTCATAATTTCTCTAATTTCCAAGCTCTTTCTTTTCTAATGACACATTTGGGGGATTTAAAGAAACACAGCTGCACACCTTCAGCTTAAACTGTGTTGTTTGTCAGTTATACCTCAATAAAGGAAAAAGGCGAATTCAGAGAAGCTGGAGGGTACATGATCAACACACAAAATCGCTTTGTGTTTCTATCCACCAGCAAGATATAATATTAAAATAAAATTAAGAAAACAATTTCATCTGCAATAGAATTTGAAACAAAATGCCTAGAAGTAAATTCAGCCAAAAGGTAAGACACTTACATAATAAAAGTGAAAAATATTATGAAAAAAACAAAGCCTCAATAAATGGCAAGACAGCTTGTATTTATAGATTGGAGGATTTAACATTGTTAGTACTATGATACTACACAATGCAAATTACAGATTCAAAATTCCAATAACTTTTTGCAGAAATGGAAAAGATGATCCTCAACTTCATATGGGATTACAAGAGTTCTGAATAATTGCCAACACAAGACTGAAAGATAAGGACAAAATTGGAGGCCTCACATTTCCTGATTCCCAATTCTGCAACAAAGGTACAGTGTGATGATGACTTAAGGACGAACACACAGACCAACACACTGGAACTGAGTCCAGAAACAAACCCAGACGCTTGTGGTTTCCAACAAGGGTCCCAGGATGGTCTAGTAAGGAAGGAACAGTATCTTCAACAAGTGGATGTTCATGTGCCAAAGAACAACGTTGACTCCGGCTTCACTCCATATAGAAAAATTAACTTAGGTCAGTGATCTGAATATAAGAACTAAAACTGTAAAACTCTCAGACAAAACATGGATAAATCTTCATGACCTTGGACTTGGGAATGGCCTCTTAAGCATGACACCAAAAGCATGAGCATTAAAGGAAAAAAAAAAAGTAAATTGGACTCAATCAAATTGAAAAAGCATTTCTGTATCATAGAACATTACTGGGAAAGTAAAAAGACCAACTGTTGAATGGGAGAAAATTTTAGAAACTATAGATCTCATGAGGATCTTGTGTCCAGAATAGATAAGAACTCTTATAACCCCAAAACAAAAGCAAAAACAAAAACCAAAAAACCTAGAAAAATGGGTGACGGTTTTGAATAGGTATTTCTCTAAAGACATACAAATGGTCAGGTTTTTCTCATTAACCACTAGAGAAACCACGATGAGGTTCACTTCATACCCACTAAACTAATAATTTAAGAAAAAGAGAAGTGTTGGTGAAAATGGGGCCAGTGAGGGAACTGGAGCGCTTTGCTGCAGGGGATAAAACACGGATCATGTGCTCTGGACGGCAGTTTGGCTGTTCCTCAAAAAGTGAGACATAGAGACATCATATGACCCAACAATTCCACTCCTGGGTATAAACCTCAGAGGACTGAAAATAGGAACTCACACAAGTACGTGTCACACGTGTTCTTAGCAACATTGTCCACAGCTGTCAGAACCTGGAAACGCCCGAATGTGCATCACAGACGGATGGATTCCAGACTGTGGAATGCTGTTCAGCCTTAAAACTGGTGCTCTGATACCTGCTACAGCACGCATGTGTGTGGGCTGAGTCCCTTCAGTCGTGTCTGACTCTGTGACCCCATGGACTGTAGCTCACCAGGCTCCTCTGTTCAGGGGATTCTCCAGGCAAGAATACTCGAGTGGGTTGCCATGTCCTTCTCTGGGGGATCTTCCCCACCCAGGGATCGAACCCGAGTCTCTTACATCTCCTGCATTGGCAGGTGGCTTCTTTACCACCAGTGCCACCTGGGATGCACCCAAAGAATTTTATGCTGAATGAAATAAGCCAGACACAAAGGGTACATACTATATGATTCCATATACTTGGAATATCCAGAATGGGTGAATCCATAGAGACATAAAGTAGATTGGTGATGACTGGAGTTTCTTTCATGGAGATAAAAATGTTCTGAAATGAAATATAGGCGATCAGGTCGCATCATTGTGAATACACCAAACGCCGTTGCAATGTACACCTGAACATGGTTAACTTCACATGGCATGAATTTCACCTTAATGTAGGAAAGGGACCTATACGATCATGACCAGCACATGCTCAGTTAATGAACTGGTCAGACTAAGAACGCTAATGCTTTGTTTTGTATGAGTAAAGGCTTAAAAGAAGCGTACAGAATAGAATGGCGTGAAGGCACCCTTGCCCTCTGCCTTCTGCCCTCTGTCCTCTGCCCTCTCTGGGGTCTTGCTCCTTCTTTCTGGCCCCTTTTCCTCCAGGCCTGAGTCAACTCACCAGCAGAGGGTGAGCCACCAGCTTTGCTTCCATCACCTATGGTTATTTGTCTTGGGAGGATGTAGTAGGAAATTATCTATTTTATTAAAATTAAAACTGACAGTATAATCCAAAAAAAAATAAAATAAAAAAAAATAAATTACCTCTGGATAAAACTCCTAAAAGAATTGGCAACAAGCTCGGAGTGTCTGGAGAAGACTCCCGAGTTCCGGGGTCCCTACAGTACGTGAAGACACGTGAATGTGCTCAGAAAGGCCTTCCAGGGGCTGTGCTGAGCAGGGTCTTGGCATCAAGCTTTGCTAATGTGACCTCTTTACAACAGGAACAGCCCTTGAAACTTCAGCAGGATTTAGGCCAGGCGAGGAAGCCTGGAGAAGGTGCAGCAAGACTCCAGGTGCTTTCCCATGGCCGCGCTGTTCCTGCCTCTGAGTAGAAGGCGGGACCCTCGGAAAATTCAGTCCTGATGGGCCGGCCGGGGCTGGGTGAGGCTGTCTTCACAGAGGGGAGCCTTCCCGAGCCTTAACCTCGAAGGAGGTGCTGACAAGTTTAGGAAACACCCAACCCCTAATCGAAATGTCCTGGGTGTAACCTTCCAAAGGAATGCAGTTTTAAAGCCCAAGCGTGTCCCCTGCAGGTTGATTTGCCAGAAGCAAATGGGAGATGGGGGCTGTCAGCCTTGGGGCTGAGACAGGAGGGCAGCGGAGAGAGAGACCCCAGCCGCCTGTGCAGGACAGGGGTCCTGTGACCTGTGTAGATGGCCGGATGGCTCTCTTCTGGAGGCTGGACGGTCATGGTGCGATACTATCAGCCTCAGAAGCTTTCAGCTTTTGTGATCATGAGTTTAGTTTCTGTGTTGGTTTCCCAGTAACCACGGAGACTTTGTAATTGAACATCATCTCAGCTTGGTTGCCCCCAAAGGGGATAATGGCCGTGGGCTTGGGGTCAGGTCCCTTATCTTGGGACTCCAGGAGCTGGGAAGTGGCTGAGGAGATTAGTGTGTCCATCACTAAGAGGTCACGGCTCAGTGCGTGATTTGAGCTCAGAATTCCCCATTTGAGGAAGCAGAAGGCCCTTCTGAAAGAAAGGAGTCCAGAGCCCCAAACCCCCGATTGTCCCATGACGGGGTTGCTCACCCCGTGGACTGAGAGAACAAGAGGATGTAAGGAGGGATTTGGGAGAAGGTTGGAGCTTGAGTGTGGAAGGTCGGAGAGGGCTGGCTGGCCCACCGGCTGCAGCTTGGGCTGGGGGGTTAAGGGGTGGGCAGGGCTCAGGAACAAGGGGATCCAGCTTTGGGCTGAGTGTGTGGATGTGCGGATGCTCCTGCAAAGGGAGGCGGCCCCAGCCATGTGGCTCCACCCGCAGGACAACTTGAGCTTGTGTGTTTACGCCGTTCTTTCCAGAAGCAGCTGGTTCGCCACCAAAGAGCTCAGAGTGGACGCAAAAGCCCAGGGATGTGGCCGGGGACTGCTGGCATCCTCTGGGGTCCAAGCTGTGCTTCCATCACTTTCCTCCAAAAGGCTGACTCTAACCTCCCTGGCTGAGAAGAGTCTTCTGAAAGGCTCACTCACGATTTCTAGTTCAAAACAGTTATTTCATGTTACACACCGGGATGTCCTGGAGCACACAAAATCTGTTTCTGAAAAGTGTTCTCCAGTTCCTGGAAGAGACATTGCATTACTGGTAGAGGAAGATTAACTGCCAGACGAAGGGGATAGGAATTGATTTCAGGCACAGAACAGAGGCCACAAATTCCACGTGTCCACATCAAAGTGAAAGTGTTAGTCACTCAGTCGTATCTGACTCTTTTTGACCCTGTGGACTGTAAGCCTGCCAGGCTCTTCTGTCCATGGAAATCCCCAGGCAAGAACCCTGGAGTGGGTTGCCGAGCTCTCCTCCAGAGCATCTTCCCAATTCAGGAATTGAACCTGGAGACCCAGGTTCAATTCTGCCTCCAGAATTTGCAGGCAGATTCTTTACCATCTGAGCCACCAGGAAAGCATCCACATCCAAGGCCTGTTTTTTCCTCTCTTCTTCCCTCAGGCCACATTCCAGCCTGAATCTCTGATGGGGCTGACTGCCTTTGCAGCATAAGGATACCAGAGGTTTTGTTTAAGAGCTCAAGACCTTTGGCAAAGCAGAGTGAGAGTGGGAACAGCTGAAATCAGCTCGGTGGTTCCCGCCAGCCCTGGCAGCCAGCTCCCTGCTCTGCAGCATCTTCCCAGCATCTCCTCCAGGAGACCCGTCAGGCGGCCTCCCAGGAGGAGGAGGCAGAGGCAGAGGTCAGCTGGCCCCAGACTCCCCCGCAGTAAGGCTCTGAGGCCGAGGTCAACGCAGGGCCCCTCTTACTAGAGCTGGGCATGCGGGTTCCTTGAGAGAGGACCGGGGCGGGGGCAGTCCACGATGGGACCTGGGGGAGGAGAGAGGCCAGGTGGCCCGCGTGGCCCACCTGCCCTCAAGGCGCATCCGTGGATACGGAGGAAGATGGCCGTGTGAAGGAAGGGGTCTGCAGGGCGCTGCGGAGCTGGAGGCGCGAAGAGCGGAGACGCTGTGCTCCAGTCCAAGATGGGAGCTGGCCCGAGCGTGGTTGTGATGGGAGACAGAGCTGGTCTTCTGAGCGAGGCGAGGAGCAAGCCTGGGGCCATGGACACTTGATAAAACTAGGATGGGAGTGGGGGGATGCAAGGCCCTCCTGAGACCTGCACATCACCAAGCGGGTGTCGTCTCCCAGATGGCGGTGTCTTTCTGATCGAATCCTGCTTTAAGTAAGAGCGCTGGAGGACAGAATCCACAGGACCTTGAGTTCAGCCAGGGCAGAGGAGGTTCCCGTGTGTCTTCAAGTGTGTGGAGAGTCACACACCAGGGCTCACGTGGGTCCTCAGGCAGTGCGGTGTGTGTGGGGGGGTGCGTCATAGGTCCTGACACTCTTGCTTCCCCAGTCCCTCCACACTTCACTCAGCGTGCTCAGCAGTAAAATGAAGAGAGATTGCCAGCAAAATATATTCTAGCTGGAAAAACAACATGTGAAACATGATTCAGTTGTAAAAAGAAAAACTAGACATTTTGATAACATATTTTCTCAGTTTATTTTGACAACCAATGAGCTGGTACTGGAGGGAGGAGCTACCCTTTTCTGCACATGAAAAGAAGGTGGCGAGCAGCCACATGCTATCAGAAAGCAAGTCTGTGCAGGTTCTGGGGTTCCTGACTTTGACTCTTGGGCTATTATTTTATAATCTTTTACTTCAAAAATGACTTGCATGCATGAACGAAAGTCACCTTTTATAAAAGGCAGACACTGTTTATAATAAGAAGCAGAGGTTTGGGGCACAAGTTTTAGGTGCGGCATCTCCGAGCTCCGTGGCTTTGGTTAAAGCCATGTTTCTTTCTGGTTTCTTGGCTGTGAAGGAGGAAGACTGCTCAGGCTCGCAGAGACCCTCTGAACATCAGAGGGGCCCCAAGCAGGGCTGTGGATCCACTGACTCCCGTCTCCCTTCCCCGAGCCCCTCTTCATGTGCCCCGGACTCCACACGCAGGGAGCTTTGTCAGCAGGTATGAAGTGTTCATCTTCTCAGTGTTCTGTGAATTATCTTAGTTTTTAAATGGAAATAGTCTTCAACATTTTAAGCCTGGAGTTCTTGCTCAAGAAAAGCTCAAAACCCAGAAATAGCTACTACATTGCTTGCCAAAGCATGATTTAAAAAATATTTCTATGAAAAAAAAAATTTGTGGTTCTCTTAATGGCTAGTGAGACTATATCCAGCTTTTACTTTATTGTGAAATGGCAAGTTTCAACATTTACCTTCAATAAATAGCATGCATTTTGTCAGACACCAGATGCCAAGCTTCCCAGAAAAGTGCAATTATGGTGATTCAAGTAAGAGGAACCCAGATTCCTGGGTCCAATGGTCTTCGGCTGCCACAGTGCCCACAGAAGCCCAGTGACCAGCCCCGGTGAAACCAGTGATGCTGTGAGAGCCGACCCGGCAGGATGGGCTGGGGACACATGCGGGACTGTGGTCAACCCAGGACATGAGGAGACTGAGCACGGCCGAGTTGCCCCTGGAAGGCGCGTGCCTACACTCCAGGGCCTGTGGGCTTGCACACAAGCTGCTCACTGCGTGTGGCAGCGTGCGGGGCACCCAGCCTCAGGATGGAGCGAGTCTGGGAGGAAGACCTGCCATTCGTGGAAAGTCTTCTGATTGCAAACAACACGCTGGAGCACACACTTGGGACCAGGGGCAAGAGGAAGGTGCGGGAAGAGGGGAAGGAGATGTGTCAGGGTTGGTGACCCACAGCTGCAAGGGGAGGGCAGGGGCTGTTGCCTGTGAGGACCGACCTGGGAGTGTGTGAGCTCACCCTCCCGAGTCTGCTGGGGACCGAGGCTCCGGCCTCCTGGCCCACCGAGTCACGGCCAAAGGTCAGGGCCAGGGGGCCCTGGCCTGTCCTCCTGTGCTTATGCTTGGGAAGCTTTTCTAAGAAGCTGCCACACACTGGAGTGAGTCTGGGCATAGTGGATGCAAGGCCCAGAATCTGTCCCTGCTCAGCCAGCCTGTGCCTTGGGCTCTTGAGCTGTAGAAAGATTGGAGATTTTCTCCAGCCAATTCCTAAGTGAAATCTGGTTGAGTTCACTTTAGTTGCTCAGTCGTGTCTGATTCTTTGCAACCGTATGGACTGCAGGACACCAGGCTTCCCTGTGCTTCACCAACTCCTGGAGCTTGCTCAAACACATGTCCATCAAATCAGTGAGGCCATCCAACCATCTCATCCTCTGTCGTCCCCCTGCTCCTCCTGCCTTCAATCTTTCCCAGCATCAGGGTCTTTTCTGATCAGTCAGTTCTTCACATCAGGTGGTCAAACTATTGGGGAAGTTCAGCTTTAGCATCAGTCCTTCCAAAGAACATTCAGGACTGATTTCCTTTAGGATTGACCAGTTTGATCTCCTTGGAGTCCAAGGGACTCTCAGGAGTCTTCTCCAACACCACAGTTCAAAAGCATCAATTCTTTGGTGCTCAGCTTTCTTTATAGTCCAACTCTCACATCCATATATGACTACTGCAAAAACCATAGCTTTGACTAGACAGACTTTTGATGGCAAAGTGATATCTCTGTTTTTTAATATACTGTCTAGATTGGTATAACTTTTCTTCCAAGGAGTAAGCGTCTTTTGACTTCATGGCTGCAGTCACCATCTGCAGTGATTTTGGAGCCCAGAAAAATAAAGCTTGTCACTGTTTCCATTGTTTCCCCATTTATTTGCTGTGAAGTGATGGGACTGGATACCCTGATCTTTGTTTTCCGATTGTTGAGTTTTAAGCCAGCTTTTTCATTCTTCTCTTTCACTTTCATCAAGAGGCACTCAATTCCGCTTTGCTTTCTGCCATTGGGTGGTGTGATCTGCATATCTGAGGTTATTGATATTTCTCCTGGCAAGCTTAATTCCAGCTTGTGCTTCAGCTAGCCCAGCATTTCACATGATGTACTCTGCATATAAGTTAAATAAGCAGGGTGACAATATACAGCCTTGATGTACTCCTTTCCCAATTTGGAACCAGTTCGTTGTTCTATGTCCAGTTCTAACTGTTGCTTCTTGACCTGCAGATTTCTCAGGAGGCACATTAAGGTGGTCTGGTATTCCTGCCTCTCTAAGAATTTCCCACAGTTTGTTGTGATCCACATAGTCAAAGGCTTTGGCATAGTATATAAATCAGAAGTAGATATTTTTCTGGAACTCTTTTGCTTTTTCTGTAATCCAGTGGATGTTGGCAATTTGATCTCTGCTTTCTCTGTCTTTTCTAAATCCAGCTTGAACATTTGGAAGTTCTTGGTTCATGTACTATTGAAGCCTAGCTTGGAGAATTTTAGCATTACTTTGCTAGCATGTGAGATGAGTGCAATTAGGCAGTAGTTTGAACATTTTTTGGCATTGCCTTTCTTTGGGATTGGAATGAAAGCTGACCTTTTACAGTCCTGCGGCCACTGCTGAGTGTGGCCAAATTTGCTGGCTTATTGAGTATGGCACTTTAACAGCATCATCATTTAGAATTTGAAATAGCTCAGCTGGAATTTCATCACCCTCACTAGCTTTGTTTGTAGTGACGCCTCCTAAGGCCTGCTTGACTTCAGACTCCAGGATGTCTGGCTTTAGGTGAGTGATCACAGAAAATGTGGTCCACTGGAGAAGGGAATGGCAAACCACTTCAGTCTTCTTGTCTTGAGAAGCCCATGAACAATGTGAAAAGGCAGAAAGGTAGGACCCTGAAAGATGAGCTCCCTACTGGAGATCAGTGGAGAAATAACTCCAGAAAGCATGATGAGATGGAACCAAAGCAAAGCAACACCAAGCTACGGATGTGACTGGTGATGGAAGTAAAGTCTGATGCTGTAAGGAACAATATTGCACAGGAACCTGGAAAGTCAGGTCCATGAATCAAGGCAAATTGGAAATGGTCAAACAGGAGATGGCAAGAGTGAACATCGACTTTTTAGGAATCAGCGAATTAAAGTGGACTAGAATGGGTGAATTTATTCAGCTGACCATTATATCTACTACTGTGGGCAAGAATCCCTTAGAAGAAATGGAATACTCCTCCCAGTCAACAAAAGACTCCAAAATGCAGTGCTTGGGTGCAATCTTAACAATTACAGAATGATCTCTGTTCATATCCAAGGGAAACCATTCAAGATTACGGTAATCCAAGTCTATGCCCCAACCAATACTGCAGAAGAAGCTAAAGTTGAACAGTTCTATGATGACCTACAAGAGCTTCTGGAAATAACACTTTTCATTATAGGGAGCTGGAATGCAAAAGTAGGAAGTCAGCAGATACCTGTAGTAACAGACAAGTTTGGCCTTGGAGTACAGAATGAAGCAGGGCAAAGGCTAACAAAGTTTTGCCAAGAACGCACTGGTCATAGCAAACACCCTCTTCCAACAACACAAGAGAAGACCCTACACATGGACATCACCAGATGGTCGACACTGAAATCAGACTGATTATATTCTTTGCAGCCAAAGATGGAGAAGCTCTGTACAGACAGCAAAAACAAGACCAGGAGCTGACTGTGGCTCAGATCATGAACTCCTTATTGACAAATTCAGACTCAAATTGAAGGAATCAGGGAAAACCACTAGACCATTCAGGTAAGACCTAAATTAGATCCTTTATGACTATACAGTGGAAGTGACAAACAGATTTAAGAGATTAGAGCTCATAGAGTGCCTGAAGAACTAAGGATGGAGGTTCATGACATTGTATAGAAAGCATTGATCAAGATCATCTCCAAGAAAAAGAAATGCAAAAAGGCAAAATGGTTGTCTGAGGAGGCCTTACAAATACCCAAGAAAAGAAGAGACGGAAAAGGCAAAGGAGAAAAGGAAAGATATACCCATCTGAATGCAGAGTTCCAAAGACTATCTAGGAGAGATAAGAAAGCCTTCCTCAGTGATCAATGCAGAGAAATAGAGGAAAGCAATAGCATGGGAAAGACTAGAGATCTCTTCAAGAAAATTAGAGATACCAAGGAAACATTTCATGCAAAGATGGGCACAAAAAAGGACAGAAATGGTCTGGACCTAACAGAAGCAGAAGATATTCAGAAGAGGTGGCAAGAATACACTGAAGAACTATACAAAAAAGATATTCATGACCCAGATAACCATGATGGTATGATCCCTCACCTAGAGCCAGACATCCTGGAGTCTGCAATCTGGTTACAGAGAGTGACGTCTGAAGACTCAGCTTTGCTTAGAAGTTGAGCATGTCATCTGCGATAGCGTGATGCAGACAGGTGCTGGGCAAGGGAAGCCACAGACTACCGAATTCTGTGGGCTTTGTGTCCAACAGCAAAGATGTCTGAGTTTGATGCCAGGACTTGAGAGCTCAGGAGAAGTTGTCACCATATTCATGTCCCACGTTTGGGAGGCACAAAGGTGAGTGAACACAGAGCAGCCCTACTCACGGAAGGCCAGGCTCCATCTAATCTGCACAGATACCAGATATACCACAGGGCCAGCACAGCAGCCCCAACGTGGAGGGTCATGTAAAGGGCACTTTGCCACGTGTTGCTGTCCCTCAGTCTGCCTGACTCTCTGCAACTCCATGGACTGTGCGCCAGGCTTCCCTGTCCTTCACTGTCACCAGGAGCTGGCTCAGACTCATGTGCACTGAGTCGGTGATGCCATGCAACCAACCTGTCCTCTGTTGTCCCCTTCTCCTCCTGCCCTCAGTCTTTCCCAGCATCAAGGCCTTTTCCAGTGAGTTGGCTTTCTCATCAGGTAGCCAAAGTACTGGAGCGTCAGCTTCAGCATCAGTCCCTCCAACAAGAGCAGTAAGCCCAGAGCAGCAGAGCAGGAGGAGCTGAGAAGCCACAGGACAGTGCTCGCTCAGCCCGAGCCGTGACCCCCACTGGACCTTGGGATGGCCCTGCCACGCTGCCTGGGGAAGGGCTGGGCAGTAAGCGTGGGGCCGGCTTCTTCACACGCTGCCCGCGACTGCGGGTGTCTCACTGCTCGTCCTCAGTGCTGGGCAGTGTCTACCTTTCTGTACGAACTGTGCAAAGGCAGAAGTACGAGGCATTCTGGGAGGGTGAATGCAAAGTGCCATTTATGCCTGTTTCTGACCCTCTGGGTGGGGAGGATCATCATTCCTGGAGGTGACAGGGTTTTATGTCCCCTTAGTGGTGGTGTGTTTTTTCACAAAATTTTCAAGGACCATAAAAAATGGGTCCCACTGGCCTTCCTTCAGCATAGCTGAATGACGTGGCACATCCAGGCCACGGCAGGAAAGCAAATATTGCAATAAAGTGACTCACACAAACTGCTTGGTTTCCAGGGCAACTGTCCTGTGCTGTGGTTGTCGAGCGTGCAGCAGCAGCATGTCTATAAATCAACGGACAGACCTTCATTACAAAATCAGTTCAGTTCAGTCGCTCAGTCGTGTCCGACTCTTTGTGACCCCATGAATTGCAGCACGCCAGGCCTTCCTGTCCATCACCAACTCCCGGAGTTTACCCAAACTCATGTCCATTGAGTCAGTGATACCATCCAACCATCTCATCCTCTGTTGTTCCCTTCTCCTCCAGCCTTCAATCTTTCTCAGCATCAGGGTCTTTTCAAATGAGTCAGTTCTTCGCATCAGGTGACCAAACTCAGCTTTCTTTATGGTTGAACTCTCACAGTCGTACACGACTACTGGAAAAACCATAGCCTTGACTAGACGAAACTTTGTTGGCAAAGTAATGTCTCTGCTTTTTACTGTGCAGTCTAGGTTGGTCATAACTTCCCTTCCAAGGAGTAAGCGTCATTATAAAATACTTCATTGCCAAAAACTGCTGCCTGTCCTGAGTCAATAGCGAGTTGTAATTTTTTTGCAATAGTAACATCAAAGACCAGAGACCATGGGTCATAAAGCAAATATCCTCGTGATGAACAAACAATGTGAGGACGAGCACAGTGTGATGCAAAGGTGAAGTGCACACATGCTGTTGGGAAAACGGCTCCGACAGACTCAGTGCAGGACTGGCACACAACTCGAGTCTGTAGACGTAGTGGCATCTGTGACGTGCTGTCAAGGGGCTCCGCCTGTGCGTCTAGCATCTGGAGCAGCGTCTGGAGCAAAGCCAGTGGTTAACAGACGCCTGTTGCCACTACGAGCAGGAGCTGTTCAGGCACGAGGACGAGAGAGAGCAGAGGGCCGTCCGCAGGCACCAAGCGTTCTCCTGACCTGAGGCCCTGCAGGCCTGGCATCACAGCTGTCAAGGCTGCAATGGACTAATGCCTGTGTCCCCCACAAAGTCACATGCTGAAGCCCAAGCAGGCTGGTCCACGGTGAGCAGACGCCTTGAAGAGGGTCCTCAGCAGACACTGATCATCCCTGCACCTCGGGCATCCAGCCTCCGGACCTGGGGACGGTGTCCATCATGTAGAATCCACCAGGGAGGCCGTCCTGGGTAGCAGTCTGAGCGGACACGGCTAGCCCCTCACGGACCTTCGGAGGCGGCGTCCTCCCCGTAGGCAACTGGCGGGTAGGTGGCAGGTGCACGTGCGCTCGCACACGGGAGTGCAGAGACAATCCGCACTCTGTCTGAGGGGCTGTTGCCGCGCGCACAGCGTCTCCTATGCCGGCTCCGCCCGTGCGCCACGTGCAGCCCCCGCCTCGCCGTGGCCTCTGCATGTTGATGCAGGTAAGCGATTCCGCTCTCTGCAGTTTCCACAGCCCCCAACCCAGCTCTTGACCTCGAGCCGAACAGCCAGTCATCCAACAAACAGAAGCAAACTCCGGAGCCCCTGTGTGAGCATGGGGCACGCGGAGCTAGGGGAGGCAGGACTCGTGTGGCAATGGATTAGGCAGCCTCCCCGAGGCTCCCAGGAGTCTGCAGCCTCTGGCACGGACCTGAGCCCCACCCTACTCAGATCTGCACCTTGTCCCTTTCCTCCGGCCCTGGACAGCTGCCCCCGTGTCCCGCCCTGGGATCACCTTCCTCCTTGAGCTGCGTACGAAGGTATCTGTCTTCCTAACCATGGCCTTCTCCTTGAGAGGCTTTCTGGTATCAGCTATCAAATACCTTCTTTGATTATACAGTGATATATAAAAAGTGCCAGAAAACATGGTGCAGAGAATTCATCCCTGCACATGTAGCAAATGGAAGATGCTCATTTGATATCATCATTTGTTGGGCACCAAGCATAATTTAGACTTCCCTGGTGGTCAGTTGGTAAAGCACCCGCCTGCAAAGCAGGAGACCAGGGTTCGATCCCTGGGTCGGGAAGACCCCCCCACCCCCAACCTGGAGAAGGGGCAACCCACTCCAGGACGACAGAGGACAAGATGGTTGGATGGCATCACCGACTCAATGGACATGAGTTTGAGCAAACTTGGAGGGGTAGGGAAGGATAGAGAGGGCAGTCTGGCATGCTGTAGTCCATGAGATCACAAAGAGTCAGACGTGACCGGGTGAACAACAGCAACCATTGTTCTTGCTGGGAAATCCCACAGACAGAGGAGCCTGGCGGGCTGCAGCCCACAGGATCACAGAGTCGGACACCACTGAGCAACTAAACCACCACCAAGCATAATTTTAGTTTCTGTTAGATTTTACTGGCTTGTGAGAAGAGGAAGGCTAATCCTCGTTCTAATGAGCTTAGTGCCCAGCTGGACAGTCAGAGATAAACACAGGAAGCAATCCATCCCAGGCTCGGCTCAGGGCTGTCATGCGCCCGGGCCCTCCTGGAGTCGGAGCTCAGAGGGCAGGAGGTGCAGGCCGCAGCCCCGTGGACACAGCGCACATCGGATGGCAGTGCTGGGATGCTTCCCCTCTCGGGTCAAAGGGCCTCTGACTCCCACAGGCTCCCGCCGCGCTGGGGCGGCGTCATTCTAGTCCTGGGAGGAGGGGCTTTGCAGCTCCACGTGTCCCCATCTGGCCCGGGTCTCCGCCAGGGCGTTAGGTCAGCATCCCCTCGCTTTGGACTGACTCCCACTGTGATGGCAAGGTGGCCACAGCCCTGAGGGGCCCCTTGCACACTCACGTCCAGAAAGAACGTGAGGAGTCTGGAGCCCCAAGGAATCCCAAGGGGCAGCTGCAAGGCCGTGAGGGTCCTGTTGAAGGGATGGACAGGCCGGCAGTCACCGGAGCCAGGGGACATTGGTGCTGAGGGGCCAGGCAGGAGGGGTCAAGGAAGGGGACCCGGGGGCATGCAGGGGCCCTGCGGCCCCCAGGCAGGAGGGGGCACCCCGGAGCTGGAGCTAGTCCTAGTCACAGAGGGACGGGCCCCTGGGCCCTCCTGCAGGCTGGGGGCTTGGCCTGTGGGACCCCCCCCACCTCGAAGGTGTGAAGAAAGCAGCTCTGTAGAAGGTACTACTGGGCTTGGGTGCAGAGCAGGGGCCCGTGCAGGGGAGGGGGGCTGCAGGGGCACCAGGGAGAAAGGGCACCCCCTTCCCCATCCAGCCCATCTCTCCCCAGACCCCTCTGGGCCATCTGGATGGATGGGGCTGACCTGGTACTTACACCCCAGGGCAAGGTCCCCATCTTGACCCCAGGGAAGAGCTGGCCTGCCTGACGTAGGAACCATCAGGCTGAGGCCCCCTCCTGATGGAAGCTGGTCTGAAATCTCTGCTCTGCAGGGAAGTAGCCAGCCTGCTGCCCCATCCACCTGACCTCCAGACATCCCCTTCCTTCCTAGTATGGGGGACATCACTGGGTCTACGGCGAGGCAAACAGGAGCTGCACCCACATGACCCGCGGGGCCAGAGGTGGGCTCCTGTCTGCCTGGGTCTCCCCCACCCCTGGGCTGGGCTCCCTGGGTGTGTCCTGGCAAAGACGGTCCCCTCACGGCATCATAGCAGCCCTGGAGCAGAACACGAGGACTGGGGGGAGGGGAGTGAGCTGGGGCTGCTCCTCACGGGGACTTGCTGACTGTTGCTAACAGCTTTCCAGGTGAGCCATCAACCCTGCACCTAGAAAACAGGGAAGAGGAAAGCAGAGAAACCAGCCAGGCGGTGAAGGGAGGGCCTGTCAGAGCTGGGTGGCTGTCTCTCGTGTCCCCGAGGAATGATGGAGAGATCCGATTCACAGGCTGCCACCGTGGGTGTGTGCAGACTACCCTGGCCCCTCATTAGAGGTTTGCTCTGTTGAATGATATCCCAGGGCTATTAATTCCAGGAGCTTGAAAACCACTTAAGGAGTGTCTTCAGAAAAAAATTAAGGGCTTGAACCCACAGGAAGATTCTGGGCCACACTGACACAAGATTCCACCCTGTTGCCAAGGAATGTTTGCATTTTCGGAGGTATCTTCCAAGGAGAAATCACATTTTACAGCAAGAGGGAAGAATGGAAGACAGAATCCATGAGACGTTTCAACTTTTCTGTGATTCCCTGTTAACTTTCCTAGAAAAATAAAATCAATACAGGAAGCATATGCATGAAAGTAGCCCATAGATCCACGCATACGATGGTATCCAGGTTGGCTAGCAAGGAGCTAACTGCCCAGGCGGTGCTCCAGAAGTGTGGGGAAGGCATCCCCGTGGATGAGCCACAGACTCTGCTTCTGACAGATCACCTCCACTCCAGCCGTGGGACGCTTCCAGACTCTACAGGCATGCACCTGCAGGAGGGGGCCGGGTGAGGCGAGATCGCCTTCACTCCAACCACAGAAGCACTTCTGGTGTCTATGGAGTGTGGAGGGTGAGGTGAGCGCCGCTGAAGGTAGCTGGTCATGAATTCTAGACTTTGCTCATCGTCAGGCGACAGGAGCCCCGCCTAAGAGGTTTAGCATCAGAAGAAATAAACAGCTTGGTTTAAGTGAAGCAGCACAATGTCATCGACAGCGTCTCCTGAGATGGATTCTCTCACGTCAGTGATGTGCTGCTTTTCTGGGGCATGCGTGGCTGTGGCTTTGCTTTACTCTTATTATTTATGGATTTTATTTTCATGGGGAGACAGGCAAGGTCAAGCCTGCCACGTCTGTGAAGACGTTTCCTCCTCCTGCCTCCACTCACTGCCTGCGGGAAGTGGCCGTCACACTGCATTTCCTTGTGAAAGGGGAAGAAAGGTCAACTCTCACTAAGAGGTCATCTTCCTAGTTTGGGTACCATAGGTGTACTGTGGGTACCAGAGACCAGTGTCAGGGGTGTGGACAAGACCCCCAGGCATGAGCCACATGGGAGAAATTATAACTTCCTTCAAGTATCTTACTTCACCCCAACACAACTGTGTGATCCAGCTTTGTTAATTTCATCAATTAAGTCTATTTCACCATCCCACAGGGATGCTCAAGGTGGTTCAGGGCTTGCAGGAGCCCACCTATGTGAGAGGTGGACCCAAGACACCCTGGTCTGCTTCTAACCTGTCTCCTCCTTCTCAGTCTTTTGTACCCAGTGCTTGACTGAAGCCCCGAGACCTCAGCCCGCAGACCTGCAGGCTCTGAGATTAACCTAATAAAACGCCTCTGCATCATGTAAAGGACCGCAGGCAACAAGAAATCTTTCTGTATGTCATCACCAATGGAGTCTCTCTGAACGTCCATGTTTTTCCATGAGCCATCAGTCAGCACCGGCCTATTTACACCTAGTGGAAAAGCCTGGAATGAAAATTCCCAGATCCCAAGAGGCCAGAGATCCCTTGATGCAATGAATTTCTCTCATTTCTCCTTATTCATTGCAAATAGGTGCAACCTTTCATATTTTGGAAATATGTTAAAAATCACTACTAACTACTATCAGTTCAGTTTAGTTCAGATGTTCAGTCGTGTCCGACTCTTTGCGACCCCATGAATTGCAGCACGCCAGGCCTCCCTGTCCATCACCAACTCCCGGAGTTCACTCAGACTCACGTTCATCGAGTCCGTGATGCCATCCAGCCATCTCATCCTCGGTCATCCCCTTCTCCTCCTGCCCCCAATCCCTCCCAGCATCAGAGTCTTTTCCAATGAGTCAACTCTTCGCATGAGGTGGCCAAAGTACTGGAGTTTCAGCTTTAGCATCATTCCTTCCGAAGAAATCCCAGGGCTGATCTCCTTCAGAATGGACTGGTTGGATCTCCTTGCAGTCCAAGGGACTCTCAAGAGTTTTCTCCAACACCACAGTTCAAAAGCATCAATTCTTTCTCACTCAGTCTTCTTCACAGTCCAACTCTCACATCCATGCATGAC
>SJYG01000950.1:365465-381967 GCA_006410535.1 Litocranius walleri
GGCCAGACCCCGCCCCCTGGAGCCTGCAGTAGGAGGAGTCCCAGCGCACGGTCTCCGAAGAACAAGTGAGGCAGCCCTTGGGCTCCGGATTCCTGTGAGGTCAGATCAAAGGCGCACACACAGGCGCGGGGGTCTCACATAGGCAGGAGCAGGGCAAGGGGGGCCACACCCGCGTCCATTCAGCAGGGACCGCGCTCCCCCAGGCGTCCCAGTCAGCAGGCGGGCTCCTGGTCCCCAGCACCGCTCCGGGTCACAAGGCCATCGAGTTTCTTCCAAAAGTAAGCAGCCTTTACTCACCTCTTCTCCATTTTCGAGGTAGGAGCCCAGTATCTGTGTTTCCTGTCAGCTGTAGAAAGAGGTATGTTTTGAGACTAAACTCTAACCGCCAATGGATGGAAGATGTGCGGATCCATTCTTGTTTAGGAGCCCAAAGTCGAGCACGAGCACTGATCCCCGGGTTATGTCGGGGCCCCGGCCGGGGTGAAGAGAACCTCAGACAGTCACTGCAGAGACGCTGGGCGAGCGGCTGGTCGTGCCCGCAAGCTGACAGACAGCAGAGAGCCCGCCGCCCCGGCGAGGAGGAGACATTTGGGGGCTGAGGAGACGGGTGAACCAGTGGGCCTTGCACCAGGGCGCACTGTGTTAGTGGCCGGACCCGGGTTACGGGGAGGCATGTCACGTGCACCCCTGCCGGTACACTTGACCTGTCCTGGGTCACTGTCGTGGGCCTGTCCATTGCGCCCCCTCCCTCTCCGTGGGGGTTTCCTGGTGCAGTTCATCAAGAACAGTCCGTGTTGCCAAGAACACTGTCTGTTAGACAATCTCCACCTGTAGGTGAGACTGTTCAGAAGTTGCCCAGAAAGTGACGGAGAACACTCTGCTCACAGGGCCTTAGTGCTTCCTGCGGGGCTGGGAACCTTGCTTCCTGACCCCCACCCCCTGAGTGGGCGCTGAGCGCAGGGCCGGTGGGACGGGTGTGCTCTGAAGACCACGTGCTTCTTGTCTCCGCAGGACACATTCTTTCTAGAACGAGCAGGCATTTGCTGCTTTGGAAATCATCTTCTCTGAGACACATCTGTCTGCTAAAATGCCCAAAATTCTCAAGTGCTCAAGTCTTCATTTCTGCTTTAATTAAATGATAGGGAGTCAGTGTCTCAGAAAGCCGCTCACATGATCTTACCTCCGGGGGCGGGGGCGCGGGCATCCTCCTCCCGAGCTCCTCTTCCTCGATGGCAGGGAGGAGAGTCTGAGCAATAAGGCAGCAGTCCTTGTCTCCGGCGGGCAGGAGGGTCTGCGGGCAGGGGCCAGCGTGGGGCAGGGCCACGCTCTCCGAGGCTGCGACCCTACGAGTTCTGACCCTTCCCGCTGGCTGACGAGGACTCCAAAGGCTTTGCTCTCATCGTTTTTATCAAGCATACACTGATTTATTGGCCTCATGCTTCCTTTTGCTCCTATGAAGACTTTGCCCAGAAAGCATCTGCTGTATATGATGCAATGCGATAGTCATTAAACTATGCACAACTAATCGGGACATTTAAAAACACGCACCTGTGTGTCCACAAACCAGGAGGGACTCAGTGGTGCTTCCTGCTCTTTGTCCCTCCATCTGCTCGTTCCTTCATCTGTGCCGTGGTGACTGCTCGCCCGCCGTGGGCTTTCAGAGCGGTTTGACTTAATTTCAATTATCTTCCCCTTCTGCTTGTTTTAGAAGCTTCTCCAAATTCTCACCACCTGCTCACAGCAGTCTTAGGGGCATGGGAAGGGAAGGGAAGGGAAGGGGAGAATTGGGGCAGCCCTGAGGAGGGGCAGGGCCTGGGGTCCCTGCAGGGAAGCGGGGCTGGTGGAGGAGGCAGCGGCCCCAGGGTGCTCAGGAGGAGGGCTGTGCGCTCCGCATCCGTGTTGCCCTGGAGCCGGCGTAGACGTGGAGCTGTCATCCACTTGCAGTGTCTCTGTGCTGGGGGGACATGTGGCTGGAGCAAAGCTGCAGGTCCCAGCATTTGGTGTCAGAGTTGAGGCGAAGCCCTGGAGGCCATCTGGTCATCACCTTCCCCCGAGATGTGGGTGGACATGTGAAACGCTCTTTCTCTTTCCTTGAAGCTCAACAGCCTCATCAGAATGGGTTTCGACACCAGATTTCATTTCCTGGAAGACAGTGGCCCTTTCCTCTGTGGCCCCGACGTCTCACTTCAGAAACGCCTGAAATTACACACTTGTCTCTATGCCTGCTTCTGTCTTCTCTCAGCTGGAACCTCTGCTGGATGAGAAGCGGGCAGTGCCTGGCAGACATGACCCAGAGGAAAGGCCCCGCAGAGGCGCGGCAGCTGACGGGGCAACAGAAACTCGGCCGATGTGCACAGTCGTTCTTACCTGCTGGGGAAAGAGTCCCGTTAGGTCAGCATCACCAAAGAGTGTTTAAAGGGCAGTATTCTCACGGGCATCTGGAACAGTGCACAGAGGGTGATCTTTGCAAAGTTCAATTGAAAACAAGTACTTGTAGCCAAGATTTATGGAGCACCTACTGTGTACCTGGGACTTCCCTGGTGGCTCAGTGGTAAAGAATCCACCTGCCAATGTGGGAGACGTGGGTTCAATCCCTGGATCGAGAAGATCCCCTGGAGAAGGGCTTGGCAACCTAGCCCAGTATTCTTGCCTGGAGAGTCCCAGGGGCAGAGGAGCCGGCAGGGCTATAGTCCATGAGGTCGCCAAGAGTCGAACAGGACTGAGCGACTAACGGCGGCGTGCCTGGCTGTGTGTCAGGCCCTGGGGCAACTGCATCATCGGAACTGCCCCAGCAGCCACTGTGTCAGTCTCACAGATGAAGGAGCTGACTCCAGCACAGCTGGTGAGATGAGCCGGCCGCGCTGAGACCTGAGCGCAGGGAGCCTGACCGCACTGCTGGGCCTGTCGCTACGCCAGTTCCAGAGACTGGGGACATGCATCCCTACAGGAAGGAAATACGTGAGCTGTTTTTATCATCCGTTGTTCACAAGACCCAACGTTTGCAGGTGGAAAATAAAAAGGACAAGGGCATCAGAGGCTGAAATCTGGCGTTTCCTGCTCTGGGCTCGAGAGTGAAGGGGAGCAGAGCCTGCTGGCCCGACTCGGCCACTGGCCACTGTGTGGCCTCAGGGAGGGTCCTGATGGCACAGAAACATGCGGCCGCAGCGCTGGCGCCCAGGGGCGTCCTGAGCCGGCAGGGCCCTCACCCTGTTGAGGCCCTGGGAGGCTGGGCACAGCTCTCCTTTAAACGATAGTTGAAAATGTGGGCTCGGTGGGCTGGTCGAGAGGATCACGTGCCATTAACCTCGTCACGCACTGGCTTAGAGCCGGCCTGAGAGCATCTCATTTCATTTACCGTCACCCTGACGTTCAGATCTATAGGACTGCAGGGGCCGCCCATCTTTTAAGGTGTATGAAACTTACCTGCGTCTCATCCCTCCTCTCTCTGTAGATGGTGATGAGGAAACGTCCTGGAGGCACCCCTCGGGGTGAAGGGCAGAACCAGCGCGCTGATCCGGAGGCTTTCGGTAGAGGTGCCCTCCATGGGAACAGTGGCCTGGGGATGGCCAGTGCTGAGGTCCTGCGGGTGTTTGGCGCCGTCAAGCAACAAGATGGAGGAGAGGATGGCCAGGGCCGTGGGCTAGGGGGATGGCGGGTGGAGGTGGGGCCTCCTAGGGTGGGTTGCAGCTGCTGGGTACACTGTCCATGACACTCCCTGGCCTGGGGACCAGCACAAGAGCCATTTCCACCTCTCACAGCATGAACGGCCCTGGAGAAGAGACAGGAGGAAGGGATATGTGGGTTCTGTACAACTGTCCACGGGAGAGAATGGGATTCAGCCACAGAGATCACCCAGAACTTTAATTAAATGATAGGGAGTCAGTGTCTCAGAAAGCCGCTCACATGATCTTACCTCCGGGGGCGGGGGCGCGGGCATCCTCCTCCCGAGCTCCTCTTCCTCGATGGCAGGGAGGAGAGTCTGAGCAATAAGGCAGCAGTCCTTGTCTCCGGCGGGCAGGAGGGTCTGCGGGCAGGGGCCAGCGTGGGGCAGGGCCACGCTCTCCGAGGCTGCGACCCTACGAGTTCTGACCCTTCCCGCTGGCTGACGAGGACTCCAAAGGCTTTGCTCTCATCGTTTTTATCAAGCATACACTGATTTATTGGCCTCATGCTTCCTTTTGCTCCTATGAAGACTTTGCCCAGAAAGCATCTGCTGTATATGATGCAATGCGATAGTCATTAAACTATGCACAACTAATCGGGACATTTAAAAACACGCACCTGTGTGTCCACAAACCAGGAGGGACTCAGTGGTGCTTCCTGCTCTTTGTCCCTCCATCTGCTCGTTCCTTCATCTGTGCCGTGGTGACTGCTCGCCCGCCGTGGGCTTTCAGAGCGGTTTGACTTAATTTCAATTATCTTCCCCTTCTGCTTGTTTTAGAAGCTTCTCCAAATTCTCACCACCTGCTCACAGCAGTCTTAGGGGCATGGGAAGGGAAGGGAAGGGAAGGGGAGAATTGGGGCAGCCCTGAGGAGGGGCAGGGCCTGGGGTCCCTGCAGGGAAGCGGGGCTGGTGGAGGAGGCAGCGGCCCCAGGGTGCTCAGGAGGAGGGCTGTGCGCTCCGCATCCGTGTTGCCCTGGAGCCGGCGTAGACGTGGAGCTGTCATCCACTTGCAGTGTCTCTGTGCTGGGGGGACATGTGGCTGGAGCAAAGCTGCAGGTCCCAGCATTTGGTGTCAGAGTTGAGGCGAAGCCCTGGAGGCCATCTGGTCATCACCTTCCCCCGAGATGTGGGTGGACATGTGAAACGCTCTTTCTCTTTCCTTGAAGCTCAACAGCCTCATCAGAATGGGTTTCGACACCAGATTTCATTTCCTGGAAGACAGTGGCCCTTTCCTCTGTGGCCCCGACGTCTCACTTCAGAAACGCCTGAAATTACACACTTGTCTCTATGCCTGCTTCTGTCTTCTCTCAGCTGGAACCTCTGCTGGATGAGAAGCGGGCAGTGCCTGGCAGACATGACCCAGAGGAAAGGCCCCGCAGAGGCGCGGCAGCTGACGGGGCAACAGAAACTCGGCCGATGTGCACAGTCGTTCTTACCTGCTGGGGAAAGAGTCCCGTTAGGTCAGCATCACCAAAGAGTGTTTAAAGGGCAGTATTCTCACGGGCATCTGGAACAGTGCACAGAGGGTGATCTTTGCAAAGTTCAATTGAAAACAAGTACTTGTAGCCAAGATTTATGGAGCACCTACTGTGTACCTGGGACTTCCCTGGTGGCTCAGTGGTAAAGAATCCACCTGCCAATGTGGGAGACGTGGGTTCAATCCCTGGATCGAGAAGATCCCCTGGAGAAGGGCTTGGCAACCTAGCCCAGTATTCTTGCCTGGAGAGTCCCAGGGGCAGAGGAGCCGGCAGGGCTATAGTCCATGAGGTCGCCAAGAGTCGAACAGGACTGAGCGACTAACGGCGGCGTGCCTGGCTGTGTGTCAGGCCCTGGGGCAACTGCATCATCGGAACTGCCCCAGCAGCCACTGTGTCAGTCTCACAGATGAAGGAGCTGACTCCAGCACAGCTGGTGAGATGAGCCGGCCGCGCTGAGACCTGAGCGCAGGGAGCCTGACCGCACTGCTGGGCCTGTCGCTACGCCAGTTCCAGAGACTGGGGACATGCATCCCTACAGGAAGGAAATACGTGAGCTGTTTTTATCATCCGTTGTTCACAAGACCCAACGTTTGCAGGTGGAAAATAAAAAGGACAAGGGCATCAGAGGCTGAAATCTGGCGTTTCCTGCTCTGGGCTCGAGAGTGAAGGGGAGCAGAGCCTGCTGGCCCGACTCGGCCACTGGCCACTGTGTGGCCTCAGGGAGGGTCCTGATGGCACAGAAACATGCGGCCGCAGCGCTGGCGCCCAGGGGCGTCCTGAGCCGGCAGGGCCCTCACCCTGTTGAGGCCCTGGGAGGCTGGGCACAGCTCTCCTTTAAACGATAGTTGAAAATGTGGGCTCGGTGGGCTGGTCGAGAGGATCACGTGCCATTAACCTCGTCACGCACTGGCTTAGAGCCGGCCTGAGAGCATCTCATTTCATTTACCGTCACCCTGACGTTCAGATCTATAGGACTGCAGGGGCCGCCCATCTTTTAAGGTGTATGAAACTTACCTGCGTCTCATCCCTCCTCTCTCTGTAGATGGTGATGAGGAAACGTCCTGGAGGCACCCCTCGGGGTGAAGGGCAGAACCAGCGCGCTGATCCGGAGGCTTTCGGTAGAGGTGCCCTCCATGGGAACAGTGGCCTGGGGATGGCCAGTGCTGAGGTCCTGCGGGTGTTTGGCGCCGTCAAGCAACAAGATGGAGGAGAGGATGGCCAGGGCCGTGGGCTAGGGGGATGGCGGGTGGAGGTGGGGCCTCCTAGGGTGGGTTGCAGCTGCTGGGTACACTGTCCATGACACTCCCTGGCCTGGGGACCAGCACAAGAGCCATTTCCACCTCTCACAGCATGAACGGCCCTGGAGAAGAGACAGGAGGAAGGGATATGTGGGTTCTGTACAACTGTCCACGGGAGAGAATGGGATTCAGCCACAGAGATCACCCAGAGGCTGGGCTGGCGACGGAGAGAAGCAGGGGCCATGGGTGCGGGCAGTGGTGTGGTCGGGGCAGCCCACACCCCTGCCCTTTTCGAGGAGGGCAGAGGCCGTGGTGCTTTGGCCTCAGGAGACTTGGGTTTGGGCTGTATCCCCTGTACATGACCCTCAGCTCTGTGAGCCCCGTCCCGGAGCCCAGCGTCTGCCTGCCCAGCCCAGGTGACACCAGGAGCCTCTGAGGTCTGCAGCAACACGCACCCCGGAGCCCATGGCAGCCTGGCGTCGCTCTTCAGGGACAGCAGTGAAGCCCTCCCACCCTAAAAGCTGCTTGCCATGGAGGTGTCTAAAAATGATCCAGTAGTTGATCTTAACGGGATGATATTTTTTATCCAAAGGTGGGGGTGGGGGGAAATACTGTGAAAAGTTCCAGATGAGGTTTTAAAAACAAATAGCAAGATGATGTATTTTCAGGAGATTATAAAATAATGTGAGCTTTTAAAATATAAAGTTATAGGCATGAGTCTAAAAGTATAATTTGGCCAGACAAAATTGCTGGGGATTTGCCTATTCTTAACTCATTTTGCAACTTAAAACCGACCTCTTTCCACTTTGGTGCAACTGGGCGGGTGGCGAGGCTGCCACGTCCCCCTCACCCTGCACTGACTTCAGGATGGGAACACGCCCTCCATGCACTCTAGGGGCTCAGGGGTGCCAGGAACCCCAGCAGACAGCTCCAAACACTTCCGGTCTGGTGTTCGCTCATATAACCAGCGCCATGGTCCTCCTTTACACATGACTCTTGGCAACAAGCGTTTCTAGGGTTCTTTCATCCGTAATCCACACAGAGCAAGCCTTGAAAGGAAACTAGTCCCTTAAACCTCAAGGCGGCCTTGCACTCCCGCCCTCTTGACCTGACTCCCAACCCCAGAGGGCAGGTGGTGGCCTGGTCCCCACTTCCTACCACCACCAGCTCCACACCTCTGTGAGGGACCTGCTCTTCCCTGGACACTGGTCCTGCAGTCCCGTCCCCAAGGCCTGAGCCACCTCCCAGGCATCTGGAGACCCCTCAGGGGGTTGAACCTCAGCATGGCCCCACCCACTGCAGCAGTCGGTTTCAGGTCATTAAGTCTGTATGGCCCAAGGGCACAGTTCCCTCTCAGCCACCTTCTCCAAGCCCCTCTGCCCACGCAGCAAAGACAGTCAGGCACGTTGCGGGGACGGGATGCGGTGCAGACTGCGGGCTGCGTCCCGGGAGCCAGCTCCGGGGACGTCCTGTGAGCACGCCCACTCTTCTCTCGCTTTGTCTTCAGACCACCGAAGACGGATCACAGCCACGTCCTGGTGGACTGGACCCCCTTCCAGCAGTGCCCAGGCTCACGCGTCCTTCACACTCCCTGGATGTTAGAAACTCCTGGCAGTCTAACCCTGATCATTTGTAAAAAATTAGACTTCCCAGTTGCCCTGTTTTCTTTCTGAGACTTTGGGAAATCGTTAAAAAAATTCCTTTGAAAACATGACTTTAAAACATTCTTCGGATAACAGTCTCCTCCTGCCTGTGTCGCCGGGCGTCATCCCGGCTGCACCGCTGATGCCCCACTGGGTACATGGCGATCTCACCTCGGCTCTGTCTTGGCGCGGGCTGTTCCTTTGGGCTTGCTTTCTGTGCAGACGTTCACGTTCCTATTTGCCTGTGGCGTCACTATTCACTTTACGGTTTCTGGTTTGTTCAGAGTTTTTGAGGTGGTGAGAGTGAGCTAAGGGTAACTTTAGGGATTTCGGGCACAGTGGCTCCACTCTCAGACCCTCTCGGGGCTCCTGGGACTGTGGGGGTCTTGTCATCCGCTGCAAGGGCCGAGATAAGGCCATGTGGGAAGAAAAAACATTTCATCAGCTTTTGAGCCAAAGTAGGAAGGCTCTCGATATGGCTGGAAAGGAGTAAATGAGCTTGTATTCCCTGCGTTTGGAAACACAAAGAAGACAGCTGAGGAGAGCAGCAAAAGCCGTCAGGCCTGCCACAAGCTGAGAACAGAGAAGCGGTGTTCCAGGGCCGGCCGGGGCTGGAGGCCCTGCCTGGGGCAGGCGTGGCGGCCAGCTGGAGCGTGGGGCTGAGGTTGGGCTTTATCAGCCCCGAGGAAGCCACTTTAGTGGGAGAGACTGGACCCCGACCTCCTCGTAAGGAGGGGCACACTGCCAGCCGTCGCAGCCAGAGCCCCGAGGCTGCCTGGAAAGGCTCGTCGGCCCCCGGAGCCCTGGCCCGCTCGGGGCTCGAAGGCCAGAGCCCACGCTGGGGCCGGGCCTGCTGCCCTTCCTCTCCAGGCCCCTGGCCGTGGCCCTGGTAGGCCATCTGTCTGCTTGCCGAAGCCGAGGCCTACTTCACACAGGCCCAGGGGCCAGCCGACACCCTCCAGAGCACATTCTTTCCCAGCACGTGACGGGGGTCTCGTCCTGGTTGAATCTGGGGCCTGGAACGCCACTGCGCCCAGACGCTGGGGTCTGCTGCCCCCCTGCACCACCAGGCCCGCGGGCCTTCTCCGCTCCACTTCACTCCAATCTGGCTCCTGCACACGGCGGCTGCTGTGCCCTCACAGCTGCCCTGTGGACTCGGCCCTGACCTGCGCCAACTCCCAGGAGCCAAGGCACCAAGGCGGCGCGTCCTGACTGCTCTGGGGCCTCATGGGGCCCCATCGAGGTGCAGAGATGAAGCTGGGCAGCTCCGCGCTGGCCCCAGGGGAGGCCTCCCCCACGGGGTCATGCTCTGGCCAGCGTGGGGTCTTCAGTAAGCTCCCCACATCCTGAGTTCAGGTCTTCACCGAGGAAGGCGGGGTGCGTGGGGCCTGAGGAAGCTGTGTGAAGAGGTTCGCACGGAGCCCGCACGCGCTGGACCCTCAGCACACTGCGCTTTATGGCCGTGCTGTCCACACGCCCCTGACCTGCGGGGGGTGGCGTCACCATCAGCTGTTGTCCCCTCCTCTCGTCCCCCCAGGACTCTGTCATCATCCCCAGGCTCCTGATCTGTCCGGGGCCAAGACCGATGCAGCCATCGCAGCGCCTCGCGGCAGACATCCTGGCTCTTGTGGAGAGTGTGGGCCAGCTGCAGTGCGGGGGCCACGGGAGCCCCACCAGCGGACACGGGCTTCAGCTTTGTTCTGTGAACACACGCCGCACGAGTTGACCTTCGCACACGTCCCTGTGGGCTGGGTTCCTACAGGGACCACTGATGTCACCCCGGGTGACCTGGAGGGTCACAGCCGGGAGACCCCCAGCCAGGCCAGCAGGCGGGGCTCTTCACCTGCATAGACGGGGCCACTGGGGAAGACGGGGGTATGGGTGGTTTTTAGGAGCCACAGCCGCTCAGCTTTTCACCGAGGACCCTGTGTGTCCGTCGTGGTGGGTAAGAGCTCTTCTGATGGGCGATGGCGAAGCAAGTGCCAGGCACGGTGCTGACAGGGAGCCCTAGCTAGGGCCTGCCCTCCTCCCCCTGCTTTACACGTCCCGACCCGAGAGCTGTCCTTTGGGACTGGACAATGGTCAAGATTCAGAAGGGCGGGGACTCACACCTGCTCTGGGTGACCCAGCTCACTGGGACCTGCAGCTCTGCCTGAGGACATGAAGCCTCCAGGAGGGAAAGGGATTGGGGGCCCTGAAGACCCAGCCTGAGTTTCTCTTGTGTCCTAGGGCTGGGCTCATGAGGGCTGGTCCCTGGTCCCAGAAGCACAGCTCTTCCTTGGCTCATGTCAGAGGACAGACCTTCTTTCGTGGGGAGGGGCCAGACCACAGGAGGAAGCAGCGCTCTGCTGTCTTTAACCAGCAGCCTTCAGACTTGCCAGGCCACCAGGAAGCCAACTGGATGCGTCACCTGGGGTGCACGAAGCTGCACTGGCCCCCAGCCCTGGGTGGCTTTGCAGGGTCTCCATGTGCAGGTGACTCAGGCCTGACCTGTCCCACCACCTTCCTGACCCTTCCCGACCCTTCCTGACTGTGCCACTTCCTGCCTGAGGCTGCCTCCTATGCGATCTCCTGAAGTTGCTTTAGATGGATGGTTAGACAGATGATAGATGGATGATAGATGATAAGCAGGTAGATGGATGACAGATACATGGCAGGTGATAGATGACAGGTGATGTGTAAATAGCTGATACTGGATAGAGAAAAGGTGACTAGATGGGGCATAGAGGGACAGGTGATGATAAACAGATACGATGCCCTGATGGCATCACTGACTCAGTGGACAGGAGTCTGAGCAAACTCCAGGAGACAGTGAGGGACAGGAAGCCTGGCGGGCTGCAGTCCGTGGGGTCTCAAAGAGCTGGACGGAGCAACTGAACAATGACAAAGTAGATATAACAGGCAGATGACAGACAGATGGACAGAAGACAGACAAGGGACAGGCAGATGACAGACAGAAAGAAAGTGACTTTCCCTCTGCCCTTCAGCCAGACTGGAACCACAGGAGCAGGAGAACAGGCCTGCGCTCACCTCTGCGCACAGGGTCAGCGCTTATTTTCCAGTAAATGAGGCTAAGCAGACGCATTTTTATTTTCTTGCTGAGTCTCTCTCTCTCTTTTTTAAATGAAATGCTTGATTTCAGGAGAGTTGTTGTAAGAGCCGGCTCAAAATCTGCCTCCCTCAAGCTGGGGCCCAGCACAGCTGGTGGTGCCATTCAGTCCAAGGCGGAGGCCTGAGGGCCAGGAGAGCTGATGTCCGAGGGGGGAGAAGGTGGATGCCTTGCTAGAGAGGAGGGGGGACTTTGCCCTTCCTTCCCCTTTTTGTCCTCTTGGGCCCTAATCATGTTTGATGAGGCCCTCCTGCCCCGGGCAGGGCCATCTGCTCACTGAGTTCAAGGATTCAAAGGATCATCTCCTAGACACACCCAGGATCCTGTCTAGCCAGCCGCTGGGGAGCCCCTGAGACCAGTTAAGCTGACACATAAAACCGCCTCAGCAAGTCCTGGTAGGATACCGTCGACTGCCAAGCATAGGGGCCACCAACACGGGACCCAGGCCACCCGCACAGGAGGAGCCCTTACCCTCTAAATGGATTCTAACGTGTGGTGCTGGGCCTCCTTCATGGTGAAGGAGGGCAAAGAGGAAAGGTTATAATTTTACAGCACTTCTGCCCCTTCTGCCTCTGTAACTCAGCTTGCCCTTTGCAAAGTCTGGATCACGTAGGTCACATAGTCTCAGAAAGTGGGGATTTACAATGCTAGGCACTGGAGTTTATCCCACTCACCCTTGTCCTGCTCTTTGCAATTGCCCAGCCTCTGCAAACCTGCTTAGTCATGCCTGTCCATGTAAAGGTCAGGCATCCTCTCCCCATCTTGACTCTGTTCCCACCCGGGCGAAACCCCTTAGTTTCAGCCCACCTATTAGCAGCTAGTGTTGCCCACTGTAGCCTGTCTATAAAAACTCTGTATCGCCTTTGTTCAGGGCTCAGAGTGTTAACTCCTCTGGGCCGGCTGGCATAATAAACCCGAGTTCTCCAGCTCTCCAAGTGTGGCTTCTTGATTACTGGTTTCTGCAACAACAGCACGCAGGTCAGTGCGACGAGAATGCCGTCCCAACAACCAGCCTCCACGTGTTAACATTTTTCAAGTTTTAAGTTGAGGACAAAGAAATAAAGCACAAAGAATACACAGGGACTTTTGTTTTTTGGGGGGTTTTTTTATTAGGGAAACGGTTCATGTCTGAAGGCAGTCGTGAAATGACCCTCCTCCCTTTAACCACCTAAACTGTAAATAAACAAAGGGAACTGGCACTGCTGTAGACAACTTATTTTCCATGAACGCTGGGTAGGAGCACACAGTGAAAAGCATTCCAGCGGCTCAATCTGCATCTTTGAAGTACTGAGCTCAGAAAGCCAGAGAACCTGAGAGCCCAGTACAATCAGCCAATGAAGGGGTTTTGGCAGGAAAAAGTGAGCCTGACATGGAGAAGCTTGGATGTGACACCCACTCATCCTGGCTGACACTGAGCTGCAGCCCTGGGTCAGGACGGAAGGGCCCTTGCAGGGGGCACCGGCCTTAACCCAGCCTCCGTGGACATTTCCACCAATAGAGGGGAGTTTAGTCCCTGTTAACTGACAAACTGCTCACAAAATAAGCTTTTGGTAGGTTATCTCTGGTTTTGTAAAAGAACATGAATTTTTAGAGTCTTCCCATTAACACATTTATATATATAAGGTTATTTTTTTAAAATAAAGCTCTTTGTACACATATAACATTAAAAAGAAAAAAATAATTTCAAATGCCTATTTCTAAAATCTAACCAGGCTTCGTTTTCATTGATAGGTGGTTTCCTAAGCAAGAAATACATTTTTATTTATTTTTAAAGATGAACAAAGGTTGAAGCCAAGAGCCTCTCAGGAGCTAAACTGCATGATAGGAGGTCAAAGGTGAGCCCGGCCCTCTCTTAGATGCCCACCTGCCTGTCGGGGCAGCCCGGGCTCCAGGCTGCCCACTGCTTCTCGGGAGGGTCCGTCCGTCCGTCCTGATGAAGCTGCAGGCCACACCGCTTCCTCAGTGACCATTCCATTTTCCCTATTAACACTGATTATCTTACAGGGAGGGGCACACGGTGTGCAGCCGGGCCCAGAATCACTTTTTTTCTACTTATTTTTAAAGATGGACAAGAGAAACAGAGATAAGATTTTAAGCGAGCAAGGCTATGACTTTTTGCAAACAACCAGAACCTTAAGCAAGCCTAAGTTACAAATCTCAGGAATTTCTGAGCAGGTGTTCTTTTAAACTCCATTACTGAGGATCTCCACTCTGCGCCCCCTGCCCCCTCCCAACCAAGGACCGTAAGGTCACCTTCAGGTCTGGGCGGGGAGAGAGGGGGCGGAGTTGCTCAAGGAGCCCAGAGCTGAGGAGAGTGCGGCCTGCTTGTTTGGATTGCTGTAAACGGGGCAGATGGCAGCGTGTGCACCTGCTGATGGAAAAATCTGGAGGAAGAGCGATGCCGGGGAGCCAGCAGAGCTCCGTGGGTTGACAGGGTAGAGGGCCTAGGGCACTGGCGGGGCGTTTGCTCAGGACCGAGACAGGGACAGGTCACAGGCTCACATTTTCCTGCCTCTTGCTAGTTATGGAAGCAAAAAGACTTGTCTCTGCAAAAGAATCCTTGAGGTGGTTGAAGAAGTGGTTGGCAAGAGGTCAGGTGAATATGGCTGATGTAGCAAAACCTCATAGCCCAGCTCGTTCACCTTTTGAAACACTGGTTGTGTGACGTGCAGTCAGGCACTAACGTGGAGAAGAACCGGCCCTTTCTATTGACCAACATCAGCTGCAGGCATCGCAGTTTTCGGAGCATCTCATTGATTTGCTGAGCATGCGTCTCAGATATAATGGTTTCCCTGGGATTCAGAAAACTGGAGTGATTCAGACTGGCAGCAGACAACCAGACAGTGACCGTGATCTTTCCTGGGGGTAAGTTTGACTTTGGAAAGTGCACAGAAGACAGGCCATGTGCGGCCTGTCCACAGGTCAGGGAAAGAGTCCTCACCAAAACCTACCTGCTGATGCCTTGATGTTGGATATCCGGCCTCCAGGTGGCCTGCTGTCTAAGCCTTGGGTCTAGGGCCTTTGTTAAGGGGGCCTTCCTGTCACTGCCTTCAGGGCAATGGACCAGATCCCCATTCAGTTTGGGTGACTGATCACACTCCTAGCCTGTTGTTCAAACCAGTGTTCAGACGGCCTTGGGTCTGGAGAGTGGGACTCCCCAGATCTCTGCCCCAGATAAGTACACGCAGCCCTCTGGACCTGACAGCGTGAGGCAGCCTGGACCTCCCTTCTCCAGCCAATGACAGGAAGACCTGCGTGTCCCCACGGCTGCCCAGAGTTGGCACCGGCAGCCCCACCTGCCTGGCTCGGTGTGGACCAGGCCTGGATCTCATCCCATCCTCCTGCTCCTTCCTGTGACTCTGGGTAACAGGACCTCTATAACAGGACCATCTTGGGATCTGGGAAATGGAGGTGCCTGCCTCATTACGGGCCTCTGAGGATGTTGTCACATACGGGGTTCTTGTTGGGATAGAGCTCTATCTGGGGTATCAATGGCACCAAATGCGGACCCCCAGGCATAGCAGACGGCTAGCTCTCTTCTTCCAGGCTCTCATCCCCAGATGCCCCGATCCTCATCGACCGGATGGACGCCCTTTGGCACGTGGGCCTCATCAGCATGGGGTTTGAATTACAGCTCCTGGGGGAGGAGGCAGGGTGAACTGGAAGCAGAGGGCAAGTGTGTTTCTGTGAAGCACGGGGATATCACACACTCTGCTCAGATCTCTGGAGGAAATCAGTCAGTGGCCCCACGAGGCCTCTCGGGGGGCTGTGACAGGGGTGGGTGTGGTCACGTCTCTGCTAAGACCCTACAGAGGAGCAGAGGCTGAGTCCCTTCCCTATGAGGAGAGGTATCCTGGGACAAGCTTTACCCAGCATCACAAACCTGTGGTTCTTACGTCTCTTTAATCAGGTGACTCACTGGGACGCATCCTGAAACAGATGCACATTCTTCACAAACTCTTTTCCTTGGGGAGTGACTCAGACAGGCTCTCCTGGGGAGGCAGGGCTCTGGGTGGTGGTCTGTTTCTTCTGTGAGGTTACAAGCATCTGCTTGGCACAGCGGGGCTAGCCCACTGCTCATCTGAGATAAGCAAAAGCGGGAAAACTGCTGAAGGGAGGGATGAGACAAAGGAAGGGCTGCGACCGCAACTGCCGGAGACACTGTGGGTTCTGGGAGGTTGGTGGACTTCAGGGAAAACCCATCAGTGTTGCTGGAATTTCACAAAAGATAATGTTAATTGCTGAGAAACTTCCAAACTTCTGTGTCACGACTCAACTCTGAATTTCCAGCTCCCATGATCGGAATCTGGCGGATTTCTCTCAAAGCTCGCGTGGTCACGTATTCCTCACAGCAGCCAGAGGGAGGCGAGGCATCCCACCACGTTCCTGGGGGGGCCTTGAAGGTGTCCAGTGAACTTGGGGGCCTCTAACTCCCTGACCCCCGGGTACCATCTACAAATTCCTAGGAAGCACAAGGCATGAAGAATCTCCAGCATGGCCCCTCGATTTTGATCAGTAAAACTCCCAGAGGAACACTGCTGGGTGTCTGTCCCCCAGGAGGCCGCCTTACGAGAGGGCCGCCAGAGCCGTCGCGATGGCCCATCACTGGGTTTGCAACATTACAAGCCAACCTCATTGCTTAGGTCACGATTTCAACTGTCCACTGTCTGTGTGTGGGTTTATGGAGCTCTGCCTGGTTAAGTGATGGCTGCGTTTCTACCGTCTTCCCAGAGGCCCAGAGAGGGTCTAGGGGAATAGGGCTGTCTGAGCCCCGGCCTGGTGGGCGCGGGCCCTTGGCTCTCAGTCCCCTGGTCTCTGGCGGCGGCCACGTTGCTGCAGCTCCTGGCAGGAGGAGGCTGCAACCCCCGTCCGCTGGCCCACGTCCCAGGGCGGCAGGAAGTCTCCTAGTGTTTTTTATTTTCTTAACAGACAAAAATTATTTGATTCCAGAATGATTTCCAGGAATTACAGTATGAGAACTTAGTATGTGAGAAATGCTTTTCTTTTGAAAAAATAAAACCAAAGCAGAAGAAACCAGACGGAACACACCACGTGTGGCCACGGCCACCTTCTAACAAAAAGCGACTGTTTCTGATCCTCTCCGAGGGAGCTTCAGGAGAGGGCCGCTCCTCAGGGGAGACCCGGGGGCAGGCGGCGCTGGGGGACCCGGGGAGGCGGTGGGCTGCGGCCTCTCCTGCTGCACCCTTCCCGGAGGTCCAAGCGTCCTCCAGAAGTGGAGTCGCTCGCTCCTGTCGCTCGGTAAAGTCAGGGAGTGGCTCAGAAAGGCCTCGGGACTCGGTGCGGGCTCCGGCGAGGCAGACAGGGCCTCGGCGGCTCCCCGGGAGGCGGCGGGGCCTCGGTGTCTCCACT
>SJYG01000950.1:383590-397813 GCA_006410535.1 Litocranius walleri
GGGGGGCATCAGGAGGGGGCGGGGCCTCGGCGCCCACCAGGACTCTGGCACCGCCCTGTGCGCCCGGCGGCGGCCCCAGGGGTGCAGCGGGCAGCTCCCCCTGTTCACGCGGGCGTCGTCCCTGGCCGGGTGGGTCCCTCGTTGTCCCTCGCCGGCTGTAGCCCGGGTGTCGCGGCCGGAGGCCTGTCCTCCAGCTGGCAGGGCTCAGCTCCCGCCCGCGGGGCCTCTGGTGGACCCGCCTCAGCATGGCGGCGCCTCACCAGCAAGCTGCCCGAGAGCCAGACGCGTCGCGTGAGCTGGTCCCGGGGTGAGCTCGTCGGTGGCCCGCCTGCTGGTCACACAAGCCACTGGGAACAGCGGCGAAGTGCGAGAGCGCCGGAGGCCGACCTCTCGTGGGGCCCTGCTCCGCTGTGGGCCCGGGGCCCTGGGCGCGCCGCGCACAGGGGCCGCGCGCTTGCCGTGACCGTGGACCGGCCTGCAGTCGGAGACGCCGCCGGGGGTGGCGGCCCTGACGGCGGGGGTGACATGCTGCCTCTCTCAGGAGCGGAACAGAAGCCCAGGGAGGGGCGGTGCGGGCTGCGCTGCCCCGCAGCCAGGGCACCCAGGACTCCCGGGCTTCGAGTCGTCTCAGTCCCCCAGGCTGCCGCTGCTGGCAGTGAGTCAACTGCCAGGAGAACAGGAGCGCTTCTCCGAAGTGAGGCAGCACTCTCCAAAGCTTCTGTAATTTTTCACAAACTGTAATCAACATTCAAACAAAACTTACCAGGTGTAGTAGAAAAATAATTCAAACAAAAAATTAAAAAGCATTCAATATAAACAAACCCACTGTTAATTTAGGTAAGAAATGTATAATACCAGAGACTTTAAATAAACATAATTAATGTGTGTAGAAAACAGATGACATTTTGAAGAACCACATGGAAGACTAAAATCTGTAAACTGATATTATAGAATAAAAATATAGCAACTGAAATCAAGAACTCAATAGGTAAATATAATAGCGATGAGATAGAGTTGAAGAGAGGATTGGTTTGCTGAAAGATAGGATTGAGAAAATATCAAGAAAGAGAGACGTCTCCCAAAGTGGAAAGTATACCAAAAGAGCCCAGGAGAAATAGAGAAGTCTGAAACATATTAACTGGAGATCCAAGAGGGAAAGAGAAAATGTGGCAAAAAATATTTATGCAGCCAGAGGGCAAGTATTTTCTCAAAGTGGTGAAATCCATCATTTCACAGATTCTATAAGAATTATAAATATCAGAGGGGAGAAATAGAAAGAAGTCACACCTAGTTACATTACTACAAAGATTTTGAAAGCTAAGGACAAATGAAAAGAACTTACTACAGGAGGAAGGCTAAAAGACACACCACCCTTAATGAGCAAGAATAAGACTCACACACACGCACAAACACACACACACAATGATACCTTCTCGAGGACAGTGGAACACAATAATTAAAGTTATCAAAGAAAAAATAGTGAAGTATTCTTCAAAAGCAAAGGTAAAAATAGTACTTTTTAGACTAATACCAAGAGAACTTGCCAGCAGCAGACCTTCACAAAAGAATTATTTTAGGAACTTTTACAGGCAGAAAGCAAATGGCCCCACAGAAATGCAAGATGCCAAGAGGACCGCATCAAAAAATAAACACAGGCTTCTATTTAGCAATAATAGTGCATCCAGAACTACATAGCACCTACATATAACATATTAACTCATATCTTCCCCACTAAGATCAGTAATCATGTACTCTATTACTGTTACTTTTCAATACTGTACTGGAAGTTCTAGCTAAATCAATAAGAAGGAAAAGGTATATAGACTGGAAAAAAAAAAAACTCTTTTTTCCACATATGACATGAGTTTCTATGTAGAAAATCCAAAAGAATAAAAAAACTCTTGGGATTAATAAATTATTATAGTGAGTCTGCAGGATACACGCCCATTGCTTTCACTTTTATATGTACCAGCAGTGAATAAGAAGAATTTGAAATTTAAAGCATGATGCTATTTTTGGTAGCCTTCTCCACAAATGAAGTGCTTAAGTATATGTCTAACAAATTATGTACAAGATTTATATAAGGAAAGCTACAGAATTTAGTTGAATGAAATCAAAGAACTAAATAAATGAAGCTGTAATCCATGTTCATGGAAATAAAGCTCAATATTGTCAACATATCATTTTTTCCCAGTTTGGTCTGTAGATGCAATGTAGTACTAATTAAAAGGACTTCAGAACACGTGACTCCACACGACTCAGAAAGACAGGAGGCTGTATCCACGAGACCCACCAGCAGCAGCAAGCACAGAATCACCTCTGTGACTGGAGAGCACATTGCTCCTCCTGCTGCTTCTTATGCTAATGGGCACCGCCAGGCTGTCCCCAGGGCTCCGGGCAGGACTGGGGTGGGACAGGAAGAGCCAGATCTCCACCTCTCTCCCTAGAAGAGGCCCCTCTGCTCGTTTGGAAAGCTACTGCCTTAAGCACAGTTTCTAACTGAGCACCCCAGAGACTGGGGAGACCACAGCGCCTCACTCCCCTTCTCCGTGTCCCCCGTCCAAGTCATCAGAATCCCCCTGGGAGGAACTTGTCACACGTCTGTGCCCCGGCTGTGGCCTGAGGGATGAGTCTCCAGGTCCTCTGGCTCTGACGGCCAGTCGGGGTTCTGTGAACAATCCTGCAGGTCTTTGGGAAGCAAAGCAGCAGGTTGCTGTGGGAGCAGCAGCAGTCTCCCCCTCCCTCCCCACCAGCATAGCCACACCTCAAAACCCAGCACAGAGACACCCACCTCCTGGTTTCTCTCTGCAAGGGGCTTGGCTGCGTACTTTCCCAGCTAATGAGGACAGAGGGTCTGGGTCCCTGGTCAGCCAGTATCTACTGCTGGCTGTGACCCTCCCTTTTGGGCACTGACAGATCAACTGGGGGGCTTCCCAGGTGGCTCTAGTGGGAAAAAACCCCACAAATGCAAGAGATGTAAGAGGCCAGGGCTCGATCCCTGAGTCAGGAAGGTCCCCCAGAGGAGGGCATGGCAACCCACTGCAGTGTTCTCACCTGGAGAATCCCATGGACAGAGGAGCCTGGCGGGCTGCAGTCTGTGCGGTTGCAAAGAAAGACTGAAGTGACTCAGCATGCACAGCAGGCCTACCGGGACCTAGGAGAGCACAGGAGACGGCCTGGGCCGCCCCAAGAGTTTGAGACGCAGCCAGGAGCTAAAGTCAGCACGGTCATCAAGGTTCATCTCACACATTAGGGAATGGAGAGACGGCTGTTTTAATCTAATGTGCAGAGTGGAGATGAATGAAGAAGGAAAAGAGTGTGTTTCAAACAAAAGAACAAGATAACTCTCCAGAAACAAACGTTCGTAAAATAGAGATAAGTCAATATCTGACAGAGTTCAAAAGGAAGATGCCCACTGAGGTCAGGAAAAACTGAGAAAATTTGGCCCAGGTGGACCGTGTTGGCTCCAGCACCGTGGCCACGCGCTTGCTTAGAAGCTGCTCTGCCTGACCCTCCGGCAGGTTGCCCCTCGACTCTGCGTCCACCTCCTCCCTCCTCCTGCTGGCGCTCACCCTCGGCTCTCTCAGTTCCCCCGGCCTGAGCTGCGGACACGTGTGATCCTGGAGGGATGGGGCTGGCCGTGAGATAGGTGGTGTTAGTGTCTTAGTCTCTCAGTCGTGTACGACTCTTTGTGATCCCATGGATCCCTGCCAGGCTCCTCTGTCCATGGGATTCTCCAGGCAAGGATACTGGAGTGGAAGCCATTGCCTTCTCCAGGGGACCTTCCTGACCCAAGGATCAAACTGGGTCTCCTGCAAGCAGGTTTAGGTGGTAGGTGCTCTAAGACCTTACGGCTGGCTGCCAGGAGGCCGCTGAGAGAGAGCAAAGCGAGCCTGTCCCAGGGCCCCGCCTTGAGACCTTGGGGCTAGGAGGACGCACCCAACCCGACGGGTGGGCTGGGGGAGCAGAGGCTGTGTTTGCACAGGATGAAGGAAAAGCTGTGGTTCTGGGAAAGGACACTGAGCAGAGCCCAGCAACACGCGCCATCGGTGTGGAGATGGACTCGGGGACTGTTTGTGTAACATTGTCATTATTTCTGATGATGAAAACAGGGAGGTTATGTTGGAAGTTAAGTTGACCACCTCCTCTCTAAATCTGGACTTCCTCTCTTTTCTGGGTCAGATTCAGAGAGAAGGGTCTACTGAGCTGTACCATGTGCTGTCCTGACGCCCCGCCAGGAGCCCAGAGCCCCCTGCAGCCACGTGGACCAACAGCGGTGAAGGCAGGAAACAGGGAAGCCAGGCTGCTCCCGCCTCGGTGAATAGTGGGTCTTTGTTACTTCATTTCGGAAGGAGGAGATTATTCCTTTGTGTTTTGATGAAACAGATGATCCTTCCACTTTTGTGAGAATGAAATAAACAATTCTGAGGCCAGTTGCTTTAAAAAATCTCCTGTTTATGTATCAGTTTCTGCCAAAGATGTTGAAGAAGCGAGCTGCTGCCAGTGGTTGGGTCTCCCCGCCCCCAGGGCCACACTGCTTTCATTACTGGGTTTGCACTCACTTCCTGGGGTGAAGAATCCCAGGGATTTGTGCTTGGGCCCGACATAGGAGGCACGTGTTTCTTCTTCGGAGAAACGGCCTCCTGCCCCTGAAAGGGTTGGTACCCGTTGCTGCCTCTCCAGGGAGACTCCATGCTGTGTGCAGGGTTCCTCCAGGCACCAGCGGCCAGTGGCCCTGGAACAGAGTGGAGCGTCCGTCTTTAAGGAGAAGAATCTGCGATTCAGATTTGGGTTTGCAAACCAGTTTGGGTTGTTTGTCTCAGTGATTCTGAAGTATTTCAGAGACCGCAATCACCATAAAATACGAGCTTAGGATCTTTGTTCCTACGGATGTAGCTCGAGACTCACTTCTTTGTTCGTGTCCCATGATTTTGCGTATCATTTTCAAATGGGATAAGCACGGTATATATTTTTAAATTGCTGATTATTTACTTATGTGGCTTAGAAAGCTATCCAAGAGAGAGCTTATTCAGCATGGCACGGCCTCAGCCAGGATTCCACAGTCTCAGCCACACGCTGACTGTGCTTTCATTGCCTACCAACCGTGCACCAATTCAACTTTTATATTAACACATATTTATGTTAACATATTGTATTAACATACATTTACACATTACACATTGCTAGAAAAAGCCCAAATTATGCTTGATGGCTTTTATTGTCTCTCCAAAGAATGCAGCAGGACAAACCACAGAAATATTTCCTAAATTAAAGTGGAATTCTGTAGAGAAGCTACTTCACCTCACAGACCTTTACGGCCAACATTCTAGGACTGCTTAGACTTTATTTAAAAATATATGCTCATGCTCATAACTAGTTCTGTGGATAGCTTTACAAAGCTAGTATTTGCAGTTTTGTGGCTCTACAGTTTTGTAGATAGTGACATTTGAAGGCCTTGGAGTAAGAAAAAATACATACTGGCAGGCTGGGTTAGGAGGAGGGGTGCGAAGCATGTGAACATGGTGAGTTAGCTGGTTAGTTGCACTCAACCCAAGGGGACTGCTCCGTTTGCCTTCTGTGTGGGTTTGCAGATACGGATCACAAAAGATGCGTGAGCAGAAACAGCACCTCCCTCCGTCCGTCATGATCCACGCCCACACAGTCCTTCGGGGGGCAGCGGCGGCTCGCTTGGTCCTCAGGAGAGGGCCCTTGAGGCCTCTGAGAAGCAGCGTGCTTGGCTGGGGAGGAGTGGCTGGCGTTCCAGGCCAGGGTCAGGAGAGGGCCTCTGTGTGTGGTGTTTGCCATATGTGATGATCTGTCTGGGGTGGTCTTTGGCTAGAAGATCCAAGCCACAGGGTCTACCCCAATTCCAGGCAGCTTGCGCCTGTTCTTTAAGGACTGACCCGCCTCCCCTCGTACTGAGCCCCGCCTACCTGGTCAGGCCCTGCTTGCTCGGGGGTCAGGTCCTCCCCTGCCTGAGCCCCGTCTGCCCAGGTTGGGGCCCTTCTCTGCCGCCATGGCCACTCTAACGGGTCTAGGCATGGCGTGCCGCGTCTTCCACGTGAACTCACTCCGGACACTGCCTTTTGCTCCTGTGCTCAGCGCTCTGCAAGTGCCTCACACGCAGCGGCTGCAAGTGCTCAAAGGGGACGACTGTCTGGGGGCCTGCTGCGGGTCCACGGGTGTGCCAGGCTGGGCTCGTCCAGCACGCCCGCCGCCTGGTGACCCGGGGCCACTGGAGGCAGAGTCGGACTTTGGGAGGTGCCCCGTGCCTTTTGCCAACTGTCTCTGAGCAGCGAGTCTCGTGCTATGCTGTCCCCCTAGGATCTGTGCTCAGCCTCTTGGCCACGTCACCCTGTGACACTGCCTCTTACCTGCGCAGATGCTGCTCAGGTCACAGAGGAGGCCGGGACCCTGTGAAAGGAGGCCCCTCTTGTTGGGAATGGCTGGCGGGGTCACGACTCTTGATTTTGGCCAAGACCTTGAACGTAAACAACCCAGTTCTGGGGAGGGCACGATGGGGTAGGGCAGTTCACAAGCCTGATTCCCAGGCCTGCCTGGTAACGTCTCCTCCTTGTTGTGAGGTGCAGTCATGAATCACCCAGAGGGTCATCGTGGCCTGCCCAGGGGTCAGGAGTCAGGTGTTAGTCATCACTTCAGAGCCACACAAACAAGAGAAAAAGCTGACAAGTGTGTGAGGTCATTTTCCTTGAGTAACCAGATTGCATCAGCACCAGCAGCATCTGAGATGTGGAAAATTCCAGAACACTCAAGGGCGTCGCCTGAGAAGCAGAGCCACCGGCCATGTTCCCTCTATCCCAGAGCCCGGGGGCACCTGCCTCCTGGAAGATGGACTTCGTGGGCCGGGGTGTCGGATCAGTGTGTGACAGGGTGGAGCTGCGGCCTCCTGGGGTGGGGCGCCGGGAGCGGATGGAAGGAGCCCCGCCCTGTAGAGGTGCCGCTCGTCTGCACCGGGCCCCTGACCGCTTCCCCGTTGGAGATGCGGCCGCCGCCGGAGCCCTGCTGTCTGGGGCTGAAGCGTGCAGAGCTCCCACCTCATGCAATTTCAGTTACTTTTTTTTCTTGTCAGTTAGAGTGGAACTGAATGCTGCTTTTAACACTAATAGTGTCATCATTGCCTGAGAGCTGGAAAGCCGATGCCGGACATCAGCTGAAGAATCCTTGAGACTCGGCATGGCAGGAAACTCCTTAGAGAAACGGGCACTGCGACAGGGTGAATCGGACCAAGTCACACACAATTCTCCATTCTGTCCTGCAAATTTATTATTTTATTTGCATGTGGTAAGGCCACCTTTCTTCGTTTGAGCTTTGCGAGGCATGAAGCCAGGTACTCCATCACTCAGCCCCTGATTTCCTCATGCTGACACTTTGTAATCAACCTCCAGCCCCAGAGAAATCCCGATTTCCCTCTCCATTCCCAGTAGTCTTTCTTTCTCAGAATGCCGCAAAAACGAAGCCATGCGGCTTGCCCCTTGCCTCTGGCTTCTCGCACCCACCGCGACGCCCTGGCTCTCACCTACTCTGCACGCATCAATGGTGTGATATTTTTCCTTACTAAGTAGTGTTCCACTCACCCATGTAAGAGCACTTAAGTGGTTTCCAGTTTTTAGTGCTCGTCAGGCTTCTAAAGAAATTCGCATCCAGTTTTCATATGACTTTAGGCTTTTATTCCTCTAGTGTAAATACAAGTGACATTGCTGCGCCACCTGAAAGCGTGTGTTTAATTTTGTGAGACAATGTCTCCAGAATGGCTGTGCACTTTGCTTTCTGTCCAGCCGTGTTTGAGGGCTCTAACGTGTAGGCTTGTCCGTGATCCATGCATTTCCCATAACGCAGTCCCCTGCCAGCCCTGGGCGGGTGTGCGTGTGTCTCCGTGCTTGCCGTCCTGAAGGGCACGTCGTGGTGTGTGTCATGGCGCTTTGAATCTGCGTTTCCCTGATGAACAATAAAGTGTAGCATCTTCTCATGTCTTAGCTTTCTGCTTGTTTGTCTTCTGCAATGAAGCCTCTGTTGAAATCACTGGACAATTTTTTATGGGATTGCTTGCTTTCTCATTATTGAGTTTAGAGAGCACTTTATAATATTGTGTAAATAAGTCCTTTGGCATATAAATGATTTGTAGATGATTTTCCCCATATATTTTTCTTTTTTCATTTTCTTAACAGTGTGTCTTTTTGCAAAAGGTTTGAGTTTTTATGAAGGAAATTTATATTTTTTTCTTTTATGGATCTTGTGTTTGGTGTTAGATAAAAAATTCACACTGAGTTTTACTCACACTTGGGTTAAAAGTCTGGGATTTCAGCCTTTGGGTACCATTGCATACTTAAGTTTAGAGAAAAAACACTCTTCATGCCAGAGGGGCCCATTTTCAAAAATTCTCAGATACAAAGAGAAAATTTCCACTGTGATTTCATAAAATCATCTTTCACAATATCTCAAAATAGTATTCTTCTTGCCCTATAATGCCAGTTTAGGTAACACAGGGGTACTGGAGAGGCAGCTGGTATGGCATACACCAAGATCAGAGGGTGAGACAGTTGGACGGCATCACTGACTCGATGGACATGAGTTTGAGCAAGCTCTGGGAGTTGGTGATGGACGGGGAGGCTTGGCGTGCTGCAGTCCATGGGGTCACAAAGAGTCGAGGATGACTGAGGAACTGAACTGATGCCAAGATCCTAGCCCAGCTTTCCGAGCATCCCGTGACACATCTCCAAAATATTTATCTGTGCGTGGTCAGGAAACAATGGCTCTCAGCGTTTGCTTTCACAGGAGAAAGATGTTTTTATATTTTTATTTCATAAAGAAAGAAACAAAAGAAATATATTATGGATATTCCCAGCTAGTATTTTTATATTTATGTGAGCAAATGAAAAAGAATCATTCTGAATATAATTTGTCATTTTTTTGGACTTAATTTTCATTTTGCATAAGTTTTTCTCCATGTGTATTAGCATTGCCTTACAGTTCTCCCCTCGTATACAAAAATAAATTAGCATTTAACACCAAGATATTAAAAACAAGTTGTTCAAACTCCATAAAATCCGTTTAAACTTAGAGCACATGCATGAAAGACGAGTGAGGAACGTGGTGCCAATTCGTAGAGCCGGTTTGGGGCTGTGGCGACGCTCTAAATATCTTCACTGGGCAGCTCCAGCTGCATTTGTGAAATGTACGCTCAGACAGCTCAGCTTAACTTTAAAAAATCGCAGGTGACTGATTTCCACTCCATGAGTCCAACTCAGTTTTCCATGAGAACTTTCCAGCTATTTCCCTACGAGGGTTTTCAGTCCTCCCTAATTACTACTTTTAAACATGCTCTCTTTGGGAGGTGGGGCGTTTTTTTGTCTAGGAATTTCTTTCCTTTGGAGTGGAGCCTGCCGCTCTGGAGGGGCTCTATGGAATGGTGAGGGATGAAGTGGACGGCACTAGGCTCACCAGCGAGCCGAGGCGGGGCGCTGCCAGGGTGAGGGCGCCATGCCGGCAGGCTCTGTGCCTCACTCGAGCTTTCCCTTACCCTCCAGGCTGGCGCCTCGCCTTTGCTGGAGTGTTGAGCAGGATCCCTTTCACCTCCGCATCAGGAGGACGTTTCCCTGGCTTTCCCGTCGCGAGAGCACGGCCTTCTCGTGTCCACGCAGCAGGTGTTTCTTGTCTCCCAGGCCGCGTCAGTGTCTTCACATCATCAGTGAGCTTGCAGGCCAGGTCATCACTGTCACGTCTACAGAAGCTGAAAAATCCCCCCAAGGGGACTCAAGTGTGCTCATTTGCATGAGCGAATCTTTGGGGCACAAATGTAGAAGGAGGGCTGGAATGGAGCCGGTAGTCGGTAGGACGACCAACTTGCTACACAGAAAACGCAGTCTGAGTGGCTGTTGCTCTTGCCTCAGTTCAGTTCAGTCCAGTCGCTCAGTCGTGTCTGACTCTCTGCGACCCCATGAACCGCAGCACGCCAGGCCTCCCTGTCCATCACCAGCTCCCGGAGTTCACTCAGACTCACGTCCACCCAGCCATCTCATCCTCTGTCGTCCCCTTCTCCTCCAGTCCCCAATCCCACCCAGCATCACACACTCTTTTCCAGTGAGTCAACTCTTCGCATGAGGTGGCCAAAGTATCAGAGTTTCAGCTTTAGCATCATTCCTTCCAAATAAATCCCAGGGTTTATCTCTTCAGAATGGACTGGTTGGATCTCCTTTCAGTCCAAGGGACTCTCAAGAGTCTTCTCCAACAACACAGTTCAAAAGCATCAATTCTTCGGTGCTCAGCTTTCTTCACAGTCCAATTCTCACATCCATACATGACCACAGGAAAAACCATAGCCTTGACTAGACAGACCTTTGTTGGCAAAGTAATGTCTCTGCTTTTCAGTATGCTGTCTAGGTTGGTCATAGCTTTCCCTCCAAGGAGTAAGCATCTTTTAATTTCATGGCTGCAGTCACCATCTGCAGTGATTTTGGAGCCCAAAATAAAGTCTGACACTGTTTCCACTATTTCCCCATCTATTTCCCATGAAGTGATGGGACCGGATGCCATGATCTTCTTTTCCTGAATGTTGAGCTTTAAGCCAACTTTTTCACTCTCCTCTTTCACTTTCATCAAGAGGCTTTTTAGTTCCTCTTCACTTTCTGCCATAAGGGTGGTGTCATCTGCACATCTGAGGTTATTGATATTTCTCCCAGCAGTCTTGGTTCCAGCTTGTGTTTCTTCCAGTCCAGCGTTTCTCATGATGTACTCTGCATAGAAGTTAAATAAGCAGGGTGACATATACAGCATTGACGTCCTTCTTTTCCTACTTGGAACGAGTCTGTTGTTCCATGTCCAGCTGGCAAATGGTCTAATATTCCCCTGAATGTGCTGAACTGAGGAAACCACAGGGCCCTGAGTCCTTGGAGGACAGGCTGAGCACACGTACTAGTGACGGTGACAGGGTGATAAGGCTGGTGGGAGGCTCCCCAGGAGGTCGGGGAAGGACCCGCCCGGCCGTGGGGACGGAAACGCACTGCCCAACGGTGATGACTAAGCAGCAGGAAGACTGTGAGAGGCAGATTGGCGAGACAGCGGCGCCTCAGGCTCCCAAAAGTCTAATTCCGCATCTCTAATTGCTTCAGGTTTCTATGCTTTAGATTTAAAAAATAACAGACATTACAGCTGAGAGTACTTCAAGCAAATATGCATACAAGGGAAATACTGATGCCATTTTTGGTTAGAACTAAATGTTAAAACTACAACTATAGATCTTGAAAACGACAAGAGAAAATCATTATAACCTTGCGTTAAAAAAATGTTTTTTAGCCACACCACACACAAAAAACAGACTCCATCAAAATGAAAACTTCTCTCTGAAAGAAGATACCAAGGGAATGAAATAAAAAGATAAAATATTTACAAATCATGTATCTGATCAGAACTTCTAGGTAGATCATCAAAAACTCATTCGTTTGAAGATAAACAAGAACAAAAAATGAACGAAATACTTGAGCAGACACTTCACCAAAGAGGACGCGTGTGCTCCAATCAGGATGCTAATGGTGCTCAGCGTCATTAGTCAGCAGCAGGAGGCGAATCAGGCTGCAAGGAGAGAAGACGCCCTAGAAGCACTGAGCTGCACATTGCAGCCACATCAGGCGCCGGCCAGGATGTGCAGGACCTGGGACTGCCACTTAACTAAGCTAGTGGGAAAGTACAATAATACAACCACTTTGAAAACCAGTTGAGAAGCTTCTTGAAAACCAGTAATACATACAGCCTACCCTACGTTCCATCTGAGGTATATATGACGGCACGTGTGTAAGTGAAAGTGTAAGTCACTCAGTCGTGTCCGACTCTTTGCGACCCCATGGACTGTAGCCCACCAGACTTCTCTGTCCATGGGATTTTCCCAGCAAGGGTGGGTTGCCATTTCCTTCTCCAGGGGATCTTCCCAGCCCAGGAATTGAACCCGGGTCTCCCACATTGTGGGCAGGTGCTTCACCAGCTGAACACAAAAAGTTGCAGACAACTGTCCATTGCAACTTTATTTGTGATAGCCAACTTTATTTTGGATGCGAAACAACCTTCGCACCCACTGACAGCTGAATGGATAAATATTATACAACCGCACAGTGGGGCGCTCCTCAGAAATAAGAATAAGCTGTTACTGCATGCTCCTACACTGATGAGTCTCAGAATAATTATGCTGAAAATGGCGACAGAAACCACACTAAAAGTGTCCATAATCCGTAATTCTGTTTGCTTAAGATACAAACTACTTTTTAGCAAAAGAAAGATCCGTGATTTCCTCGGGACCAGGGGCAGGAGCAGGGCAAGTGGGCGAGAGAAACAGAGGAGCATTTCGGAAGTCAGGGGCATGTCCCTCCCTTCGACTGTGGCCTCTGATGGTGGCGATGCTAACAGCTTCCCGGGAGCATGCTCCTGGGAGCAAGTCGTGCTGTTCAGACAGATGCCGTTCATTTTATACTGATCACTCCACTTGTTAAAAGCGCGCAGGAGGAGTTTTCGCTGCAGCACTGATGATGCATGTCTGTGGAAAGTGGTGGAAATGTGGAAGGAGGCCTGAGGAGCTCCCACCCAGGCCAGAGTAGAAGGTCATCCTGGGAGGAGCTCTACACTTGTGGGCATGAAGATGACGCACGTGGCTTCGCTGACAACGTGTCCTTTTCGTTTTGTTTTCTGAATTTAGTTTTTGATCTGTTCAGTATTCTTGGAGAAGGAGACAGCAGCCCACTCCAGTACTCTTGCCTGGAGAATCCCATGGATAGAAGAGCCTGGGGGGCTCCAGTCCATGGGGCAGCAAAGAATCGTACAAGACTGAGCAACTCGCAGGCGGTATGCTTGGCTTTTCAGACAGAGCCCTCTGCACAGCTCAGCACTGTCATACCTGGCTGACTCCCAGCTCTGCCCTGGTTGCATTTTGTCAGCAGACAGCTCTCTTCCTCAAGGGATGTGGCGTTTCTTCCTCCACATAATTTACCGTGACCAGGAGCTGCTGGTGGACAATGCGGAAACACTGACCCCCGAGCACCAGACCTTCCTAACGACTATGTCCGCTTCCTCTCCGGCACCCCGAGCATCTCCACAACCCATTCTGAATGGTGCCCTGGAACACGTGTTCTCTGAGCATTTGCCTTTGCCGAGTGTGGAGCAAAACCACCTGAAAGAGGATCGGTGTTCAAAGTAATTGAGAAATAAGTTTAACAGAGGTTTTAGTGTTTGTTTTCAAAATCTTTTCATTGCACATCTTCCGAAGGTCAAGGGAGGTAGGGCTTACACAGTTTCCCCAGGTATTTCCCCAGGTATGGTTTGCTCTGAGCATCTCTTAAAAGCGGCAACCTGCCAGACAGACTCAGCCATGCTGCAGCAGAGACGGTCACAGGGACACGGGATCTCCGTTTAGTGGGGACGTCTATCCTATAGGGATGGTCTCTTTCCCACGGTGATGAGTAGGGAAAGTGTCCCTTCCTTCAACAAGTTCCCAGTGAGTGAGTATATACTGAGTTGTCCAAAAAGTTGGTTTGGGTTTCCCCATACCATCTTACAGGAAAACCAAATGAACTTTCTTGCCAACCCAAGATATCAAGTCCCTTCAAGGGCTGATGTGGGGGAACTGGAGGCTAAACAAGACAGACAGGGTTTCTGCTCTTGTGGAATTATTTTAAGTACTTTCAGATGATGAAAAGCGCTATAAAGAAAGTAAGTCAGAAATGGAAGAGGCCCAGAAAATGATGGAGTGGGATGGGTACTAATACTTTTTAAATCTTCTCGAGGATTCCAACCCGAAGTCGGAGTGGAGACGAGTGGGCTGGGAGGCCCAGGGAGGGGAGGGGAGGGGAGGGGAGGGAAGGCCTGGCAGCATTGGAGGAGCTGGGCCGGCCGGGGTGCCAGGCCAGCCAGCGGGCTCCCAGAGGGGAGGTGGTCCAGAGGCCGGGAGAGCAAGCGGGCCATGGGGAGGGTGGACCGGCCTTCAAGCCACTCGGCCACTTCAGAGCCACGAAGAACGCGTTGCTCGGATTAGCATGCAAGTTTTACCAGGCTTCCTCTGCCGCTGGGCAGACAGCAGGACAGGGCCCTGTCCACATACGGAACTGTCAGGGCTGACTCTTTGAACCTGCATACCGTAAGGTCTGTGTCCTGTTGGGCCTGGCCTGGAGACCTGGACGGCACACACCAGTGCCTCCCACAGCAGCTGCAGGCTCCCCACCCCTCATC
>SJYG01000950.1:398437-411749 GCA_006410535.1 Litocranius walleri
TGCTCCGGGCAGGGGTTGGGGGATGGGGTGGGGGTGGCGGGGGTGCCTGTGTGTTTCGGCCACGCGATTCTGCATTTGTCCCAAGGCTGTTCCTCCTCCTAGATTTGTAGGCTCGCTGTCAGCCTCGTTCGAGTCCTTCCTGGGAACCTGTGATATAGCTGGCTTTGGTGAATGCAGACTTCATCCATGAGCCCAAACGACCATTTCCAGGCATCAGCAGCAGCAAATGACGCTCACTGCAGCAAGACTTGAAGCCAGCATTTAACGATGAGGGAGAGGGAGGGTGAGAGCCAAGAGACGGTCTGAAACCCGCTGACAAACCGCACAGCGAGATGCAGGTCCACCATCACCGCCAGGGTCCCCGGGTGTGCGGGAGGAGGGGTCCTGGGTGGCGCTGGAGGGGCAGATGCGAGGAGCCGACTTTAAAGGGACCGGAGGGGAAGGCATCCACGCTGGAAGTCGGGTGGCCTGCCAGCACAGCGAGTGGGGCTGGGCGGGGTCCACACAGCTCTGGCTGGGGGAGCTGGCGGTGTCCGGCAGGGGCCCTGTGTGGCCCCAGGGACTCTGAACCCTGCAGCTCACCCCGGCAGCTGAGTCAGGGCAGGAGCGCCGCGCTCGCTGCACGGCCTGGAAGCAGCGCAATAGCTGCCAGATGTGAATTCAAATTATTTCTATCTTGGGAAAGGAAAATGTTGACCAAGAAATCATTACCTATTTATTTTAACATTTCTTGAATAGAAACACATTTTCTTTGCTTTGTTTGCCCTTCAGCTAGCATTCTGTAAGAGTTGAAAGGGAAGAGTTTTGGAAAATAGAAAAAGGAGCAGGCATGATTTTCTTGCTGTTGTTTTTATTGTTGCTTATATGTTTGTTTTTGAGCTTTGATACATTTGCGATATTTCTAAGCTTACAACCTTTATGGGATTTTATCAGAAGTATCGCCCTGTGGACTCAGATCAGCTATCATCAGTAGCAGGCCCCAAGCTTTCTCTGGATGAAGTATACTTCTATTCTCTAGGAATTTCTGCTTGTGCTCTCATGAACTATAGAAGCAAATTTTACTTGAGTTTTCTCCGAGAAACTATAGTAGCGGACACAGGCCACAAGCACTTTCTAGAAAAAAGCTTCTTTTCATTGCCAAATGAGATGTCACTGAAGCATGTTTCAAGAAAGCTCACCAATATTATGAAGCATCTTGAAAAGACGGAAATAAAGATCTCAGTTTCAAAGAGGAAAGATTACAGGGGTTACAAGGTAGACATTACAAATGCTGGCGGGCTTTGAATGTGATTGAGAAGAGCCTTGGCTCTGTGTGATAATGTACTCGCAAGTTTCGCTCCACGAAAAAAGAACGTATCCTCGCAGGTTACACATGAGGTCACAGACTCCCTACTCTGCCGTGAGTCCCGACAGAACCCAGAAGACAGTTGTGGAAGGGGTGATGTGTGTGGTCGGTGGGATGGGATTGTTTCTCTAAGGATTATCGGCAAATCTAATTCTTGCTTAGCTCAAATATCTTTCTTTGCAATTGATCATGGATTTCAACCACAATTTGGATTTTCAATGTCAAGAAAGAAGGCTTGGATGATCTGAAAGAATTGTAGTGATTTAAACATGTTTAAACTCATGGATGGGCCTTCCCTGGTGGTCTGGTGGTTAGGACTCTGAGTGTCCACTGTAGGGGGCGTGGGTTTGACCCCTGGTCAGGGAGTTAAGATTCGCGTGTCAGGCAGTGCAGCCAAAAGGAGAACAAACACAAACTGTCATGAGTTACTCTTGACCGGACACACCTCGGCAGAAACCTGCACCAAGCCCTTGTGAGTCCTTCCTTGTCTCACGTGACCTAATTCTGCCCTTTTCCTGTGTTCACACCTTGATGCTACACGGCCTGCATTTCCCCTAGGATCTGGTGGAGGGCCGATGTTGGAGACCTTGTCCCCAGCGTTCATGAAGCTCCAGATGTCACCGTCTTATTTAAATTATAATCAAGCCTATGCTAGATCATCGTGTGGTGTTAGGGCTCTTAACAGTTCCATTCCTTAAAGGAGCAACGTCCAGGACCTGTTTTTGCTGTAGGACTTAAATTTAGTTTAGGACATCATGGTAATGTTTACATAGTTCTTATCTTAGTTGCTATATAAATTTTTCAGACTATAATGATGGGAAAGTTAAATAAATGTCAAAAAACAGCTACCCCTAAAGAAAAAGTCCTCATTTCTTTTCAACAATCCATTGCAAACAAAAAATAAATATATTCTTTATAACTCCTTTCAGGAGAAAAATGTAGTCATCACTCTAAAAAAATGTTTAACCCATTCCCACGGGACCTGGAATTTATGATCAATTAAAACAAACTTCCTCTTGATACTTACACTTTCATATGACTTTTTACACAAGGGCTGAGAAAGGAGTACAGTGAGCATGTGTGTTTACACAGCAGTTCCACCAGGAATGTTGGTCTGGACCATCCGGAGCGAAAGCGTTCCAGCGGAAATTCCTGGCTCCTCGTTCATCAGGTTCCCGGGAAGGAACGTTCCAATGCCGCGTATTTCCCCCATTTTCCAGAACATTTCTTTCCTTTGTTTGCTTTGTGCTATACTTTACTGGATGTTACTTTTCCAAGGTATTGTTTGGAGCGGGGGGAGGTTAGTAAGAGGAGAGAGCGATGGAAGAGGAGGGCTTGAGAGAGGTTTGCAAGCTTCAGAGCCAACACAGATTTGCAGGCCCTCCTTGTCCCTCAGTCGCAGCAGCAGCTGAGATAGCAGCGCCCCTGCCCCAGGGGATCCCGCGCTAGTCACGCTGCCTTTGATTCCTGGTCCCCACGTGCTAACGCGTGAGGCATTTTACTAACCCCTTGCCTGGAAGACTTATTCTTGCTTATTGCAGTTTCTGTGAGCTGCACACTTTTCTCAGTGTGTCTAAAAGTAACTTACATCATCTGTCACATTAAAAAAAACCTTCAGTGACTCCAAGTAAAAATAGATTTCTTCTTTCTAATTCTTCATATTTTCAGTTCACTTCAGTTCAGTTCAGTCCGTCAGTAGCGTCTGACTCTTCGCGACCCCATGGACTGCAGCACGCCAGGCCTCCCTGTCCGTCACCAACTCCCTCCTGGAGTTTACTCAAACTCATGTCCACTAAGTCAGTGATGCCATCCAGCCATCTCATCCTCTGTTGTCCCCTTCCTTCCTCCCATCTTCAATCTTTCCCAGCATCAGAGGCTTTTCCAGTGAGTCAGTTTTTGCATCGGGTGGCCAAAGGATTGGAGTTTCTGCTTCAGTATCAGTCCTTCTAATGAATATTCAGGACTGATCTCCTTCAGAATGGACTGGTTGGATCTCCTTGCAGTCCAAGGGACTCTCAAGAGTCTTCTCCAACACCACAGTTCGAAAGCATAAATTATTAGGCACTCAGCTTCCTTTATGGTCCAACTCTCACATCCATACATGACCACTGGAAAAAACATAGCCTTGGCTAGATGGACCTTTGTTGGCAAAGTAATGTCTCTGCTTTTTAATATGCTATCTAGGTTGGTCATAACTTTCCTTCCAAGAAGTAAGTGTCTTTTAATTTCATGGCTGCAGTCACCACCTGCAGTGATTTTGGACCCCAAAAAATAAAGTCCGTCACTGTTTCTGTTTCCCCATCTGTTTGCCATGAAGTGATGGGACCGGATGCCATGATCTTAGTTTTCTGAATGCTGAGTTTTTCATGTTTTAAGATATGCATTTCCCGTCTCAAGCAATTAAGCAAAGTTTCGCGTTCAGTTCAGCCCACTTAGTTGTGTGCTCTTTGAACTATTGATGTCTCTGAAATTAAGCTGATATAGTTTCTAGTAAATTAACTGTAATTAAAGCATTTATTTTCAAGTAACCTCGATTTAAGAGCAACTTGTATAGGTAAATGCATTTGGATGTTCTCAGATGTGGTAAGCTTTGTAGGATTTGTGTTTCCAACCTCTGATTCAGAGCATTAGCAAATACAGTGGTACACAGGCGCAGCTACGGACTCTCGAATGGAAACAGCATTTAAAAGTGATCAGCGACACCCGCCGGCCTGAGACATTCAGAGATGTCTCTGAAAATGGTAGTAAAATTTGCTCATGACTCCCGGTGAGATGCCTGGACGACTGGGCTGGCTTTGGGAAAACAGGTTCACACAGGTGCACAGAGATCAGAACACAAATTTAAGCATGGCCTCTTGGACTGAAAGATTTAAGATCTGGGAAAATACGTGACTGGTGGCTTGGGGGACAGGATTCAGCAGCTCATCCCAGAATCGTGACACTTTGTTATAGCAACTTTGGCAAATGAACACACCTGAATCATCAAAAAAGGGATGATAGCTCATAACACACGCATGAGCACGGTGAAGGCAATGTGAGAGTGAGAGCTCTTCGCAGCCCCGCCCGGGGAGCCCTCCAGGCCAGGCCGCAGTGGGCGGCCGCTCCCTTCTCCAGGGGATCTTTCCAGCCCAGGGGCTGAACCCAGGCCTCCTGTATCACAGGCTATGAAGGGAGCGCTATACACACGGCATCTTGACACGTTTAAAGATCGTACGTTTGAAGAATGATTAATGCTGTCATGAAATGTTCACTCTAGAACAGTGAGCAAAACATAGAAACATGAACCCTTCTGGTTTTATTCCCTGCCTGCTACCCGACAGGAGGTGGGTGTGGAAGCAGACGCAGAACAAGTAGAGACTTTGTGCGGAGGGCGGAGCAGCCAGCTTCACCCTTGGCTTGATGTGGACGACTGGGAGCGCTTCAAGGAGAAAGCTGCTTCTAACTCTGCCAAATGAAATGATGCTGCTTTATTTAGTAACTTGAAACCTTGGTTATGTCATTTGAATGTTTATTCATTAGAAAGGCAAATAGAAGCATACTTTGATAATCATTGAAACAATGTCTATAATAAAATGGCCTCATGCTTTCATACAATCTAATTGGTTTTGTTATAAGTTATTAGGCTATTTCATATTTTAGCAAGTTTGTTATAGAATTATGGGTCTAGAATTGTGACATATTCTGCAATTAAACTTATAGAGGAAGTTTGATACAGTATGGCCTATAAACTTCGGTTATCGTAGCACCAATCAAGTTTATTATAGAATTATGGCTCTAGAATTGTGGCATTTCTAGTTCAGTTCTGAAACTGAACTTCACATAGAGGGAGTTAGGTATAAAATGGCCTATAAACTTTGGGTGCAGCAGCGCCAATATAGATAAGGTTTTGAGACGTGGTATCTGACTTTACATATTTAAAGTGCTGCCAGGTAAAAAGAGCAACAACTATGCTCACTCTACTTGCTTCCTCTAAACCATGGTGCTGGCGTCCTGAAGAGGTGATCGTCCTCAGTAGCTCTAGGAATTGAGCCCGACATTTGTAGAATTGAGCTGATTGATCATCTCTGCTCACTGGGGTGTAAATTTGATCTTGTCTGCATTAATGGCTACCAGCTGGGCTCTGTTAAGTGCCAAATCTTCTGATGTCAAAACAAGAAAGTTTCTGTCACTGTCAATAATGATAAAGTTCTTTTGATTATTAAACTAATCTTATTTCTGTGGCACAGAAGTGCTTTCTATAGGACCCAGATGCACTCATGTATATCCATACAGTGAATGGGACTTCCCTCCACCTGCAATCCAGAAGGCCTGGGTTTGATCCCCGGGGGAGGAAGATCCCCTGGAGAAGGAAATGGCAACCCACTCCAGTATTCTTGCCTGGGAAATCCCAAGGAGAGTGACCCTGGTGGGCTACAGTCCATAACGTTGCAAAGAGTCGGACCCAACTCAGCTACTCATCAAGTGGACATGTACGCAAATAAGCCCTGGGCGTGAGTGTCCACATATGGTCACACGCGGCCGTGTGCGCCCATAAGCACATACGCATCCATGCACGGGTGCGCGTGTGCGCGTCCGTGTCTGTATGCGGCCAGTTCTGGCGTGACGTGAGTTTCCAGGAGAGCGGCCAGCACAGTCCAGAGCTCCCACGCGTCTTCCTCTGCTTCCCAAACGTGGCAGTCGTCTCACCTCTGGTTCTCCCATTGATTGGCCGGAGACAGGAGGGTCTTCAGGGCTTATATTTTTATAAATTTTAATTCAGTGCAATTATATTGGTCCCTTTTCTTCATGAGAAATAAGCACAGTTGAACACATTCTCTTTCCTGAGATACGAAGTACAGACGCCTCTACACTGGAGATACCAAGGCAGCAATCAGTTGACTCTGGAAGAGAAGCACAGCTGGGCAGGTAATGGATACAGCGGCAGGGCAGGCTTCTCCCCCTGGTTTTAATGTTTGTCTCTGTTTATACATCCAAAGTCCTCTTGCAGCTGGGTAACAAGAAAAATACACATTGTTGTCTGAGTTACTGTTCTATGATTATCCTTTCAGTTCAGTTCAGTCGCTCAGTCGTGTCCGACTCTTTGCGACCCCATGAATCGCAGCACACCAGGCCTCGCTGTCCATCACCAACTCCCGGAGTTAACTCAGACTCACATCCATCGAGTCAGTGATGCCATCCAGCCATCTCATCCTCCGTGGTTCCCTTCTCCTCCTGCCCCCAATCCCTCCCAGCATCAGAGTCTTTTCCAATGAGTCAACCCTTTGCATGAGGTGGCCAAAGTACTGGAGTTTCAGCTTTAGCATCACTCCCTCCAAAGAAATCCCAGGGCTGATCTCCTTTAGAATGGACTGGTTGGATCTCCTTGCAGTCCAAGGGACTCTCAAGAGTCTTCTCCAACAACACAATTCAAAAGCATCAATTCTTCAGCTCTCAGCGTTCTTCACAGTCCAACTCTCACATCCATACATGACCACAGGAAAAACCATAGCCTTGACTAGACGGACCTTAGTCGGCAAAGGAATGTCTCTGCTTTTGAATATGCTGTCTAGGTTGGTCATAACTTTTCTTCCAAGGAGTAAGCGTCTTTTAGTTTCATGGCTGCAGTCACCATCTGCAGTGATTTTGGAGCCCCCCAAAATAAAGTCTGACACTGTTTCCACTGTTTCCCATCTATTTCCCATGAAGTGATGGGACCAGATGCCATGATCTTTGTTTTCTGAATGCTGAGCTTTAAGCCAACTTTTTCGCTCTCCTCTTTCACTTTCATCAAGAGGATTTTTAGGTCCTCTTCACTTTCTGCCATAAGGGCGGTGTCATCTGCATACCTGAGGTTATTACTCCTGCCCCCAATCCCTCCCAGCATCAGAGTCTTTTCCAATGAGTCAACCCTTTGCATGAGGTGGCCAAAGTACTGGAGTTTCAGCTTTAGCATCACTCCCTCCAAAGAAATCCCAGGGCTGATCTCCTTTAGAATGGACTGGTTGGATCTCCTTGCAGTCCAAGGGACTCTCAAGAGTCTTCTCCAACAACACAATTCAAAAGCATCAATTCTTCAGCTCTCAGCGTTCTTCACAGTCCAACTCTCACATCCATACATGACCACAGGAAAAACCATAGCCTTGACTAGACGGACCTTAGTCGGCAAAGGAATGTCTCTGCTTTTGAATATGCTGTCTAGGTTGGTCATAACTTTTCTTCCAAGGAGTAAGCGTCTTTTAGTTTCATGGCTGCAGTCACCATCTGCAGTGATTTTGGAGCCCCCCAAAATAAAGTCTGACACTGTTTCCACTGTTTCCCATCTATTTCCCATGAAGTGATGGGACCAGATGCCATGATCTTTGTTTTCTGAATGCTGAGCTTTAAGCCAACTTTTTCGCTCTCCTCTTTCACTTTCATCAAGAGGATTTTTAGGTCCTCTTCACTTTCTGCCATAAGGGCGGTGTCATCTGCATACCTGAGGTTATTGATATTTCTCCTTGCAATCTTGATTCCAGCTTGTGTTTCTTCCAGCCCAGCGTTCCTCATGATGTACTCTGCATATAAGTTAAATAAGCAGCGTGACAATATACAGCCTTGACGTACTCCTTTTCCTATTTGGAACCAGTCTGTTGTTCCATGTCCAGTTCTAACTGTTGCTTCCTGACCTGCATACAGATTTCTCAAGAGGCGGGTCAGGTGGTCTGGTACTCCCGTCTCTGGAGCTGTTAAAAGTGATGTGCTTTTACATCATATTGTTTGAGTTCCAAATACACCAAATGGCTTGATGAGTTTTTATCTATTAAATTAAATAAATGGAATTCTATATGCTTTGTTTTAAGCAACATGGAAAATATTTTTATATATCTCAACTTATGGCACATATAGAAAAAGACACAGGGGTATAAAAGGTTCATAATTCCTCAAGATTTTTTGTTCATTTTTGACTACATGTTTAATGCAACACAAAGATACTTAAATATTAGTATTTATGTTTAACATTTTCTGATTTATATAATGCAATAAAAACCACTCTACCTTAAACTGATTCCAAATAATCTACTTAATATGTTTCCACATTTATCAAGATACTCAAATCTACCCATACATTTTTGGCGGTTTGGTGGAAAAGCAAAGAAGAAAAGAAAACATTTTAAAAATAGAGATTAGCTTTGAATCTGGATAAAGTTTCAGTTGTGAATGAAAGAATAGAATTATTTCTAAAATGACATGATTTTACATGTTTATCCTCTTAAATAAAAGCACAATTGAAGATCATATTTGCAGGCCAATTTTAAAGTTGATTACAGCAGTAAGCATTAAAATTATCTTCTTCAAAACACCTGTGAAGCGCAAGAAAACAGTCTGTCCTGCCCTGCCCGGTGTTCCTGACAGGTGAGCTCTTAGGGGTCAGGCAGGTAGACGCTGGACGCTGGCTGCCCTAGCCCAGAGCTGTGACCTCCTGGCATGGAGCCCAGATCCTGCATCTCTTCCTTCTGTGAGACCTGAGTGATCCCTGATCCCCAGCACAGCGTCCCCACAACACGCCTGGGACGTCTCCCCAGCATCACCCATCAGCATCTAAAGCTGCGATCACCACCCCCCGAAAACATCCTCTAGCTTCCGGGACGCTTTCCCTGGTTTCCTTGACTTCCTCTGGCTTCTCATCTGCAGCCTCCACTGAAGGCGGGTCTTTCTCTCGCAGCCATAAGATGGTGGGGCTCCTCCAGTCCAGGCTGGCACCCTCTTCTTTATCTTCCAAATCCAAGCTGTCTCTAGAAGCTCCTGATCCATCCAGGGCTGACCATCTAAATATTTGCAGACGACCCCCTTCCCAATCCAGGTGAACCAACCCTCTCTGCTCCAGAGCCACACAGCCTCCTAGATCCTTGATTTTTATTTTGGTTTTCTCCAGGGCACCGCACAAACCGAAAAGTAATGAGTCCCACACACAAACCTATCTTTGTGGGTTCTAATATTATCTTTCAAGTTGCTGGCACCTCTTCCACTCAACAAAGCAGGCCAGGGACACTGCAAACACCTGCTCCCCCAGGGCCAGCTTGCTCCCTCATTCCGTCAAATGAAAAAGTGTCAGTCACTCAGTTGCGTCTGACTCTTTGTGACCCCCGTGGACCGTAGCCTGCCAGGCTCCTCTGTCCACGGGATTTCTCAGGCAAGGATACTGGAGTGGGTTGCCATTCCCTTCTCCAGGGGACCTTTCATCCCAGAGATCAAAGCTGCGTTTCCTGTGTCTCCTGAATTGCAGATGATTCTTTGCCATCTAAGCCACCAGGGAAAACCATTCCATCAGATCATCTGCTGCGAAGCCTGTCAAGTGCCCTAGGCATCTCTGGCATCACCCCCAGCGCTTTGGTCTGAAGCGGGAGCTGCCCTGGACTGCTGCTCTGCCCTTCTGCCAGCCCCTTCCCGAGAGCAAGGCGCTTTCTTCCTACGTGAAACCCTGGAACACCCGTGCCTCCCCGCTCTCCAGGAGCTGCCCGTCTCTACGGAGATATCGATGAAATACTTCAATGGCCCTCAAGGCCACACATGACCTGGTCTGCACACACCTCTGCAGCTGAGGGTCACATCCCTGCCCCGTCTTCCTGTATCACGACCACCCACTCCCAGGAGATGGTGAAGGACCAGGAGGCCTGGTGTGCTGCCGTCCATGGAGTCACAAAGAGCCGGACAGGACGGGTGACTGACAACGTTTCTCAGTACTTCGGGCCGCCCTCAGCCACCTTCCTGGGTTTATCTCAAGCAGACCCCTCACTCTGCCTCTGCCCCCAGTAGCTGGTGTAGCCACCTTCCTCGGACGCTCCAGCCTCACTTCCTGTTACTGTTCAGTGAAGCCGCGTGAGGCAGAGCCCTCTGCTGAGAAGGCGGAACCAACTGCTGATCAGAAACAGGACGTTTTATTCTTCTCTTGATTTATTTTGCGTCAGTGATTTGTGCTAAGAATCAAAGAGCATCGGCCGGCGGCCTTGTCCTTCAGGCACTGGGTCCGTGTCTTTGGGCTCTGTGCAGCTCTCTGCTGGATGCGAAATCTGCCCCCAGGGATGGGGGGTGGACGTGTGTCCTGAACTGACACCCACAAGGACAGGAGGTGGATGTGGGTGCTGGCCTGATGCCCCCAGGGGCCGGGGTGGGCGTGTGTGCTGACCTGCTGCCCGCAGGGACAGGGGTGGGCCTGTGTGCTCGCCCGACACCTACAGGGACGGGGGTGGGCGTGTGTCCTGACCCGCTGCCCCCAGGGACAGGGGTGGGCGTGTGTGCTGGCCCGCTGATGCGCCCTCTGGTGTCCGCACGCCACATCCGGGAAGAGGGTGTGCAGCCCATCTCTCGCCTGTCTGGGATCTGGGCCACACGCTGAAAAGAAAAGCAAGATGTGTTTCCATAGTTCCTCCGAAACAACAGTTGTCTGTGCTCATTCAAGAATCCTCCAGCCCTTCCTCAGATCCCATTTCCCCACCCCCTGAGTTTCTAAGAGGATGAAACTTTAACAGCCATGTTAGCGGTTGTTTATTTTTGGGGGTTGTTCTTTTCTGTACAGATGCTGTCTTATTAGTTAAACTGAAAGTGGGCTTCTTCACCATGTGATAACCTTTAGTGACTGTTTATTGAAAGACTGCTGGGCAGCCAAAAACAGCACCTTTGCCATCTTCAGAGCCTCATGACCTCTGACACTCCGACGCCCCAAGCGGGCTCGTGCGTGGCTGTCCTCGCCTGACCTTTAGGTCTTGAAGCCACGTGTGGTGAGGCAGCTGTCCTTACTGGTCTCTGAATTTTCAGCATAGGGTAGCCCTGGCTTACTTTCAAGCTTACTTCCAAGCAGTGTGATTTGCTTATTTTTCCTGCATCTTCCAAGACACAGCTCTCCTCGCTGTGCTCAGTCCTCTCGGTGGGCAGTAGGCTCTCTGCTGTAGGACAAGAGTTAGCTTTAATGTGGAACATTCTACAGGAAGGCAGCTCCTGTCTGATGAATGCACGGTGGCCCCTGGTGGCTGGGGGGCCTGCAGACAGGTACAGGCCTGATCCTAGGGTATTAGTAGTCAGCCTGAGGTCTGGCCACATCAGGCTATAGATTTGGTTTTAAATCCCCTCGTTTTGTCCTTGGAAATATATGACCTTTATCTCTTATCAAATGCTTCCTTCCCAGAAACGAAGTGGAGGCCAGTCACACCAGCGATTGCCAGCGTCTTTGGGAAACCTGCCTTCTGCTCCTGGCGGTGGGTGTGACTTGTTCAAGTCAAGAAGTGAGGCTGTGGGGAGAGCGACGCGCCAGTGATGGGGCAGCTGGGGTGGGGAGCCCCAGGGTCTGATCCAGAGGGTGGTCTTGTGACTAGAAATGCCCCCTCCCTGGGTTCACATCTCCTGCAGCCGTGGCTGGGGTTGGGGTGTCTTTGTTGGGGGCAGTTCACCCAGTTTCCTGGGTTTGCAATGTGGCAGTTCTGTGGGATCCAGAAGAATTCTCAGAGCCAGGCAGCTGGGGTCTCTTGGCCAGCTCCCAAATGCTCTGTGGCTATAGGATACCCTGAGGGCCTGTGGTGGCGGCCAGCATTCAGCCGGGGTGTGGACTCCGCCTGACCCCAGCCCCACAGCCGGCTCGTCTGCTGAGCTGCTCCGGGGCTGGTGTCTCATCCCCAGGAACGGGGCCAGGGGACCAAGAACCCGGATATTCCCGGGCCACCCAGAGCTCTGAGGTGGGCTGTGCAGGAAGGCGGCTCCTGGGCTCTGCTTTCTTTGTCAGTGTAGGCTGCTTGAACAGACGTTCTTACGAGTAGGCTCTTTTCGAATGGTGATTTCATCCCCAGTTTAAGTCTCCCTTTGAAAATTCCAGTTTTCACCGCTTCTCATGTGCACAATTTTTAATTCAAACAGCACAGCATCAGGTCCTTTTTTGTCCCTGTGAACATATATGGTGCATCTATCTTTTTGTGACGATGCTTATAGAAGCTAGATGTGTATATTAGGTGCAACTCAGGAGAGCGTTATTCTTGCTGGGAGGGGGCAGGGGGTAGAACTGAGGAGATACACCATCACGGATTCCAATCAGCCTAAATCTGCCCCCCAATCCAGCTGGGCCCCTACTTTCTGGAAAAACCAACTCAGACATTTGCTGTTTCCTTCAAACCTTGGATCTCTCTCCTCTTCTTTCATTCTGGAAGCAACTGAGTTCACCTGAACTCAAAGGCAAAATTGCAGTTTCTTAAGGGAACTCTTGCAAATCCCTTATGGTGAATGACCCTCCTACATGTAACAGGCACTCTGCTTCCCCTCCTGGTCTTCGTTTCAGCCGCTGTGTGTCATGGGTGTGAACTGGATCTGTGCCAGGCTTGCAGCTCCCCCCAGGTCTTCACAGGAGAACGTGACCAGCCTCCAGACAAGACGCGCACGCCTGGGCCCAGCAGCGCCCCTCAGCACTGGAGGCAGCCGCGCGGTGGCCGCTGGTTCTCTTCACCTTTTCCTTCCTTCTCGTCAGTGGGGTGGCCCGGGGCGCATCCTCCTTGTTGGCCGGGCTCTCTTGTGTGGGCTTCATGGAGTCACCAGGTTTACTGGGACTTGGTCCCTCCTCCTGCCCTGTCTGGTCCTGGGTGCCGACGGAAGGGCCACAGTCCGGCCACCTTCCTGCTGATGGATGCGGGGCTGCGCCCACCTGGGGCTCTCATGAATGAAGCTGAAATGAATATTGCGCATGTTGTTGAATGTATGTGCTCCTTTTCGTTTAATGATTTTATTAATTTTCTGTCATCGGGTAACAAATCGCCACAAGTTTGGTGGCTAAACGACACACATTACCTCATGGTCGTCTGAGTCGGGGTTGGGTTTTGCCCACCTGGGAGCTCTGCTCAGGGTCACCCACAGATGCCCTGAGATGCTCTCTGGGCATCATGGTTGTTGTCTGAGTCAGGAGAATCCCTTATGGTCTCCTCCGTGTGTCCCTCATGGCCCCCAACATGCATCCCCTCATGGCCCCCCATGAATCCC
>SJYG01000950.1:437902-503780 GCA_006410535.1 Litocranius walleri
GCACTGGCGCGCTCCCAGCGCCGCTGCCGCCGCGCCGGCCCCTCCGCCGGCCGCGCGCCCGCTCAGCCGCCGGCGACCGACGGACGACCCGGAAGAGGACCCGCGACCTCGCGGGGCCCCGCCCCGCCGCCTCGCCGCGCCTGCGCTGGAGAAGAGGCTGCCGGCTTCGTGAGAGCCGCAGGAGCGGACGCGACGTCGGAAGAGAAAAGCTTTCTCAGGGCCGTCTGCGCCTGACCCTACGGTTGTGCCCCCTTCAACACCAGCTTAGCTCAACTGAGCGGCACCGACCCTGGCACCCGGGGCCTCCTGGAGCTGTGGGAGCCGAGGCCAGGCGACCCGGTCTCCAGGGAGGAACCTGGTCTTGGAAGAGCAGCAATGGAATCAAACACGAGAGACACTCTGCGCCCTGCACAGACACGCGAAATATCTATGTCTTCTAAATTGAGGAAGTTTTACTTTATAATTTGAAAAAACAAATACTGAAGGTCCATCTAGTCAAGGCTATGGGTTTTCCTGTGGTCATGTATGGATGTGAGAGTTGGACTGTGAAGAAGGCTGAGCGCCGAAGAGCTGATGCTTTTGAACTGTGGTGCTGGAGAAGACTCTTGAGAGTCCCTTGGACTGCCAGGAGATCCAACCAGTCCATTCTGAAGATCAGTCCTGGGTGTTCTTTGGTAGGACTGATGTTGAAGCTGAAGCTCCAGTCCTTTGGCCACCTGATGCAAAGAACTGACTCATTGGAAAAGACCCTGATGCTGGGAAAGATTGAGGCCAAGAGGAGAAGGGGACGGCAGAGGGTGAGATGGTTGGATGGCATCACCGACTCAATGGACATGGGTTTGGGTGGACTCTGGGAGTTGGTGATGGACAGGGAGGCCTGGTGTGCTGCACTTCATGGTGTCGCAAAGAGTTGGACACGACTGAGCGACTGAACTAAACCGGACTGCAAGGAGATCCAGCCAATCCATACTAAAGGAAATCAATCCTGAATATTCATTGGAAGGACTGATGCTGAAGCTGAAACTCCAGTCCTTTGGCCACCTGATGCGAAGAACCGACTCACTAGAAAAGACTCTGATACTGGGAAAGATTGAAGGTGGGAGGAGAAGGGGATGACAGAGGATGAGATGGTTGGATGGCATCATCGACTTGGTGGACATGAGTTTGAACAAGCTCCAGGATTTGGTGTTGGACAGGGACGTCTGGTGTGTGCAGTCCATGGGGTCACAGAGTCAGACACGACTGAGCGACTGGACTGAACTGAAGCATAGTAAGGAGCTAATGCTAATTCGCCTAAGCTCTGCAGACTGCTGCCCTGGGCACACCTCTTTGTATAAATACGCCCGTATTTGCAGCTTTATCTCTGTCCACGTGCTCAGGATGCCTGAGTCCAGTCTCGTCAGTGGGAAACGGTCACAGATGAGATTTCTTATATCAGAGCTGAGTTTCCGCCTCGCGTGCAGCTCACCTGAAGGGAGCGAGCACGGGCTTGGGAGCTGAGCTGCTGTGTTGGTTTCTTCTGTGTTGTGTTTGCCTTTGCACATCCACTGTTGCTAGAAACCTGGTTACATCTGACATTGTTTCTTTTTTCTTTTATTTACATACTTTTTTCTTGAATTGCTAGAGAAAGTCAAGGTACTTTAGTTCAGTCAGTCTTCTCCGACTCTTTGCCAGGAACTCCCATTTAACAAAAGCAACATAGCCACATTTGTCCCAGTGGTAAATTAAAACATTTTTTCTTGGTATCTGCTGAACTAATTACTCATTAAAGTCTTAAATAATGAAGATGCTAAAAAATTAATACCAGTTTTGGGAAAGGCAAAATCACAGCAGATGAATCAAGACAGTGTCGCTTTGTTGAATTTTTATTAAGTCTGTTTCATATTGTTCATGGAAAAAAAAATTCTTTGCTGAAGCTTGGAAAACCAGACATGCCTGTGGTACTTATAAAAGTCTGCTGCATTTCCAGTAACTCGCTGGGCCTGGGCCCGGGATCAAGAGAGCCATGATCTAGGCTGTGAGCCCCTGCTGGTCGGGGGCCCTTGGGCTCCTGCACACCGGCCCGGGCTCCCCAGGAGGAAGACCAGCCACCCTCAGCCTTGCCGTGTGACCATGGCTCCATCTGACACAGCCTCCCGCTCAGCACTGGGGTGGGGTCTGGCCTGGCCTTGGCTGCTCTGGGTTCTGGGCCCGTGTCCTGGCCCCAGACCCCAGCCTGCTCAGGCCAGCCAGGGGCCCTGGGGCCAGCTTCTCTGCCGGGGACCCCTCTCCCCCAGGTCTCCAGAGGGTGGAAGAGAATCAGGTCCCCAGGCTCCCCGCCCCCCCCACTGGCCCCATCCTCACCTTCTTGTGCTGCTGGTGAGTGAGGGACTGCAGGGTGTCTGGGCACCCAGGGGGTCTACCTCTGGTGCCCTCAGGTTGAGATTAAATGCCCTGAAAGAACACATGTGCGTCACAGCCCTTGTCTCTGTTCTTAAGCTGTGGTAGGTGGGAACAGGTCATCCAGAAGGAGTCTGTCCCATGAAGAAAGCAGAGCAGATGCCACAGAGAGCAGGTGCCCAGATGCCCATGGGGTCTGTGGGCTCTGGCATGGTAAGGATCTGGCCGTCAGTGTCTGGACAGAATGGGGACCCCTGTGTTCATGAGGGGTTCACAGAGGTGGGGGAGAGAGCCAGAGCCCCGAGCCAGCCCTGTAGCAGCTGGGAGCAGGCTCCGCACCATGGACATGGACGTGCTCGGGCCCAGTGCTGGGATGTCCTGACACTCTTCTACCCCTGCTGTCCCGTGTCCCCAAGGCTGAGACTGACACATGAGGTGAAAACATGGCATCTGTGGCTGATGGGCCTTAGAGAGGAAAGCCTTTAGGGGAGCAGGCTTTCCAGGGGCCAGCTGGTGAATACTGTGTCCAGACGGATTCATAAGCATCTAAGACCACGTGCATCATCCAGAAAACAGATGTTCGTGGGTAGATCCAGTAAGCAGTGCGTAGTTAAATTGGTCTTTGTGGCTGTTTTCCTCTGTGGACTCTTGGTTTCCAGGCCACAGGCCACTTGGGGGCAGAGGAATGGTTTCTTTAAAACAGATGCAATTGTTTATTGACACCAATGTACAGATAGGCTCATTCATGATCATTGTCACAGCATACAGAGTGAGCACACGAGCGAGCACACACGAGTGGATGCACATGAGTGGACACACGGAAGTGGCACACACAACTGGGTTCACACAAACAGGCACACACGACCGGGCACACACAAGCGGTCAGCCCAGGTGGGCGGACCCTTCACAGCCCTATTTTATCCTGGAGCTTCTGTGTCTCCCCCGCCCAGGGCACTGCCCTTCGCTGGCTTGGAAGCACCCACTTGGTTCTCTGGTTTAGCCTGCTGTTCCCCCAGAGCCGCTACTGCAGCTGACGCCCCTCACGGACGGAGCGGAAGCCCAGAGCCCACTGTGCAGGCTGAGCTGGGGAGGCCGTGGGCGGGGCTGTCAGGAGCAGGTGCGTGATAAACTGCCTCAAAGTTCAGTGGCTTAAAGTGAGTGAAAGTGTTAGTTGCTCTTGTGGCACCGGGGACTCTAGCCCACCAGGCTCTCTCTCTGTGGGGTTCCCCAGGCAAGAGGACTGGAGCGGGTTGCCATTCCCTTCTTCAGGAGATCTTCCCAACCCAAGGATTGAACTCGTGTCCTTACATTGCAGGTAGATTCTTTACCATCTAAGCCACCTAAAAAAAACACTAAATCACGTCCTCAAATCTGCAGCTTTTGGGGTTGGGGGCCTCAGCTGACCTCTGCTCTCTTGGCAGGAAGATCATGGTTGGGAGTCGGGAGCTCCATCCCACAGGGCCTTTTCCGTGTGTCCCCCACGTGGGGGCTTCAGGTGCAGTGGCCTCGCCGCTGGGGGCGCTTCTGGCCCCGGGTGCCTTCTCTGGGGCAGAACAGGATCCGGGAGGGGCTCAGGCGAGCACCAGGACAGCCAGGCGGGGCCGCAGCCCTGTGGGCCCGGCCGGGGCCCCTTCCTGCATCCCTGCGGCCTCCACGCTCTGCTCACCGATTCCGAGAGGCTGCTCTTGCTGGACTTCGAGTCTCTGCTTTGCTCAGCCACACGTGTGCTCCCAACCGCCCTGCACGTTTAGAGTGGACTCCTCCTGGTCACTCTTGTATGACTGTTTCATTGCACCAGAGTGATGTTAATAATAACACTAATAATTAGTAGTCTCATTTAAAGTTTGCAAAAAAAAAAAAACAAGGAGTGAGTCCTTTGGAACAGAGAAGAACCAGCGCGGTGACAAGTTGCTGGAGAGCAAGGCACAAGGGCCGTGCCGCACAGAGGGGTGGGGGCTGGGCATGGCAGGGAGTGTGTGCGGCCGCCCCTGGGGTCTCAGGACCACCAGCCTCCAGGGCTGTGCTATGCTTAGTTTCTCAGTTGTGTCCAACTTTTGGGGACCCCATGGACTGTACCGGCCAGGATCCTCTGTCCATGGGATTTTCCAGGGAAGAATACTGGAGTGGGTTGCCATGCCCTCCTCCAGGGGATCTTCCCAACCCAGGGATGGAACAGCGTCTCCCACACGGTAGGCAGATTCTTCACCCTCTGAGCAGCCAGGGAAGCCCTCAGTTCAGGGCAGGGAGGTTCTGATCATCACAGGTTGTAAAGCCGGGAGCTGTGTTGTCAGTTTGCTTGGGTTCAGTCACCAGGAGAGAAGCGATGCCCCAGACCATGGAGGGGAGGGCTGGAGAGACCCCACAGAGCGGAGGGGTGAAGAGACAGACCCATGAGTACACAAAGGCGACGCACCCACTGGGGAAACAGTCTCTGGGAAGGTGCCTGCGAGGGAGAAAGCCTCTCTCTGAGCCACAGAAACGCCATCTCCTGACGGCAGCTGCCTGTTCTCGGCAGTGGAGGCCTGCAAAAGACATCTCCGCATCAGCCAGGAAGGACCTGGACTTTGAACTCAGCTATTTCACCAGAGATGTTTAAATTGGGGAAAACCAGAGTCTGTTTGAACTCAGTACAAGAATAGCATTTGTGCTCTTTGCAGACTTCTCTAGCAGATTTAATTATGTCTTTGCAGTCAGGTGAGTGCCCTGGATTCTTTTTCTCCTTCTTCTTCTTTTGAATTGCTACTTTCCAGGCAGAATTTTCCTATCTTCCAAAAACCCGTAATTATGTCAAAGAATCCTCAATAAATTATACTCATTTAATTTTATTATGGGAGGGAAGGCTCAAGATGTACGGCTGCTGGTGAAATATCAAGGTGTGATATTTGAACCACACTTTCCAAGAGTCAGTCTGGCAATTTTAGAAGCTTGAAGAGTTAATGAACAGAATAATGATATTAATTTCAAACAAGCATATGGAAAATAGGAAAGAATAACAATTTCTTAACTTAGTGAGAAGCTGAAACCTCATATTACAGAAAAACCCACAAAGCAACCACTGTAGAAAACATCCTCTTTGCTCCCCTTAGAAAATTTTTCTCTTAAAGGAAAAAAATATACATGTGTTTAGGTGAGAAAATGTCAGTGCATCCTCATTTTGCTTCCTCAGCTGAGTTCTGTGTGCGCTTCACTCCATCACTGCTCATTTCCAACAGGACCGTGGCGTCTTGTGCGGCCACACCACCCCTGTGTCTTGGTTAGCCTGCGGCCACCACAGATGGATCCCGGCCCTGTGGGCTCTTGATGCGGAATCAGGGACCTTCTAAGGTGGCTACTGAGGACAGATTCTTGTGCCAGAACACAGAGACACCTAAAGCCTCTGCAACACCATCATACGAAAGGTAACAAGGGAGGACAATTAGATTCACACATGAAACGCTGAAGTGTGTTATCCAGCAGATGGGGTGCAGAAAACTGTATACCTGCTGAGGAGATCATAAGCATTGCTGGCCCTGGAAGCGTGGGTAAGCACAGAAAAATTAAGTTACATAAAAAGAACTAAAGGCTTAAAAAGACACTAGATTCAGGAAGTATCAAGCATATGTCAATACACGGAATAAAGAGGCCCAAGCTGAACAGAGTTATTGGAGCAAGTAGGAGGGGGAAAGCAAAGTACTTCACACACACACACAGAGTTTGTCAATGATAATTATTCTACATCAAACTGGGAAAGCAAACACACAGAACTGATCACAATGAGGAGATCAGCACAGAAAGGAAAACAGGAAAAGAAAAATGAACGTGAACCTGGAGGAGGACCAATGGTCCCGAGAACAACGCAAAGAGAGCCTTAGGAGGCTGCTGTCGCGCAGCCGCTCAGTCGTGTCCGACTCTTTACGACCCCGTGGACTGCAGCATGCCAGGCCTCCCCGTCCCTCACCATCTCCAGGAGCTTGCTCACGCTCACGTCCGTCAAGTCGGTGGTGCCATGCAACCACCTCATCCTCTGGGATGCTTATAAGAAGCCAAGGAGATGGACCCTACATTGTCAGCCCTTCAACTAGGGCTGGTTTCACTATCACTCATATTTTCTAAATTGGACTGAAGAATGCAATGCTTTTATTTAAGTTGAATGAACTGAATTTGCAGATATTCACCTGCCTTTGACCAAACCTCTGAAAAAAAGGTGTTTCCATGTCGGTCACCTTAGTGTCATTTAGTCATGTGACGCACGCCTTTTCAGCTACATGAAGCCCACGTATGACTCCTGCCCATGGTCCCCATCTCTCCGAGTGGGCCTGAGGGCACTGACCCCTCTGCGTCCAGCAGCCCTGGACAGAGGGCCCTCCCTGGGGTCCGCGGAGAAGCTGCTGACACCGCCAAGTCTGTAAAGTGGGGCCAATACGTCGACACCAGAAAGTTGTTAGAGGGAAAAACAAAATGAAGACGGAGGTCCGCTGCACATTATCTGTGACAGGCGCGAGACTTTCCTGCTCTGGGAAACTCCCGTCCTCCTGTGTCATCCCCAGCCCCACAGCAAACCGGGACAGGCCCTCCTCCCCACTCCCCGCGGGCCCTCCTCCCTACTCCCCGCTCACTGTCCACTTGGAGGCTGCTCTGTCTTGGCATCTGGACAGCCATCAGCTCACCTCCCACCTCAGCTTCCAGTGCCCGGCTCCCCTCCTGTTCGGTTTCATGCATCTGAATCGAAACTGTGAGAAACCCACCTGACGTCCACAGGGGCGCTGCCCGCCCGCCGCCTGTGTGCCGCGGAGGTGAGGGCAGATGGCAGGGGTTTGACTGCTGGTCTTTCCCAAGTTTCCCTCCCCATCAGCAACCTGTTAGTCCTGAATGAGGGCTGGCCTTTTCAGTCTGCCTACAAATGTAGGAGTGAAGAAATCATTCATCAAGACAGTGTGTGTTGAAAGAGGGACAATTTGAAACAAGCTGCATTACTTGATTTTTTCTTTCACTGAGCCTGGAGACACGATTATTTTTAAACTTTCCTTTCGGTAAGCTTGGCTTGTCATTTTATACCACTGACATTTTTTTCTTTATTTATTCAAGCTGAGGGTTCAGAAATTATTGAAAGCAGGAGTTGTGGGTTGTTACATGTGTGCCCAATAAAAATAAGTTTTCATCAAGCTGTTTGAAGATATAGTTATAAAATATTTTTAATAAAGTGGTTCCACCTACTCACAGGCTACTTTTTATGGCTGATGTGAATTAAAACCCACACCCACACTTTATGGCTAATGTGCTTTGCACCGATACAACGCACAGAGGTGGAAGGGATTCCAGAAAGTGCCTGCAGGTAAAGTAGCCGACACCCCAGCTTCTTAATCACATAGTCTTCAGGTACCCGGCACATCTCTGGAGATATCCAAATCATCTTTGGAGAAGTCCAAATCAGCAAACAGAACTCCAAAGGTATGGCGGTGAGGCACCAGTAACAGTGAAATAAAGTGAAAAAACGGAAGGTAAATCCCAACTGTACAAATGAGCATGGATTCTAAGGGGCCAAGAGGTGAGATCTGGAGGAAGCCCCAACAAGAAGGTGAGCGGGCCCCTCCAGGCGCAAGCCAAGTCACCTGCCAAGAGGCCCCGGAGGCCTCCCCTCTACCGTCCGCAATGTGGGGATCTCTCCAGAGCACTGGCGTCTGCTGTTTCACTGTGGGCCTGTCTACTAAGAGTCAACCATTCTCAAAACTTACACAGGGTTTTTAAAGTCTTTTTGTATGCAAAAGTAAAAGGCAATAATAAAATTGTTGTCCTCCTTGCAATTCGTGAAAAGCTAGATGGGTTTTTGCATCTGTTATTGCTATTTTGTTTCCCAGGTGGTGCTAGTGGTAAAGAATCTGCCTGCCAGTGCAGGAGACACAGGTTCAATCCCTGGGTCAGAAGATCCCCTGGAGAAGGAAATGGCAACCCACTCCAGTATTCTTGCCTGGAGAATTCCATGAACAGAGGTGTCTAGTGGGCTACAGTCTGTGGGGTTGCAAAGAGTCAGACATAACTGAGCAATTGAGCATATATTGATATTTCGTATTGCTGGGTTTAAGCCTAACAAATATGTAAGTAATTTAGTTCGGGGTGAGAGTGGAGAATGTGTGCAGACTTCGTATGGGTTTTAATTCCAATGGATAAATGTAAGTAGCTTTGTATTCTGATGGTTATAATTTCATTTGCTTTTTGTGGTGAGATCTGTTGTCTGAGCATAATCAGTATAGACTACAAAAGTGATAATGTGAGATTAATGATCAGAGGCTAATGCTGTTCCAATATTTTCTTCACATTTCAACTTAGACAAATACATAAAAAATATGGAAAACTTCCATTGCCATTGACAAATTGTGTTAAATAATGCTTTGTGTTAAGTACAGAATGTTCCAGCAAAAAAGACTGCCCATATACTTAAATACTGCAAAGTGGTCCATCCCCTTTCCTCTTCCACCTCACACTTTTTCTGTTGCTCTTACTGTTTTTCTTGATGAAGACTGTGGTTCTGGCATTTTTCTTTTCATTTCAGCTTAGAATGGAAAGAAAGAGTACAAGAGAAAGCATAACCTAGGGTTTTGTAGTCATTCCTATAGCTTCTGGGATTGAAGGAGCCTGGGGATAGACCCTTGGTTCTCAGTGTAGGGTAACAAGTAGGACTCAAGCAGAGAACTGAATAGAAGACCCCCTGGCTCATTCCTTTTTTTCAGGCAAGACTTGTAAAGCAAGGGGGTGGGGCTTGAATTTAGCCAATAAAAAGTCACTCTGTGGTCAGGATACTGCAGAATATGACTTGCTTGAATCTTAAGGCCGGAGAATCTCCAAGTGCAGGAAGCCAGTGGAAACAGGGGAAGAAGGAAGGGGAGGAGCTGGGAGGCGGGCTCACGTGTGCCTCGCCCCTGCCTTCTGGGTGGTGGAGCTGGGACGAGTCCTGTGAAAGATGACGTCTACCCACTGAACCCTCCAGGGAGTCAGGCATTTGCCAGGGCTCCAGGAGAGAGGAGGTGCCTTAGCATGAGCCCACCACCACACCCAGCTTGCGAGTAGGCTGCCAGGAGCCGCTACTCACGGCCCTGATGGTTGAGCCTTGTCCTATGGGATCCCAGAGCATAGTGTCATCTGTGACCTGTCTCCTAAGAGTTTTACATGAAAATTATATCAGATTAAATTAAACCTGAAAAAGTGTGTCTTTGGAAAAGTATACAACATTTAAACAGTAGTATTAATCACCTAAACTTAATTGACATTTATAGAACATTCTAGCCCAAATCTCGAGAGTAGATATTCTTTCCTGTTATAGATAAAATATTCACCAGGCAATATGGTTATATTCTGAGCTATAAAACAAACCTCAAAATATTTTCAAAAAATGCTTAAAATTTTACAGAGTACATTTTCTCATCATGATGGTACTGAGTAGAAATCAGTTACAGAAAGATACCTGAAAAATCCCTAAATATTTGGAAATAACATAACATACGTTTAAGTGATTCGTGAGCTGGAGAAGCTATGAGAGGAGCTAGAACATATTTCCCAATAAGTGGAAATAGAACAGAATCCCTGAAACCGTTGCAGGCAGGTAAGGAGATCGGTTCAGCCATTAGCTCAGTCACTCAGTCCTGTCAGACTCTGCGACCCCACGGACCGCAGCACGCCAGGCCTCCCCGTCCACCACCAGCTCCTGGAGCTTGCTCAATCCCATGTCCATCGAGTCCATGATGCCGTCCCACCATCTCATCCTCTGTCCTCCCCTTCTCCTCACGCCTTCAGTCTTTCCCAGCATCAGAGTCTTTTCCAATGAGTCAGCTCTTCACATCAGGCAGCCAAAGTATTGCAGCTTCAGCATCAGTCCTTCCGGTGAATATTAAGGACTGATCTCCTTTAGGATTGACTGGTTTGATCTCCTTGCAGTCCAAGGGACTCTCAAGAGTCTTCTCCAACACCACAGTTCAAAAGCGTCAGTTCTTCAGTGCTCAGCTTTTTTTATAGTCCAACTCTCACATCCATACATGACCACTGGAAAAACCATAGCTTTTACTAGATGGAGATAATAGCTAAGGAGATATTGAGGGAAATATAGAATTTTAAATGATTATAATAAAATCAGATATTTAGAGGGAAATATAGAATTTTAAATGATTATAATAAAATCAAAGAGATGAAAAAAATAGGTTAAAGTAAACTTAAATAAAATGAAGGAAAACTAAAAGAGTGGAAAATCAATTCAATAATCAATTGACAGTAGAAAAATCAATGGATCCAAAAACTAAGTCTTTGAAAAAAATCAATAAAATCTATAAAACTCTAACCAGGCTGAATAAGAAAAAGCTGAGAGAAGATGCTGTTCACTAACATGAAGGATGAAAGATGAAATATATCTAAGATCTTACAGAAATATTTCTAAGATCTTAAGAATAATAAAGGCATTTTTAAGTAAGATTTTGTACTAACAAATTTGACAAGCTACATGAAATATACACATTCTTTGAAAGCTTTAAATTACCAAAACTGACCTAAGAAGAAATAGAAAGCTAAGAAGAAATTAAAAGTCCTTTATACCTTAAAAAAAATACAGAAATTTCTACCTAAAAGTCCATATCATGTCCATATAATAAGGTAATAAAAATGGGTAGATAGCTTGGAAAAGAAGTAAAACCATCTTTATTTACAAATGATATCATGAAAAAAAATTCTAAAAACCTACAAAATAGCTACTAGAATTAATAAATGTGTTTAGTGGGGTCACAACACGCAACATAGAAATTGATTATATTTCTATATACTACTGTGAAAATAGGAATTTGAAACTGAAGTACTATTTACAACAGCATAAACGATATCATACTTAGGGATAAACTTTAAACATGATCAAGATCGATACACTGAAAGGGACATAGGACAGCTGAGGGAAATTATGGAAGAGCTTAATGAATGGAGAGATATATGTTGTTCTTGGGTCAAAAGACTCAGTATTATTATTGTGTTAACCTTGACCATTTTGGTCTATAGACTCAAAGCAATCCTAATCAAAATTCCAAGAAGCCTTTTCTTTAGGAATCATCAAGTTGATTTTAAACTTTAGATGTAAATACAAAGCATCAACCCTAAAAGAAAGAGAAATTTGTCTGCCTCACTCTGTCTTATTTTGAAAGGTACTCTGGAAAGAAAGAAAGCAACAGTGTTAGCCTCCCAGTCGCGCCCTGCTCTCTGTATCCCCAAGGCCTGTAGCTTGCCAGGCTCCTCAGTGCGTGAGGAGCATTCTCCAGGTGAGAACACTGGGGTGAGTAGCCATCTACTTCACCCAGGGGGTCTTCCCAACTCAAGGATCGAACCTGGGTCTCCTGCAGGTGCAGGCAGACTCTTCACCATCTGAGCCACCGGGGAAAGTTTCTGTAGTCAGGAGAGCAGAGGACAGGAAACAGGACCCACTCATCAACCTAAGGGGCAGACAGAGTCAGAAGGAGAAGTGGACAGAAATTAGTGATACCAGCCGGGAGAAGCGGCATTCTTTCAGCCGGTGGTGCTGGGAGGCTGAGTAGAAGTATGAGGGAGGAACACCCGAGCGTTTGTCTTAATGGCTTCATACCATTAAAAATTAATTAAGAATAGATTGCAGACCTGAGCATAAAAGCTAAGTATATAAGACTTCTAAGAGGGATTGTAGGAGAAAATACTTGAGTCTTTATGGTCTCTTCCTATACAGGAAGCAAAAAGTCCATGAAAGTGAAGTCACTCAGTCGTGTCCGACTCTTTGCAACCCGTGGACTGTAGCCCACCAGGCTCCTCCGTCCACGGGCTTCTCCAGGCAAGAATACTGGAGTGGGTTGCCATTTCCTTCTCCAGGGGATCTTCCCAACCCAGGTCTCCCACACTGCAGGCAGACACTTTAACCTCTGCACCACCAGGGAAGCCCCCCCAAAAAGAAGTCTATAGTAAAAGAAAATTTTCATAAGCCGGACTTCACAAATTTAAAAAAAAAAAATCTGCTCTTAAAAAATAAAAAGAATAAAAAGTTGAGCTACATGCTGGAAGAAAATATATGACAGAGAACTTGTGTCCAAAAAGAGAAACAGAACACTTATAACTCAGTAATGTGATGAACAAATCAAGAGGAAAATATTTGAATAAATACTTTCAAACCAATTGCTAACAAGCACATGGGAAAATTGTTAACACCTACTGTGGATGATGAAAATGAGAGGCAGCATGGCCACGGCAGACACAGTGGAGCCTACTAGCCTTAAACTTGAGAGACAAAGACCTTTTCAGACTATATGCAGTCACACAGGTAAGCACAGAGTGAGAAGAGGGAGGGAGAGAGGAAGGGCGCCCGGGCCGGGCGGGGCGCGGCCGGCTGCTCCTGGACTCAGTCTGCACGCTGCTCAGGGACAGTGTCCCGTTTCACAGGCGAGACGACGGGGCCAGAGAGAGCCCACCTGCCTCAGGTCCCCGGTCCACGCTTTGTCCGCGGCAGCGCATGGCCAGTGAGGGACGCGGCGAGCGCCCTGCCACGGGACTGCCCGCTTCCCCTGCTGGGAGCCGGTCGGCCCCGCGTGTGTGAGCAGAGCTGCTAAGGGCTGAAGGCGTGAAGGAAAGGCAGGCCCATCGCTGCCAGTCCTCGGGTTCATATGTCTTGTTCAGAAGAAATTCCTTGGAACCAGTCACACATTTGAGCTATGGAAAAGCAATCACCTTCAAAGGGACTGTATTATCTCTCAATCTTTGACAAATTTTGTTTGGAATCTGCTTCTTTGAGGAAAAATACACCATCAATTTTAGCCTGAGTATAAAAACCTGAAGACAGTCCAGGGAAGTGGCAATGTGTCCAGGAAGCTATCAAATTTGTTAAAAGAACTGAGTTAACAATTACTACGACTTAAAGTATGTTGATAGGAACAGTACATTCCTTTTGCTCTTTGCTACCTTTAAATCTTGTTCACATGGCTCAGCCGCAGAGCTCTCAGTGCGTGTGGGACCAGCTATTTTCAGGCCGGGCCTTGACAGACTTTGCATGTCCGGTGAGGGACCTGAGGTCACGCACTTCGCTTCCTCATGGACAGCAGTTCAGTCTGTGATCTCAACGATTTCATCTCGTGTGAGCTCGGTAAGGTGGCCCTGACTGGACACAAGCAACGGCTAAACATAGTTGCCAGTTCCTCACCCAGCAGACTGGCACTGAGATCAGGGCAGGCCTTCAAAGCAGCTGGCAGGGCGGCGGGCCGCGTCCCCGGGGCCCTGGGGGAGAGTGGCTGCAGGCGGCCCTGGCTGTCCTGGCTTTGCTGACGAGCGCGGCGTTCTCTGCGTGGCCGTGTGGACGCCGCCCGCCCCGCCGCCCGCCGGCCTCGCCGAGCCCCCGGCGCGGTCCCGGCGAAGAGCTGCACCCACGCCTGCCTTCCGTCTCCCGCCCCGCCGCCTTCCCGCCGTTCTCCGCCAGCTGTTCGCGTCGGGTTACATTTTATCTCTTCTTACTGTTGTTGGTTTTGCTGTAACTCTTCATATTGTATTTTAATATTTCCATCAGGCTTATAAATACCAATCCTTAATTTAATAAAGACACACTGAATTAATACAGTATCATTCTGTATGCAACGTGGATTCCTCACAATGGCATAATCCAGGTGACTTCTCTCACCCTTTGTGCTATTGTATCAATCCATGTATATATATGCAAATATATATATATGTGTGTGTGTTTGCATATTTGAGATATGATTGATTTGCAACATATTAGTTTCATGTGTCCAGCAAAGTGATTCAGTTATTTATAAATATATAAAAGAATATGTATGCGTTTCAGAATCTTTTCCATTATAAGCTATTATAAAATCCTGAACATAGTTTCCTGTGCTATAGTATGTTATATATTTTAATTAAAACTATATTGCAGGTTCTACAGTGCGTTATTATAGCACTTAAAGCATCAGTTTACTTTTAAAGATATTTAGTAAAAAATATTTTATTCTTATCTGCATTTTTATACTTTCTAAAGGCTGTATATTGTCACCCTGCTTACTTAACTTATATGCAGAGACCATCATGAGAAACGCTGGACTGGAAGAAACACAAGCTGGAATCAAGATTGCCAGGAGAAATATCAATAACCTCAGGTATGCAGATGACACCACCCTTATGGCAGAAAGTGAAGAGGAGCTAAAAAGCCTCTTGATGAAAGTGAAAGAGGAAAGTGAAAAAGTTGGCTTAAACCTCAACATTCAGAAAACGAAGATCATGGCATCCGGTCCCATCACTTCATCGGAAATAGATGAGGAAACAGTGGAAACAGTGTCAGACTTTATTTTTTTGGCCTCCAAAATCACTGCAGATGGTGACTGCAGCCATGAAACTAAAAGACGCTTACTCCTTGGAAGAAAAGTTATGACCAAACTAGACAGTATATTGAAAAGCAGAGACATTACTTTGCCGACTAAGGTCCATCTAGTCAAGGCTATGGTTTTTCCTGTGGTCATGTATGGATGTGAGAGTTGGACTGTGAAGAAGGCTGAGCACTGAAGAACTGATGATTTTGAACTGTGGGGTTGGAGAAGACTCTTGAGAGTCCCTTGGACTGCAAGGAGATCCAACCAGTGCATTCTGAAGGAGATCAGCCCTGGGATTTCTTTGCAAGGAATGATGCTAAAGCTGAAACTCCAGTGCTTTGGCCACCTCGTTCGAAGAGTTGACTCTTTGGAAAAGACTCTGATGCTGGGAGGGATTGGGGGCAGGAGAAGAAGGGGACGACTGAGGATGAAATGGCTGGATGGCATCATGGACTCGATGGACGTGAGTCTGAGTGAACTCCGGGAGATGGTGATGGACAGGGAAGCCTGGCGTGCTGCGATTCACGGGGTCACAAAGAGTTGGACACGACTGAGCGACTGAACTGAACTGAACTGAAGACTCATAAGTCAGAATTTCCTTTACCTGGAAGTTTCTTCAGCAATTGAGGTGTGCTGGCAACATATTATTTCAGCACTTGATCCTGTGAAAATATCTTTATTCTGCTTTCATTCTGAGGGACATTTTAACTGGACTTAGAAACCTAGATTTGCACTTTTCATTTACACCACTTTAAAGATATTCTGTTTTCTCATGGCCTCTGTTGTTGCTGATAAACAGACTCTCATTCTTATTATTGTTCTGATATATGAAATGGATTTTTTAAAATATATATTTTATTGACCCAGAAAGTTCTCTTCAACATAGCTCTCAGTATGTGATTTCTAAAACACAGATTTGATTAAGTCAAATTTTCTCCAGCCTAAAAACCTTCATCAGTGAGCAACCCAGTGTCCATAGAAAGCTGGTGTGGCTCTGTGGTCAGGGAGAAGGGCAGCCTGTGGTCATCCACATCCCAGCTCCAGCCTTGGGAAGCACAGTCTGGCGTGAATTGCCACACTTGACAAAGATCCCTCAGCTGCTTGACGTTATGTAGTTGTTAAAGTTAAAATACATATGTTTGTTTAACTTATAGAATGTGGTTTTATAGATATAAAAGCATTTATACTATAATAAATACAAAATAGGAAATACATATAAAATATAAATAATAAAAATCTGAACTATATAGCAATACATGTTAAAACATGTGTTTAATGTACACTCAACAGTGTCGTGTCTGGCACATGACAGATGCTCGAGGCATGGTAGCAATTATAAACATTAGTGTCTAAAGACCTATACTAGTCTCTATAAATACTACAATTTATAAAAATATATTTATAAAATATATTATCAAAGGTCCATCTAGTCAAAGCTATGGTTTTTTCCAGTAGTCATGTATAGAGGTGAGAGCTGGACTGTAAAGAAAGCTGAGCACCGAAGAACTGATGCTTTTGAACTGTGGTGTTGAAAAGACTCTTAGAGTCCGTTGGACTGCAAGGAGATCCAACCAGTCCATCCTAAAGGAAATCAGTCCTGAATATTCATTAGAAGGACTGGTGTGAAGGTGAAACTCTAATACTTTGGCCTCCTGATGTGAAAAGCTGACCCATTGGAAAAGACCCTGATGCTGGGAAAGATCGCAGGCGGGAGAAGGGGAGGACAGAGGATGAGATGGTTGGATGGCATCACCAACTCAATGGACATGAGTTCGAGTAAGCTCTGGGAATTGGTGATGGACAGGGAAGCCTGGCGTGATGCAGTCCATGGGGTCGCAAAGAGTTGGACACGACTGAGTGAACTGATAACTGAACTGATATTATTATGTATGTAGTATCTATATTAGTTTCTATAGATGTATATTAGTATCTATAAATGCTAAATTTTATAAAAAGATAAATATTGGTATCTAAAGATCACTTGCACTACATCTGAGGTCCTAATGATCTGGAAACCAGTCTCCTTTTCGGTCGAAGTTTTACTGACCTCATTTCCTGTGTTTGTGCTCCTCGGCAGTCCATGGGGTCACGAAGAGTTGGACACGATGAGCAACTTCCCTTTCACTCTTCACTTTCGTGCATTGGAGAAGGAAATGGCAACCCCCTCCAGTGTTCTTGCCTGGAGAACCCCAGGGACGGGGGAGCCTGGTGGGCTGCCATCTCTGGGGTCGCACAGAGGCGGACACGACTGAAGTGACTCAGCAGCAGCAGCAGATCACTCTTGGGTCTTGCACACAGAGCTGCTGTGGGAACCACATCCCCGTGGAGTCCTGCTCTGCCACCCACATTGCTCCACTGTGGTCCTTCCTCCCTGGACTGAACATGCTTGTGGGTCAGATGTGACCTGTTCCCACGGGGGGCGGGGTCTGAAAAGCCACATATCAGTTTTTAAATGGAATCACATTTTAAATGGAATCCAGCTGTTCATGGAATATCAATAAAGCACTGCCTGCATCATTACAACACTGGCTTTGTAATCTTTTCTCACACTCTCTGTACCCACACCTCCAAACCCTCCAACCTTTAGACATGAGTCTATGATGTCATCTTGGGAAGTCAGTGAGTTCACTTTGAGGTTATAATTCTTTTGAAGATGCTAGTAGTCCTGATTGAGGCAGCACTGAAATGGTATTACAGTGAAATTTCTGAATCCTGATTTATTAGTAAGGGAGACACTTGTTCTCCTCTGTGAGGTCTGAGAGGGAGTTTTTTTTTTTAAAGAGAGAGACAATGAATCGCGGGAGCACTTTATTCGGATGGGGTTGGATGAGAGACCCGTGCTCAGTGTTTGCAGTGGACCAGGCTGAGGGCCCTGCATTTTTTTTCCTATTCCAGGAAGATCTGAATGTTCTCGTCTCAAAGCAGGCACTATACAGGGTTGTTCCTGGATATCTCCCTTCACTGCCTAAACTGCGGTGTCAGCGACCATGCATATGATGAGAAGGACTCATGGAGGACCCAGGGTTGCCACGGGCCCGGCAGGTGCGGCTGGAGGAAGCCCGGGACTGCTGCGGGCCGCCTCGCCCAGAGTCCCAGGGACCACAGTTCCGCAGTGAGGCTGGCACTGCCTCCTCCACTCTGCCCACACCTACTGTGTCCTCCTACGGGAGAAGAGGGGTCTGAAGGGAGAACATCAGAGAAAATCAGCGTCTCAGAAAGCCGTCCTAGCCAGAGCACAGCCTCATAGTTTCTTAAGGAAAGAGCTGGGAGGGAGAGATTCTGTTCTACGTATACAAGAAAAACAAGTATTCTGGATTCCCAGGAAAGCGAGACAGCAGGGTGTGATCCTGGGCAGTCTGTTTTGTGGTTTCTCCACGTTTCAAAGCAGAGAAGAGGAGGTAGTGAGGGGCGAGCACTGGGCTCCCGCCGCAGCCAGCACTGCAGATCACATCTGGCCGCGTTGCCCACACAGAGATCAGGACAGCCCCCCCCGCAAGCTCAAACGGGAATCTGAACACTCAGACCGGTGGTTTCATACAACGTAGCCGGTGTCTCCCTCCACCCTGGAGTCCCTTATCCTCACACAGACATCAAACTTCCACTGAAACGTATCTTTCCTCTTTGCTCCCAAGAGAAATTTTCACCCTATGGTCCTTCCTCTCTCCTTCTTTTCCTGCTCAAACCAAAAGCTGAAGGAGCAGCCCTTGCTTGGAGAGCGCTGTGCTTACACTTCCGTTTCAGCCCGTGGAGTCACTCGTGGAACGGATGTGGCCGCGTCAGTCCCCAGAGGGCATTTTCTCAAACCCGCTGTGCGCACTCCTCGTCTTCCCGTGGTTCTAGGACACTGCGTTCGGATAAGAACAGCATAGCAACCCGACCCCACCGCGTGGAGGAGGCGCGCATCCCGGGGTGAGCGCGCAACCGCCGCGCCGGCCCTGCGCGCTGCGGCCCCTCCGCGAGGCGCTCCCTTCCTCTGCTGCTCGCTGGGATGAGCTTCCAGACGCCCCCGGCGCCCTCAAACCCCAGAGCCCACGCCTCAGACCCCACCAGGGGCGGCGGAGAGACGCTTCTGCAGACGCGGGCGCCTTGCCGCGGGTCGCCCGCGCTGCCCCGACGCGGAGCTCAGCACGCGCCGTCTGGTCCTGCCTCCAGTGCGTCCGTCCCCTCTGTCCCGCTCCTCCCAGCTTCACCATCTTTCAGCTTTTCGGAAATGTGTCTTGCTGCAGCGTAGCTGATTTGCAGTGTGGGGGTTTCTGCCGAGAGCACAGTGACTCAGTTACGCACGCACATGCCCTATGCACATTCTCTCCCACTGGGTTGCCGCGGGGTGTGGAATACAGTCCCCTGGGCTACACAGCAGGGTCTTGCTGTTCATTCATTCTGTATATGACAGCTTTCATCTGCTAACTCCAAACTCCCAATCCTCCCCAAACCCCGCCCCCTTGGCAATCACAAGTCTTCTCCACGTCTGTTTCGGGTTTCACAGGTAAGCTCGCTGCTGCTCTGTTACATTTCACATATAAGCGACATCATGTGATGCTTGTCTTCCTCTAATTCCACTTAGTATGACCGTCTTTAGGTCCACCCACATTGCTGCAAACAACATCATTTCATTCTTTTTAACGGTTGTCTCTTGACTTCTTTATATTTTCTAAAGGTGATCCATCGTTGTTGTTCAGTCACTCAGCCGTGTCCGACTGTGAGACCCCATGGACTGCAGCACGCCAGGCTTCCCCGTCCTTCACCATCCCCAGAAGTTTACTCAAACTCATGTCCATTGAGTCGGTGATGCCATCCAACCATCTCAGCCTCTGCCATCCCCTTCTCCTTCCCAGCATCAGTGTCTTTTGCAATGAGTTGGCTCGTCACATCAGGTGGTCAAAGTAATCGAGCTTCAGCTTCAGCGTGTCCTTCCAGTGAATATTCAGGACTGATCTCCTTTAGAATTGACTGGTTTAATCTTGTAGTCTAAGGGACTCCCAAGAGTCTTCTCCAAAACCACAGTTCAAAAGCATCAGTTCTTTGGTGCTCAGCTTTCTTTATAGTTCAATTCTCACAACCATACATGACTACTGGAAAAACCATAGCTTTGACTATATGGACCTTTGTTGCAAAATAATGTCTATTTTTTAATATGCTGTGTAGGTTTGTCATAGCTTTTCTTCTAAGGAGCAAGCATCTTTTAATTTCATGGCTGCAGCCACCATCCGCAGTGATTTTAGAGCCCAAGAAAATAAAGTCTCTCACTGTTTCTATTGTTTCCCATCTATTTGCCATGAAGCGATAGGACCAGATGCCATGATCTTACTTTTCTGAATGTTGAGTTTTAAGGCAACTTTTTCACCCTCCTCTTTCACCTTCATCAAGGGGCTCTAGTTCTTTTTCGCTTTCTGCCATAAGGATGGTGTCATCTGCCTATCTGAGGTTATTAATATTTCTCCCAGCAATCTTGATTCTAGCTTGTGCTTTATCCAGCCTGGCATTTTGCATGATGTACTCAGCATATAAGTTAATTAAGCAGGGTGACAATATACAGCCTTGACATACTCCTTTCCCAATTTGGAACAAGTCTGTTGTTCCACGTCCAATTCTAATTTTTGCTTCTTGTCCTGCATACAGATTTCTCAGGAGGCAGGTCAGGTGGTCTGGCATTCCCATCTCTTTAAGGATTTTCCAGTTTATTGTGATCCACACAGTCAAAGGCTTTGGCGTAGTCAGTGAGGCAGAACACGTAATCCATCAGTTCAGTTCAGTTCAGTTCAGTTGCTCAGTCATGTCTGACTCTTTGCAACCCCATGAAGTGCAGCATGCCAGGCCTCCCTGTCCATCACCAACTCCCAGAGTCCACCCAAACCCATGTTCATTGAGTTGGTGATACCATCCAACTATCTTCTGCTGTCCCCTTCTCCTCCTGCCCTCAATTTTTCCCAGCATCAGGGTCTTTTTCAATGAGTCAACTCTTCCCATGAGGTGGCCAAAGTATTGGAGTTTCAGCTTTAGCATCAGTCTTTCCAGTGAACACCCAGGACTGATCTCCTCTAAGATGGACGGGTTGGATCTCCTTGCAGTCCAGGGGACTCTCGAGTCTTCTCCAGCACCACAGTTCAGAAGCATCAGTTCTTTGGTGCTCAGCTTTCTTTATGGTCCAGTTCTCACATCCATGCATGACCACTGGAATCCAGATCCTAAAACACCTTTCTTCACCCCACATCCATTCCTGTTATCATCCTCTATGCCGCCCACATATCAAGGTTTAAATAGATTTCAACCTTTTAATTTTTCCCTCACTTGTTTCATATGTTGTTATTTTTCACTGTGGTAAAACACACACAACACATAATTTACACCTGAAAGGTACTTAGGCGCTGTCCCTATTCTTGTTATCACTCCAGGAACCTCATACAAGTGGGATCACACATTACTTGTCATTTGTGACCAGTTTATTTCACTGATCTTAATGCTCCCAAGGCTGCTCCACGCAGCAGAAGCAGGTGCCAGAACTTCCGTCCTTTTTAAGGTTGAATAACACTCTTGAGAGCCCCTTGGACTGCAAGGAGACCCAACCAGTCCATTCTGAAGGAGATCAGTCCCGGGTGTTCTTTGGAAGGACTGATGCTAAAGCTGAAACTCCAGTACTTTGGCCACTTATTGAAAAAGACCCTGATGCTGGGAGAGATTGGGGGCAGGAGGAGAAGGGGACGACTGAGGATGAGATGGCTGGATGGCATCACTGACTCGATGGACGTGAGTCTGAGTGAACTCCAGGAGCTGGTGATGGACAGGGAGGCCTGGCGTGCTGCGATTCAAGGGGTCGCAAACAGTTGGACACGACTGAGCGACTGAACTGAACTGAACCGAATGCTCCATCGAGAAAACACATCGCGTCCGTTTCTCCCTCTCTGTATCAATGCACAGCTGGCTGTTTCCGCAGCTTAGCTTATGTGGGTGATGCGCAGGGCCCACACATCTCTTCAGGGCCAAGTTCTCCATCCTTTTGGGCATGTACTCAGAAGGGGAAGGTGTTAGTTATTTGTAATATTTGACAAATGACACTACTGTCTTCTAAACACTTGTACCATTTGCATCCCGCCAGCAGAGCAGAGTTCCTCACACTTCCTCTTCTGCTGCTCTGAGCCTGTTCACAGCAGCTACTGAACTGAAACTTTTCTGCACATGATTGCTTTCCTAACCTAAATCCAGGCATTCCTGTTCAGTCTCTATTTGTCAGAGCTTCTCACGGGTTTTCATTCACTAATAAATATTTATTGGGTGCTTATTATGTTCCAGCCAGCATTCTACTTGCTAGAGAAATAGTAATATGTGTGAAAGATAAAAGAACAAAAACCAAAACCTTGTGTTGATTAAAAATTTTAGAAAAGTAAAATAGAAAGCATGTCTGTTAACTATAAGTGGTAAGAGAGAAATGCAAGGCAGAGACCATGTAGAGAAACTGTTGATGAAAAGATTGGAAACTTAAATAAATGGTCATGGAGAAATCACTGAAATGACATTTGTGTAAAGACAAAAAGGACTCATGTGTCAAGTTGCACACTTGAGGATGAATTTGTGGAATGCAGCTGATGACTCAATAAAGCTGTTTAAAGCAAAATGTAGAGGAATTTACATTTCAGTTAGCAGCAGGGATATAAAGAGAAGGATCTGATTTGAGAACAGGGGGATTTTGCTGTAATTAGAGGAATGAGTTTCAAAGCCGTGGCAGAAAAGGCAGGAAAGGTGCCCAGTGGGAAGTGGGAAGGTATGCCCAGGACCTGGGAGGCACGCCAGGCATGGACTCTGTCTGCAGACTGGTGTGTAGACTCTGGTGTGGAGCGGAGACCACACCGTGCTTAACTGCAGCCCTGCTCCGAGCAGTCAGGGAAGACATCTTTGGAGATTCTATTGACTCCTTCAAATCACTAGTTTTGGTTATTCTATTTATATTTTCAGGCTTCCCTAGTGGCTCAGACAGTAAAGAATCTGCCTGCAATGCAGGAGACGTGAGTTTGATCCCTGGGTTGGGAAGATCCCCTAGAGAGAGGAATGGCAACCCACTCCAGTATTCTTGCCTGGAGAATTCCATGAACAGAGGAGCCTGACAGGCTACAATCTATGGGGTCACAATTACATATTGAAAGACTACGACTTATATTTACTGCTACAGTTCTGCCATTACAATTCACTGTTAAATTTGAGGGTAACTTAATTTTCACGAGATGCGTAGTCATGGTTACTTAAGTAAATGTCATTTAGGAAGAATGATGGTGGAGTGTTGTTTTGAAAGAAGAAGTTTCTCAAACGCAGAACACATGCTCTCTAGTTGATGTTGCTCGTGGAGTTTTCAGTCTTTTTCACGTTTCATCAAGTAGAGAGTGCCAACTGTAGACTCAGATTCAAGACGCTGATTTCAAGTTTCATTTCATTTCAACAAAAATAGGATGATTTGGTTCAAAGTAAAAGATTTCCAAGGATTTCTGGTCATTAAACATTTCTTATAAAAAGCTTTTTCAAAGACTTAATGGTAACTTAATCAAATGCACATGGTTTCACATTTCTTTGCAAATACAGTGATTGAGGGGGAAAACAATTTTGTGCTGAATGCATTTGCCAGAACCTTTCAAAAATAGGTTCAGATACATTTTGTTGAAAATAAAAGGCTGCTGCTCCGCCATCTCTATCAACAGATATCTCTGTTGAAAACAGGCGAGCCTGGGCCCCAGAGGACCTGACCCTGGGCCAGAAGTGGATTCTCACACAGGGACATCTTCATGCTGTTCCAGAAAGCTAACACTGCCAGTCTGGTTACCATCAAACGGAAGCTTTGCAGCTGGCGGAGCTCCAGGCCTTTGGAAAATGATTCTGGGGTTGTTCCAGGAAGCCTTGGTCTCCTATGCCCAGGCCCAGAGGGCTGCTGTCACCCATCTCCAAGCTGAGAGCCTGGCATGTTAGCCCAAATCTTAATCCATCACACACACACACACACCCCAACACACACAAAGAGACACACAGACAGACACAGAGAGATGCATGCACACCCAGAGAGGCACACACACACACACAGAGAAATACACACAGGCACACACACACAGAAACACTTACACACACACAGACACACACACACACAGACACACAGACACACACACACACACACACACACACGCACCAAGACACACAAAGAGACACACAGACAGACACAGAGAGATGCATGCACACCCAGAGACACACACACACCCAGACACACACAGAAACACTCACACACAGACACACACACACACAGGCACTGAGATCCCCACACACACACACCCCACATTTTGCCTTTTCGCAATTAAGCGAAACTGTGCTTTCTTGTGTAAACGGATGGCATGAACTTGCATGAGCCAAAATCCACCCCTGCAATGGGGCGACACCGCGCTTCCCTCTGGGGTGATGGCCGAGGCTGTGAGGAGCCCAGTTCAGAGGGGCAGCTGGAAGGAGACACTGGAATAGTAAAAAATAGGATTATTGGATGAGCACAAAAGAAGTGTCAGTCACTCAGTCATGTCTGACTCTGTGACTCCACGGACTGTAACCCAACAGGCTCCTCTGTCCATGGAAATTTCCAGGCAAGAACACTGGAGTGGGTTGCCATTTCCTTCTCCAGGGGATCTTCCTGACCCAGGGATCGAACCCGGGTCTCCCACACTGCAGGCGACTCTTTACCAACTGAGCCGTCCGGAAAGGAAAATGACAAGATCACTGAGGAATCTGACAGAGCAGGGCTCCATCGGCACTCTCTCCCTGCCCCCCTGTCCGTCCGTCCATCTGTCTCTCAGCATCTCCACATCTCATCTTTGCCTCTCTCCTCTGTCAGCTGTGTGCTCTCGTTTACTGCAGAACTGCCCTCACACAGCTGGCCACACAGATGTGAGCTCAGGCTCGCACCCTTAGAGAGCTGGGAGAGGCGAAGAAGGCTTCTTTCCCGAGGCTCGCACAGGAAGCCCCCGGACAGCGCGGCCTGGCCTGGCCGGGCCACCGTCTCCTCTGGACCAACCACTGTTCTTGGGGATAAAGAATGGGATTCACCCGACCAGTCAGGGCTCCTCCTGGGCTGGAGGAGTTAGGAGCTGCGAGGACGGGCCCTCCTGCAAGAAGCAGGGGGTCAGGAAGGAGCCCAATCTCTTTACTGAAGGAGGAAGGGATATGGATTCAAGCAAAATGACTTTCGTTCACTATAGAAGCAAATAATACTAAGCTGTAATTAACGCCATTGTGTGTGTGCGTGAGGATGTGTGAGTGTGTATGTGTGATTTCACCTAGCCATCCTGTCTTCAAAGTTTTCTAGGCATATTAAACTATAAAAATATTTGAGCAGCATGGATTTTTCAAATCATTAGAGTATTTTTTTTTTAATTAGGGTAAATAAACTAGAGAAATCAGAGTTCTTGCAGAGTTGCAAGCCCCACCATCAGAGGGCTGTGGACAGGTCTGGACACAGAAAAGCACATCCATCGCTCAGTTGTGTCTGACTCTTTGCGACCCTGTGGACTATAGCCAGCCAGGTTCCTCTGTCCGTGGGATTCTCTAGGCAAGAGTACTGGAAAGGGCTGCCATCTCCTACTCTGGGGGATCTTCCCGACCCTGGGATGGAGCCTGGGTCTTCTGCATTGTGGGCGGATTCTTTACCATCTGAGCCACATGGGAGGTGCTAAATGCTCGTCCACATGATGGGGACAGCCTAGTCACAGCTGTGAATGAGCAGAGGGGAGGCGTGCTGTGGGTTATCCAGCTGTGCTCAAAGATGCGCCCACGCCGCCCACCCTCAGGCTTGTCCTTTGACTCTTTCCTTCGAGTGCAGAGGGCATCAGGTCCCACCCCAGTCCCGTGCATTGGAAATGAGGTCTCCTTCATCTCTCAGCATCCTCTCTCGCTCTCTTGTTGACTGAAAGTATCCGTGCGGCGCCACCGGGCTCTGAGCAGGGTTCCAGGAGTGTCATGTACAGCTGATTCCTCGTGGAGCGAGGTTGCCGGAACGCCTCCTAAAGTGAAGGAAGTTACTCCTCTGCTGGCCCGCAGGCACTGTTAGTAGCCCCTTCAACACCTTCTATGTTGCAGTTAATCAGGCATTTTTCTATTAAAATTGTTTGAATATTGGCTTCCATGGTCAGGATAGCCTCAACATTCCGCTTCCTTTCAGTTGACTGTAGTTTTGCTCAGTGACGTTTGAGTGGCTGCTGGGGACTCTCCCAGCTGCCCGTCTCCATTCGCCTCACCTCTGCGGCCCTCCTCACTTCCCCAGACCCTGTCACCTGCCCTGGTCCACTGCCCTGCATGCCCACCTCTTCACCTCAAAGCAGTTTCCAGGAGGCAAGGATCTCTGTCGGCTCCTCCCTCCCTGCGTCCGGCAGGATGTTGGACTTTGGGGGCCCCCTTCTAGTTGGGACTGTGGAAATCTGCATGGTGACGGGAGGCACAGAGCGCCTCTGCTCACTCCAGGCCCGGGTCACCAGGGATCGTCTTGGCTGTTTTCTGCATGAAACACGTGGGAGCTGGGTCACAGCTTTGGCGTGCCTCATGTTGAAAGTATGTTTTCCTAATGACCACGCTGCCTTTGCAAAGTAAATTGGTGAACTGGCTTTCGTGATTTCACAGAAAGCTGTCTTTCATTATGAACTGGGAAGAGAATAGTCAGAAGATGGCCAAGCGGGATATTTTAAGTCCCAACCTGCACTGACCAGGGGCTGCTCATGGAAAAGTCCTGGCTCTGAGGGAGTCTTGGCTTCTCCGGTTTGCTGCAGGCTCACAGGGCCAGCAGCCAGCGGCTGGCGAGAAAGCCTCCCGCTTCGCAAGGGAACTGACAGGGGCGCCCGGAGCCCCAGCCTGCGGAGGGGCACTAGGGTCCCCTGGGGGGTCTGCCCCTGGAGCCCATCACCTGCTGGGTCCTGGAGACTGAGGGCGCCCACTAGCAGTGTGTGAGCGAGGCGAGATGTCGTCATTAAGCAGATACTGAGGCCAAACTGCGTGGCTTGAGGGCAGGAGCTTGGCCTTGTGTCACACGCCTGCCCACGGAACAGGTCAGCGATGGAGTTTTCACTTGGGTTGAGGTTACCACCTCCTGGGGGCTTAGCTTTGTGTTTCTACGAAGGAGTCATCTTGAAAAGTATCCTGCGATCCACCTTTCTCACCAGACAGTCACTAGATTCACTCTGCACCAGGTGCTATTCAGCAGGTGCAGAGAGGACACAGGCAAGAGGCCAGATGGACGGTGAACTTGAAGATCTCAAGTGTCCCCTGCCAGGAAAGTCACCAGCACTCCTATACAGTACTCACCTCATGTAATTCATACAGTCCCAAATGAAATAACAGGTACTTCATAGCGGTTCTCAAATGTGAATGTGTCAAAAAGATTCAAGACAGTATTTTATTTTATTTTATTTTATTTTTTTAATTTATTAATTTTTTAAATTACATTACTGCATTTGTTTTGCCATACATTGACATGTATTAGCCACAGGTGAACACACTCTCCCAATGCTGAAGCCCCCTCCCACCTCCCCCCCCACACCACGTTTCCAAGCACTGTTCTAAACATGCACAGCTGCATGTGTGACACACACGTGTGCACACGTGCACACACACACGTGCGTGAACACACATACGTTGACCCACGTGCATATGTCCAGACACACACCCACACATGTCTGTGCAGGCACGCTCACACACATATACGGGCACACATAGTTTGTTTTCGGACGTTTCAGATGGAAATGCTTGCCTTCGTGTGAGCACAGAGGCCCCGTGTTGGCGGGCCTCGGGACGCCTTTGGCATAAGGGGCGCTGCAGAGGGGCCTGGCCAAGCTCTCGGGCTCGGGGGCAGAGAGCCGAGGTGCAGGAGACCCAGAGGGCCCGCCCGCACATGGGCCACCCTTCACAGGTTCCCGGCTGCGCAGTGATGACTGTGGAGGAGGAACCAGCACCATGTCTGGGACACAGCAGAAGCGATTCCCGCCCACAGGCTCGCAAATTCACACCCCTTTCCAGGAGATCTGATGTCCAGGGTCATCGATGCCCACTCAGGGCCTCACTGTCTGTGGCTGGTGGGGCTCCAGTGCCTCCGGGCCTCGGCCTGTCCACCCCCGGCCCCACGCGGCCTGTGCGGGGCTCTGAGCTCAGGTGTGGATGTGAGCGGGCAGTACCGTCTGCGGATGCGTGGGGTTCCGGGGGTGAGTGTGTGTCCTGATCCCAAGGTGGTCGTACAAGTAAGTACCTGTGCTTACTTATTAAGCTGCAAATTCTTGATCTGTGAGCTCTGTGGTGTGTGGGTCTATCTCAGTAATTAAAAGGAACGAACGTCTCCTCAGAACCAGACTTGGGAGTTAGAGCAAACCACTTCACTTGTGACAACAGGCTTCTGGACCGCGGCCCACTCTTGGGCAGAAGCGACAGAGAATGTGCTGGAGACATGCACGCAGCCCCCAGAGACCCCGTGACCTCACCCCGGGCAGCGCTGGAGCACGTGCGTCCTCTCGCTTCACCGAGACTACACGGAGATGGTGACTTCCACTGATGGGGGGGCCGGGGTGGCTCCTGAATTGATGATGGAGAGACTTGAGAGGCGGGCCCACAGCAGGGAATGTGTTTTCGTAGAAAACTGATGAGAAATGCGGACTGATGGGAAATAGAATCAGGGGATCCTTTGTAAAGTCCATAAAAGTCACAGCAGAAAACTGCTGTCGCAGCCATTCTCACCGAAACCTAGCCCCATGTAATTCTGCAGTGATTACAGACTTGGGGAATCCTGTGTAATTCTGAGTCCACACTGTCTGAGGCCAGGATCTGAGGTGTGATCTTAAGGGAGAAGCCACCACGGTTTTGCAAGCAGGACCCAGGCAGAGGGACACAAAGCCATGGTTTCTCACTGAACTTACTAATGGGAGTTGTCATGGCAGAATTGTCTTGGCGGGAGGGTGGCACAGCAGGGCCAGCCCCTCCCTGCTGTAGCTGAAGACAAGCTTCATTTATTCCATCCCTCAGTTGCACCTTGTATATACAGATGGAGTTTGGAAGCAATTCAAGCATGTGTTTATCCTTAGCTCAATCTTGGATGAACTCTACAATTGGATAGAAAGGATTTTCTGTGCATAGATATGAAAAAAAATGAAACCAGCTGAAATCACCGCTGCAAATAAATCTTTCACCAATGGCATTAACGAAAAAAAGATCTCTTGTATTCACGAAAAACATGATTCGAAATAAGTGGCAGGGGTTTTCAGGGTCCTGAACTCCTGGCTTTCCCTCTGTAGGAGCATTTTCAGAGCTTGTAATTGATTGCTTGATTTTGCGATCTGAATCAACACCTTTTCCTCTGAGACAGGTAGGTTCCAGGGATGGTGTCTGTCTTGTTCACAGATTGTCTCCAAGCCTGGGACAGTTTGGGGGCTGTTATCAGGAAGGTTTCAAATCCAGTTAAGATGCTGGGTGAGAGCCTGCTGAGAAGGGTGGATGGCAGTGCCCTGGGTGTTACCCAGGCCTCCAGGATGCAGGGGCCCTGGATCCTAAGGAGCGTTTAATGGGGATAGGGAGAAAAGGTTACTGTGTAGGACAATAATGCATAATACAGAAGAGACTGGGAGTGGTAGGACGCAGATAGACGGGGGCCTCCGGGGAATTTCCCAACAACAAGCAGCAAAAACAAAGGCCAAGCCGGCCTTCTGGAAGACAGTGGGACCCCTGTGGGCCTAGGAGTGGGGGAGGGCAACGGCAGGTGCGGGCAGCTATGGGCACGGTGATGCCAGCCACGAGCCTGCCCTGGTGTGGGCAGGCCAGGAGGCCGCTGGAGGCACGGGATCAAGCATCACGATGGGTCCAGGGTGGATTTTAGGCTGAAAGTCCAAATCTGAAAGTCAAGGTCAGAAGCAATGGGGTAAACCAGTTTTATCTGTTCGGATGGCAGCAATCTGGGACATTTGGATGGAAGAGCTCATTTTGCCATCTGGTGTGAATATGGGAATGGAGAACAGAAAAGCTGACTTGCAGGGCTTTCGTGATTTTTAAAATGATGTTCCATCCATAGGAGCCCTGGGGCAGCCATTATACAGCTAAGGAAGAGCAGGGAAAACAGTGGGCTTGGCTTTCAAGTTTCTACGTTTGTGTGAGAATAAAGCTTCCTAGCAAGCTGTGTGGCTGTCACAAGTCATCTAACCCTGATTATCTTTATTTTTATTTAGACACATTGCCTGCCAGCTCAGATTCCGTGTGGCTCGAAGCTTTGTGAGCCTATGACACACCAAAAACAGAGTTTCAGGAGGGTGTGCGGGGCCGGTGGAAGCCGCGGGAGCAGGAGGGTGTGCGGGGCTGGTGGAAGCTGTGAGAGCAGACGAGCTCTTGTGAGGGAGAACAGAAAAGAGAGACCTAAGCCGAAGCTGGCAGTCAGCGCAGGTAGTGTTTGTGAAAGCAGAGTCTGTTTAAATTTGGGAGGGTTTACAGCAAAAGGATAGAAGGGCTGGACTGCTCTACACAACTGGACATTTGAGAAGGGCTGTACTGAGCTTGAATTTAGCTCATGGAAGAGCAACTTGTACACAACTGTGTTAATAAAAAGGAAAGAATTGAGAAAACGTGCTGATGAAGAGAAGGGACCGTTGACACCGACATCCTGCTGGCAGAAGGCTTGACTTGGATCAAAACTTAGTGATAATGGCTTTTTTTTCCTACAATCCATTTCCAAAAATGTGCAAATAAGCGAAATTTCTAGCTTTGTAGCCCAAGTCCCTCTCAGAAGCCAGGGGATGATTAAAGTGCCTGGTAAGTGTGCTCAGATGCTGCTGGGAGGATGTGCCCTTACTCTGCTGACTTACTAAGAATACTCGCCACGGGGAGCCGTGCCAGTGTGAAGCCAAGCTGTGCCTGGGGCCAGAAATCTGTGCTCACAGCGTGTGACCCAGAGACTGCGTTCATCCCAAAGGAAACACTTTATCTGACTCTGTGAAAGACTCCAGAAGTTGGATCCCTAAAAGAAGGGCCCCTCTGTGGGTCCACGTGGCAGAATTGGCCTCACTGTGTGCTCAGAAATGGCCGTGCCGCCCATGTGAACATCAGTCTGGGAGGGAAACAGGCTGAGCACGTCCACTGCTGCGTGCTGAGGACAGAAGCCATCTTCCTGAGGCTACTTGTAATTCTGAGCCTCAGAGTCTGTGAACGTGCTCGTGACCTATCTCGCCCTCCTCGGTTATAGTTTCCCTGGCCAGTTTCCTGAATCACTGGCACATGTATTTAGCCTCCTCCTCCCCCAGGGGCCAGGGAGCTAGGACTCATAGCCCTAGCTTCTACTATTTACTTAGGCATATCAGAGATGTGTCTGATATTACAAATGACATGAACAAAATTGATGTAAATGGCAGCTGTGTAATCTCACATAATTTCATTGAGTCAGACAAGGCTGTGGTCCATGTGATCAGACTGGCTAGTTGTCTGTGATTGTGGTTTCAGTCTGTCTGCCCTCTGATCCCCTCTCTCAATGCCTACCATCTTATTGGGCTTCTCTTGCCTTGGACGTGGGGTCTCTCTTCACAGCTGCTCCAGCAAAGTGCAGCCGCTGCTCCTCACCTCTGCTGCGGGTTAGCTCCTCTTGGCTGCCGCCCCTGCACTCGGGCCCGGGGTAGCTCCTCTTGGCCGTGCTCGTGCACCCTTTGCCAACAAAGGTCCGTCTAGTCAAGGCTATGATGTTTCCAGTGGTCACATATGGATGTGAGAGTTGGACTGTAAAGAAAGCTGGGTGCAGAAGAATCGATGCTTTTGAACTGTGGTGTTGGAGAAGACTCTTGAGAGTCCCTTGGACTGCAAGGAGATCCAACCAGTCCATCCTAAAGGAGATCAGTCCTGGGTGTTCATTGGAAGGAACTGATGTTGAAGCTGAAAGCCATCTGATGCAAAGAGCTGACTCATTGGAAAAGACCTTGATGCTAGGAAAGATTGAAGGCAGGAGGAAAAGGAGACAACAGAGGATGAGATGGCTGGATGGCATCATCGACTCAGTGGACATGGGTTTGGGTGAACTCTGGGAGTTGGTGATGAACAGGGAGGCCTGGTGTGCTGCGGTTCATGAGGTCACAAAGAGTTGGACCTGACTGAGCGACTGAACTGAACTGAACTGAATCTCATTTATAGTAATATATTCTCATATTAATATAAAATTCACCATTTTGTTAAATTCACCTTAATCTATGAATTAAACTGTGTTTAATGTCGTCTGTAGTTGTTCATGCCAGTTCTTTCCATTTCTTCTCGTTTGCTTGTGTTTGCACCCACAATATACTGTAGGCTTTGCTGAGCACTGCTCCTCGTAGAGAATGTGAGATTTGCAACTCTAGATTTCCTTGATAGCTCAGTTGGTACAGAATCCACCTGTAATGCAGGAGACCCTGGTTTGATTTCTGAGAAGGGAAGATCCGCTGGAGAAAGAATAGGCTACTCACACCAGTATTCTTAGGCTTCTCTGGAGGTTCAGATGGTAAAGAATCTGCCTGCAATGTGGGAGACCTGGGTTTGACCCCTGGGTTGGGAAGATCCCCTGGAGAAGGGAAAGGCTACCCACTCCAGTGTTCTGGTCTGGAGAATCCCACGGACTGTATAGTCCATGGGGTCACAGAGAGTCGGACTCGACTGAGCGACTGTCACTTTCAGCTGTGACTTGCTGTCACCCTTACTGGAGTCGTATTGAAAAGGAGACTGGGCAAGGTAGAGGTTAAAGTTGTACTAGGGCCTCAAAAGAAAAAAAACAAAAAACAAGCCCACCTGTTAATCTTAAAGCAAACCTTCATCTCAAGGCCTCGGGAAAAGAAGCCCTCCTGTTAATCTTAAGACAGACCTTCATCTCAAAAATGTGTAGGGGACTCGTATCTTAGAACTGCAGCCCCCAGGAAGTTTTCTGGGAGATGTTTACCGCAAACCGTTCCAGGAAACTAATTTTCTGGAAAAACAAGTTAGCAGAAAAAAATTAAAACTCAGAGAGACATGTCGACCTGATAACAAATGCACCAATCAGATTGTTCCACCCCAGCTGCACCTGTCTGTGGCTTTTGTGTTTAAAAACTGCTTTGTAACAAATGTTCGGGGGATCGTTCTTCCCTGGTGGTGATCGAACCCCGGCGCGCCGGCCTCATAAATCCTCTTGCTGTTTGCATCGATTCCGTGTCTTGGAGATTCCTTGGGCAACGGACCCCTAGAAGGAGGCCTTGAGGCCTAACAGGATAAAGTGGTAGTTAGGCATGGGGGAGGGAGAATGCAGTGTTATTTTGTTTTAGAAGGCTTCTGCTCCTGACCTGTGACTTTGCCAAGCGTCTATGTTTCCTCTGTCTTTAAGTGAGACAGGTAAAGCTAGAATGGGCTGCAGCTGGGCAACTGTCATCTCCTTGGCTCTGAAAAACATGTAGTGTGTGTGTGCATAGCACCAGATGTGCTACGGAGCTCACATGAAAAAATCTGTTATTGAAGATTCAGGAGCCAGGGAGAGGAGAACTATAGTTTTTTCTATCTTTAAAAGAAAGCCAAAGCCTACTTAATTGTATCATGTGTTATTCAATACTCAAGGGTCTTTCAGAACTAGCCTAGTCAAGCACACACAGAGACAGTGACCGCTGCACTAAAGTGTAGGAGAGTGACTGGATTTCTCTCGAAGCTCCGCCGAGTACCTGGATTTTCCTGAGAAGCTCCTAAGAATTGCTCTGTTTACAAGAAGACCTGAGTGTAAGAAAGACCGTGCGGATGATCGTGACACCCAGCTCAACCTGCAGCCCCTTCTGAGCAGTCTCTGTGCCCACGATTAATCAAGACGATTGCTAAGTGCAAGATCCACATCGGCACGTTTCAATATCTGTTCTGTTCACAGAACAAAAGCCAGGCATGAGATAGACACAGTATTTGCTGCAAAAAAGCCAATGATGAAACGCAGAGAGTTGGGTAGAAGAGGTGTGGAAGGAGCAGGGGATGCCCCAGCTTCTAAGGAGAGCCGAACACCTCAGCACAAGTGACAGGCTCCCTTCTAATGTTAGAGAGGTGGACACGAGTGCTATGTTTGCGGGGCTGAACGAGAAACGTGTACTATAGAGTGTCTGCTATAATCGACATTGTATGTTTTGAATGAAAGTAAGGGGAAGGCATTGTTTTCTGGAGTGACGAGCATGACTCCTTGGCAAGTCTCGAGCGATGGCGTGGTGCGCCTAACTCGGTCCTTTCGAAGCGCCCCTCACGTCCAGGGCAGGCCATGCGTGTCTGCTAGGGGCGGAAGCTCCGAGTCCCACCGTCTGAGCGTCTCTCCACCCAGCAGGCTGGCCACCAGCGCCTGCACGCTCTCCCCGGAGTCCGCAGCGCGTGGTTCCCGGGGCCACGTGCCTGGACCCCAGGCCACGGCTGTTCTCAGCCGCGCTCCCGCCCGCCCGCCTCCACATTACCACTTCCTGGCCCCAGCTGTGCGCCCTGACCCCCGAGTCTACACCCCACTGTCATCCTCTCCCAGAATTTCAGAACGCAGGCCTCTGCTTCAGTTTCCTCTGAGGGAAAACTGAGGTAATAGTACCCGTCTCTGACAGTCTCTCTGAAAATTCAGTGGGTTACTACGTGTATATTACTGGGGAAATCGCCACGCACATAATTGGTAACAACAACTCACAAGTCAGTTGCCCCAGTGACGTCTCATGCTGAGTGTGTGCGCATCCTGTCTCGTCAGCTCTGACTCTTTGCAAGCCCACCGACTGCAGCCCACCAGGCTCCTCTGTCCATGAGACGCTCCAGGCAAGGACGCTGGGGGGGCTGCCGTGCCCTCCTCCAGGGGCTCTGCCTGACCCAGGGATCACAGCCACGCCTTTTGAGTTTCTTGCATTGGCACGCCTGTTCTTTACCACTAGCACCACCTGGGAGGCCCCCTGCGCTCAGTATTTCAACTTAAAGTCATCATTATCCTCAGAGATGGGCAGCTGGTGAATTGTCATCTCAGCTGGTCGCGCCTTCACCCACTGGGTGACCCAGAGTCACTGACGAGCTGCCACTGACTATTCTCCTTCTCTCCGTGGCCAAGAAATTACCAGGTCTTATCAATTCTGGGTCAGGATTACATCTTGATTTTCTCTCTCTCTGTCAACCTCCTCGCTATCTCTTGGGTTTCTCCATAATGTGCTAGGTTAACCAGCACCTTCCAATCAGCTCCTCCAATCCAGGCAAGTCTCTCTCAAACTGTATTTCTATAGATGCCAAAATTACAAGTCTGACTCACTTATTACCCTTTGTACTTTGCACCAATTTCCCATGATCTTCAGGATAAATCAGCAGCTCATTGGCATGACCTTGGCCCAGTCCCTTCCATACTGACCCTGATCACCACACTTGGCTCCTCTTACCCAAGGGCGCATGTGGGTATTTAACATCCGATACTTGGTGCTTATTTTCAAATGCATTTTAATAGCCCTGTCTCCTCTTTATGTAATATATGTCTTGCTTTTAGCATCTTGCTAATTTTTATCACCCTCTATTTTCCTGTGTCACCTGTTCATTAAAGACACAAAGATGAGGTGTGTGTTGCAGTCCAGCTAAGCAGACCGTTAAGGCTGGACACTTTAATATGGCAGAGCAGACATCTTTGCTGTTAGAAGTGAACGTTTCCTCCTCTTCTGTTTGGAATGCATCTTTCACCAAATACTAGATTCTTTGCCTTCTAACCTCCTCCAATATTCTCGTGCCCAATCTTTAAAGTTCTATTTTTGCTTACACAGAACATTTTAGCCACAATTTCATCTGAAACAAGCTCCAAAAAACACTTAGAAAACCTCACAGTCTTAACTAAATGCAGTAATCATGAAAATATTCTTTAAAAAATAGGGTGTTTTTTTTTTTTTTTGCTTAAACAAATTCACAAGTTATTCTCTTTTCCAGGATGTAAGAAAACATATTTCATTATCTTATCTCCCAGGATAACGTAGTTTACCGAACTATTTAAGGAAAATTACAGATAGAACTAATTCGTCACACAACTTCTCTTCCAAAAATTTTGATAGGAGAGATCCTGCAAAAGACAGGAACAAATTGACGAAACCGCTTGAGAAGAAGAGCCTTGGTGGGAAAGGAAGACGTAGCCATCTGTTGTGCAAGAGCTTCACAAATACAAAGCAGAAGTAACCGAGAAGACATCAGAAACAGCACAAACAAAAATCCAAGAGGGGAAGGAACGCCAGAATGGCCCAGAAAGAAAAATAGAGCTCAGTGGGAAAACATCCAGTTATAGATAAGACCTCGTTTTTGCTTCTTGGTGTAAATTCCAATCTCATTTCTGGGCCAAGATTTTGGGAGAGGTTTGATGCCTCTCCTTGGAACCAGAGTTATTTGCAGAGCCATTTTTAAAAAGATAGTGCATTCTAAGGGTCATCAGTTTTCAATGAACTTGTACAAGTATTTCATTTCTAAAGCATGCAGTCATATTTTTAGGGCTGGAGTTTGGGAATACTTCTGAATGTCTGTGGAATTTTCTTTTCTTCTTATGGCGGTCTTATCAAACTAAATAAAAAATGACTTTCCCACTTGTGTGTGTGTGTGTGTGTGTGTGTGTGTGCATAGAGGAAAAAAGAGAACAGCTCATTAAGAAGTTCTCGAAAATATGCAGGAGTTTGTGATCTTCTTTGAAAACATTGCTGTGTATCACTTAGCTTCTTCAAAAATGAGATTAGATAGAAAATTCATCCTCATATCCATTGCTTTCTAAGGGTAATAGGAACATTGAGCTTCTTCATAATTCTTTGAAGCAAGACATTAAAAAATTTGTATATTATACTTTCTGAAACAGTTGGTAGCAGACTAGTTTGATGGGCTTATGGGTTATAATAATGCCTTTCATTTTTGCCCTAACATCTCATGTTTATTCTAATCAAGGAACAGTTCAACAAGCATTTAAAAATATATGTATTTTTAAAATCGCTAACTCATCATAGGTAAACACATTGAGAGAAGCCATATTAATTGGACAGATACACTATCGGCGTCTATGATGGGTCGTTGCTGTTGTTCCGTCACTAAGTCACGCCCTACTCTTTGCAGCCCGTACACTGCAGCCCACCAGGCTCCTCTGTCCACGGGGTTGCCCAGGCAAGAACACTGGAGTGGGTGCCACGCCCTTTCCCAGGGGATGTTCCTGACCCAGGGATCAAGCCTGCGTGCCCTGCACTGGCAGGTGGGTTCTTCACCACTGAGCCACTGAGAAAGCCCCTTGCGTTCTGTAACAAATGCGGTTTCAGCGTGCAAGGAAAACGTTGCCGTGTTTTGTGTCACTGAAGTGGTTTCTCACCAGCTGCCGCTTACCGCAGCTGTGGCGTGTAGACCTGGAGCCTCGAAGGGCAAGTGAGACGCGCACACACGGCTGTCAGATGGTGTGACGGCGCAGGGAGGGGAGACGCAGTCACAGACGGGTGGTGCTGGCTCCTGCCTCCGCAGTCTGTCCCCAGATGCACCTTTGAGGAGCCATTCAAGGTCAGAGGAGGGCGGGGGAGGTCTTGGGGGACCTCAGGATGGAGGGAAGCTAATTGGCTACATGCAATGGAAACTTAGCCCAGAGCTTATCACAGCGGTGACAACAAATTGAGTTAGCCTCCACCGTTTTGGTAACTGCTGACACACTCAGTCATCTACAATTACTTAACAACCGCACACTCTGTGAGTCACCCACCAACCCCACAGAGCCTGGAGTTAGTAACACTGTACAGACCAGAGGATTCAAAACATCTTCCTTCTTACGCAGTATCCAAATACGAGGCACAGAGCAGGCGGCAAAAGCACTGGCTGTTTCCACAGTTGGTGACTGTTATGGTGGAAAATATTTGTTAGGCTATACTCTAATTCACCTTCCTTGTTGATATTTTAAAATGATAATACTTGATAAGGGAAGTAACAAAGAGCACCAAAGGAAAACATGCCCAGAGGAAGCATTCCTGACCTTGGAGAACGTTCATAAGTGGCAGATACAAAAAGGCCCCGCTGGATGTTCTTGGGGGTCAGAGAGCCGCTCAAGCGTCCTGGGCACCGAGACCATGTCCTGAAATCCTACCAGCAAGAGGAAGAAGCTTCACAAAGAGTATCAGCCTCTTCAAAGTCAAGCGAGTGAGTTCAGCCAAGCTGTCAGCAGCAGTCGGCCCGGCAGGATGGACGGGAGTCTGGAAGAGGACCCAAGGCCGCAGGGAACAGTCGTTTACTTATCCTGATCCGACCCCAGCTTTCTGGGGAGAAAGAAGAAATAAGAAAAAGGCAGAGAAGCAAGAACTGAAAAACAGGCTTTGCACAGTTTTGCTTCTTTTCCTGGAGCCTGGGATTGAGGGCCGCAGTCTGGCCAAATCCGGCCTTCCGGATCAGTCATATGTGATGGGGTATTAACAGGCCACGTCTGTGCTTCACTGTAGGTGCGGGGGGACCAAGGCTGCCTGAGGGGCAGCTCATTCCTGTCAAAGAGCTGTGTGGCTCCAGGTCACCGTAAGGTTTGGTGAAATACCTTCACTGTCTCTTTTATCCAGCAGGCACAGAAGAGAGCTCATGTCTTCTGGAACAAACAAATCGCCTGCAACTATTAAAACATGAGACTCTCTTATATCCCAGTGCCCTTCCACAGACAATAAAAAAATCATAAGACATAAAAAGTAACACAAGGCTTACAAACAAGAGAAGAGAATCAACACAATGGCTAGCTGGGCCCAGAAACAGAACCAGAAAACATGAGTTTAACTTTAACAACCATTGTAAATATACTCAAGAATTTATACAAAAAAAAAGGAAAGGCAGAATGGACAGACTGGGGAGAGAATAGGGAAAAAAAGCTTAGGAAATGGGACAAAACAAATTCTATATCACAAAATTACATCTGAAGTAACAACATCCCTTGGCAGGCTTAACAACAGGATGGAAAATGCTGAAGAGAGATGGATAAATTTGAAAAGAGACCTAGACAGGAACTCTCTAAACTGAAGCTCAGGGAAAATCCAGGTTGATGGAAGCTGACTCAAGTACCATGTGAAGAGCTCTCACATCCACGGTCAAGATCTCAGGAGAGGAGGACGGGACCTGAGCAGACAGACTCTTGGAGAGAAAACAGGTAAAAATGTCTCAAACTTGGTGAAAAATAAACCTTTATATATAAGATACCCAACAAAAGTGGAATAGAAGCAAAGAAATCCATAGCTTTGCACATTATAATTGTGATATATAAACAAAAATAAATCCTAAAAATAGCCAGAGAGAAGTAAAAAAAAAAAAAAAAAACTTATACCTAAGGCACCATTGGTAACATTGACAATGTAAGAATTCCACCAGCATGGTGAAAGAAAGGGAGAAAATCAGCTATTGGGTTCCATTACCTGCAAAATTATCTTTCAAAATGAAGGGAGAGAAAGTCTGTTTAAAAGAGTCTACTATCAGAGGAATTATTCCTCAAGAAGAAAGGGGCATGGGGCATATATCATTTCAAATAATACAAGCTGAGGGAACTTGCTGCCAACTGAACTGTACTGTAAGAAATGGAAAAGGCATTTCTTCGGAGAAGAGGAATCATGCAGCCAGCTCTTTGGGATGGACCCAGGGCTGGTGGCTCTGTGCACTCACGGTCGCCGCCGTCTGGTCTCTAGGGCGGCTGACCCTTTGCCACCCCAGGGGCTGCGGCATGCCAGGCTGCTCTGTCTTCCACTATCTCCCGAGTTCCCTCAGGGGCATGTCCACTGAGTCGGTGATGCTATCTAACCATCTCATTCTCTTTTTGTCCCCAATCTTTCCCAGCATCAGGATCTGTTTCAGTGAGTCAGCTCTTCGCATCAGGTGGCCAGAGTATTGGAGCTTCAACTTCGGCATCAGTCCTTCCAGTGAATGTGCAGGGTTGATCTCCTTTTGGATGGACTGGCTCAATGTCCTTGCAGTCCAAAGGACTCTCAAGAATCTTCTCCAGTACAGTTTGAAAGCATCACTTCCTTGGCGCTCAGCCTCGTTTATGCTCCAGCTCTCACATCTCCACATGATTACTGGAAAAACCACAGCTTTGACTATGTCCCTGTTCAGGCGCCACTTGCCGGGGTCCAGCCCCGATGGATCCAGGGTGATTCGAAGGTGGGGATGTAATCGGCGTCCTTGGAAAATACATATTTAATTACAGATATATAGAGAGATTAGAAACGGATAGTGTAGTAGGAAAATTGGTGGAGAAAAAGTGGCTGAATAACTTGGTTCACATGGAATAGCATCCATGGTCCAGATGGGAATTCAGCCAGAAAAACAGGGAGTAAGAAAGAACGACATGGGGGAGTCAGTCTTTCCAGGAACTGATCCCATTTCTTTATTTTTCCGGTTTTCTTATATACCTTTTGTTACATATAGGGATGAATACAGAGTCACGTGGGGGTCAGCAGTCCTGACCTTTATCAAAATCAGGTGCTTTACATAAAAAAAGTTCTTAGAGGTTTTTACATCATCTTCAAGCCATTTCTGCTTGCTGACATTTACAACCCTTTCTTTCTGATAACCAAAAACCTTATTTTTATCAAGGGTGTGTTTTCTTAAACCAGGCACCACCCTCCAAACAAAGTTGCATTCCTATAGGGTGAGGGTGTAGTGAGTTACAATCAAGAAAGGAATTTATTTAACCCAAGGTTAACATGATCAATCTTAAAGGTTAATGCTTATTTCTCCTATATGCTTAAAGGTTAATGCTTATTTCTCCTATATGCTACTTATATTCATTATAAGGGCAGGGAATATGGAAATTTAGCAGCAAACATCAGCCCAACAAATGAAAATCCTTTCACAAATGTTCCTCTTAAGATCTACTTAGTCTTAAGATAGTGATAAAGTTACATTTTTACGTAGCAAGGACACAGTGATTTATAACAAAGTACAGTGATCTATAACAAAAGAGAAAATTCATTAACTCAAAAAGTCTAATATTGCTAACATCAAAAACTACTATATTTCCTTTTCTATATTCCAAATACATTGATTAATATATTCCCAAGTGCCTAAGGATATGGAGGCCTGGAAGCAATCATTGACTCAATAATGAGAAAAGCCCTATGCTAATTAAGACTCTCAAAATACTCCAGGACTCTCTGTGCTGTTTATGGTTGAGAGGTAGTAAACTATCATGTGTCCGCAGAGAGGTTTAACCTGAGACACCCTTGTACCACCCAGGGCAGGGAATTAGCAGCGATTATTGACACAACAAATGAAAAACCCTTTACCAATATAATTCCTAACCAACCCACTATACTAATAATTTCTAACTTCCCACAAGAATTTGCCTTTAGTAAGTCAAAACATCTCATGCCTCTCATGGTTGGAGGGCTGTTGTGGCTGGAGGAACCTATACAGGCAGGCTAGATAACCTTCAGAGTTCCTAAGTTGAAACACTCTAGTCACGCTCAGGAATTTTTACTGCCTTGGAGCTGCGCGTTTACTCCTTCTCCGAGAGAAACGGTTATGGGGGAGAGCCCCCCGTAAAGTACTCTGGTTTGGGGGTAGATGCTCGGGAACGGGATTTCTGAGGCTTGATCACGCCTTTGCGTATGCCAAGCGTCCTTCCTCATGACCTTTGCCATGGGCGGAGTTCCTCACGCTGGCTCCCAGAAACAGATCTCTCCCGGCCTAGTGGTATCTCTGCTTTTTAATATGGTATCTGTTTGCCATAGCTTTCCTTCCAAGGAGAAAGTGTCTTTTAATTTCATGGCTGCATTCACCATCTGCAATGATTTTGGAGCCCAAGAAAATAAAATCTGTCACTACTTCCAGTTTTCCCCCTTCTATTTGCCAAGTGATGGGACTAGATGCCATGATATTAGTTTTTTTTTTTAAGTTGAGTTTCAAGCTAGCTTTTTTTACTCTCCTCTTTCACCCTCATCAAGAGGCTATTTAGCTCATCTTTGCTTTCTGCAATTAGAATGGCATCATTTGTATATTTGAGGTTGTTGATATTTCTTCCTGAAATCTTGGTTCCAGTTTGTGATTCATCTAGATCAGCATTTTGCATGATAGACTTGGCATATAAGTTAAATTTGTTGTTCAGTTGCTCAGTCGTGTCCGACTCTTTGTGACCACAAGGACTGCAGCCCTCCAGGCTTCCTTGTCTATCCCCATCTCCCAGAGTTTGGTCAAAACCATCCCAAGAAAAAGAAATGCAAAAGGCAAAATGGTTGTCTGAGGAGGGCTTACAAACAGCTGGGAAAAGAAGAGGAACAAAAGGGAAAGGAGAAAAGGAAAGATATACCCATCTGAATGCAGAGTTCCAAAGAATAGCAAAAGAGAGATAAGAAAGTCTTCCTAAGTGAACAGTGCAAAGAAATAGCAGAAAAGAATAGAATGAGAAAGACTAGGGATCTCTTCAAGAAAATTACAGATACCAAGGGAACACATCATGCAAAAATGGGCACAAAAAAAGGACAGAAATGGTGTGGACGTAACAGAAGCAGAAGACGTTAAGAAGAGGCACAAGAATACACAGAGGATCTATACAAATAAGCATATCCATGCATGGAAAAATGCCAATTCTTCTCCTTAATTTTTAAAAAGTAAATTGACTTAAGGAAAAACTATGCTATTACATGGTGAGATTTATTTCATATGTGCTATTAAAATATATGGAAACTTGAGTAAACTTACGTTTCGTCTCATAGTCATGAGACCTTCCTGTAAAATAACTCTCCTTGATCGCAGTGCTCTTTAATGTTTTATGCTGTGTGCTTGAGCATGGCCCCTTCAGTCGTGTCCAACTCTTGGGGCCCCAGGGACGGTAGCCCACCAGGCTCCTCTGTCCATGGGATTCTCCAGGTGAGAACACTGGAGTGGGCTGCCGTGTCCTTCTCCAGGGTATCTTCCCAACCCAGGGACTGAACTCAAGCCTCCCGCGTCTCCTGCATTGCAAGGGGACTCTCTATTGCCCAGCTATCAGGGAATCTCCTTTTATACTTTGAATCTCCATTAATAATTTTTCTGTGTTTCGTTCTGAAAAAGTAATGGGAATGTTATAGAGGACGTGGGGGCATGAAACTTGGTATTAGGAAGTCTGGAATAATTAATTAAAATGTAGAAACCTCCATGCGTCTGGCCTGAGCAGGTGGAGCTCACAGGTAGTAAATACGCCCCAGGGATGGAGGCTCTCTTGCCAGGTGCCCGTGAGGAGCAGGCACCCCCCCCGCCCCCCGCCCCATCACACTCGGGCTCTCAGGACCTAGGGCAGGCTGAGAGCAAGTGCGGCTGAGACGCCTCTTGCCCTGGGCAGGGTTTTCCGCGCTGCTCCTTCTGTGAGCTGGGAGCCAGAACTGCATCCCCACCTCCCACTGGGCAGCACTTCCTGCTTTCCTCTCCCTTTGTCCCAGAGACTTGGCACAGCCAAGTGTGGAGGCTGACTTACCTCTAAGCGTGGCTTGTTCCTGTCTTAATGTGGCATCCTCACTGCAGACCCTGCTGAGTCACTGGGTGCTCCAGATGCTCCTCTTCGGGGAGGGATTAGGGCAGAGCACCGTGGCCTGAGTGCCTGCTTCCCCCAGATCCGTGTGTTGAGGTTCTAACCCCAGCAGGAAGACATCTGCAGGAGGTGACTACGGTTGGGGAGGCTGTGAGGGTGTGGCCCTGATGGGGTCTCTGTCTTAACAGAAGAGACCCTGGGGGCACGGCCTGCAGGGTCATCAGGGGACACCGCGGATGCCGGGGCAGACCTAGGCCTCCCAGTCTCCAGGAGCGTAAGGACAGGTCTGTTTAAGGCCCCGGACTGTGGCATTTCATGATGGTGGCCCAAACAGGCTGGAGAGAGCTGGACTGTGCCCCTACGTGTGACTCACTAACATGACTCATTCATCATTTCCATGCAAAGAGATTTATACCCAATTTAGGATTTGAAAAGAAAACATCAACATCATGCTATCACATTGATAAAATTTTCAACAGTATACTAGGGTTCAAGTATGAATATCAATGGCTCAGACAGTAAAGCATCTGCCTGCAATGTGGGAGACCTGGGTTCAATCCCTTGGTCAGGAAGATTCCCCTGGAGAAGGAAATGGCAACCCACTCCAGTACTCTTGCCTGGGAAATCCCTTGGATGGAGAAGCCTGGTGAGCTACAGTCCATGGGGTCGCAATGGGTCGGATACAACTGAGTGACTTCACTTATGAATATTAATGTACATGTGTGTATATTATCATCCAAAAAGATGATATACATCCTAAAAGATTAATATATATGTGTATATATTATCATCCTAAAAGATGATGTTGTGAAAGTGCTGCACTCAATATACCAGCTAATCTGGAAAACTCAGCAGTGGCCACAAGACTGGAAAAGGTCAGTTTTCATTCCAATCTCAAAGAAAGACGCAATGCCGAAGAATGCTCAAACTGCTGCACAATTGCACTCATCTCACATGCCAGCAAAGTAATGCTCAAAATTCTCCAAGCCAGGCTTCAGCAGTACATGAACTGTGACCTTCCAGATGTTCAAGCTGGATTTAGAAAGGCAGAGGAAACAGAGATCAAATGCCAACATCCATTGGATCATAGAAAAACCAAGAGAGTTCCAGAAAAACATCTACTTCTGCTTTACTGACTATGCCAAAGCCTTTGACTGTGTGGATCACAACAAACTGTGGAAAATTCTTCAAGAGATGGGAATACCAGACCACCTGACCTGCTTCCCAAGAAACCTGTATGCAGGTCAGGAAGCAACAGTTAGAACTGGACATGGAACCACAGACTGGTTCCAAATAGGAAAAGGAGGATGTCAAGGCTGTATACTGTCACCCTGCTTATTTAACTTATACACAGAGTACATCATGTGAAACGCTGGGCTGGATGAAGCACAAGCTGGAATGAAGATTTCTGGGAGAAATATCAATAACCTCAGATATGCAGATGACACCACCTTTATGGCAGAAAGTGAAGAGAAACTAAAAAGCCTCTTGATCAAACTGATCAAAGTGAAAGAGGAGAGTGAAAAATCTGGCTTAAAACTCAACATTCAGAAATCAAAGATCATGGCATCTGGTCCCGTCACTCTATGGCAACTGGATGGAGAAACAGTGGAAACAGTGGTAGACTTTATTTTGGGGAGCTCCAAAATCACTGCAGATGGTGACTGCAGCCAAGAAATTAAAAGTTGCTTGCTCCCTGGTAGAAAAGCTACGAGCAACCTCGACTGCATATTGAAAAGCAGAGATATTACTTTTCCAACAAATGTCCGTCTAGTCAAGGCTATGGTTTTTCCAGGAGTCATGTATAGATGTGAGAGTTGGACTGTGAAGAAAGCTGAGCACCAAAGAATTGATGCTGTTGAACTGCGGTGTTGGAGAAGACTCTTGAGAGTCCCTTGGACTGCAAGGAGATTCAACCAGTCCATCCTAAAAGAAATCAGTCCTGAATATTTATTGGAAGAACTGATGCTGAAGCTGAAACTCCAATACTTTGGCCACCTGATGTGAAGAAGTGACTCATTGGAAAAGACCCTGATTCTGGGAAAGATTGAGGGCAGGAGAAGGGGACAATAGAGGCTGAGGTGGTTGGATGGCATCACCGACTCAATGGACATCAATTTGCACCAGCTCTGAGAGCTGGTGATGGACAGGGAAGACTTTCGTGCTGCAGCCCATGGGGTCGCAAAGAGACGGACACGATGAGAGACTGAGCTGCGTGTACGTGTGTGTGCACACACAACCATGTCACACTGCAAATAGAGTCAGTATGTATTTTATGTAAAATGCATCATCAATGTTTACCCCTAATCTGTTCGAAGCATAATCTACATGTGAATGTATGGTGCTCTGATTATCTTCTTCCTTTTAAAATGATCTTTAACGTCCGCATCTTTGGCTGCGCCTTGCCTTTGCCGCTGGGAGCGGCCGCTCTCTCCTTGCGGTGCCTCCTCTCCGTGCCGGCTTCTCTCGTGGAGCGTGGGTCCTAGAGTGAGAGCTCGGTGGGGGTGGTTCCCAGGCCTAGCTGCTCCGCAGGCAGCAGATGGGATCTTCCCAGACCAGGGATCGAGCCCGCAACCCCTCACTGGCAGTCTCTTAACTTACATAGACTGTATAATATATGCAGACTGCCAGGGAAGTCTCTATTCTTCCTTATTCTTGGACATCTCACTTTACCTGTTCTGACTCTATTATTCAGTGTAGTCATGACATCATGATGCTTAACATATTGAGTCTCTGTGACATTTATTTTACCCACAGTTTTAATATTTTTATTTCATATTATCGCACATGCATAGTCCATGCATGTACGGTTTTTAAAATAAAGTGAGTCTTCGTATGCTCACCACACAGCTTAAGCTACAGAACATTGTCCACACATGTGAGGCTCATGGCTCACCTCTCCAAAAGCATCTGTTTTCCTCCAATCTCTCCTCCACCCAAGTAAAAGCTAACCTAAATTTTATATCAACCATTCCTTCTCTTAAAATGGTGTTGCTGCATAAATACGCTTCCTATATAATTTACTGTTCAGCCTTCTTGCATTTCAAGCAACCAATAAATGGATTGATACTGTACATATTCTTCTAGAATTCATTTTTCACTCTTCTGGTTGTTGACAGTCATCTAAGGCGGGAGGTGTGCCTGTAAACTAGCAACTTTCACTAATGTTTAATACTCTGTTTTGTGTTTACTCCTTCTTCAGGCATTATCTGTTGATGGACACTGGGCATTTTTGCCCCTTTCTGCCTTGTTGAAAAGACGGCTCCACACATTTTTATAGTGGCCTTGGGGGCAAGGACAAGAATTCTTCTCAAGTCTGAGGATTATTTTCCAAACTGGAGGCTGACCCATTAGTGTATCATGAGATCACTGTAATTGATGGTGAAATATCCTTTTTATAAAAAATAAATTTATTAGAAAACAAGGAATGAAAAGACAAAGGGGATGAGGGGAGGAAAAACAAAAGAGAAAGTATCAGATTTTAGCACACAAACTAAGAGAAAAAGTTGTTTCGTGAACTTCCATATTGGATGTCTATGTTCGGACTTGTGATAATAAATGCTTTTCTAACTGGCTCATACATTAACAAGTGGTTGAAAGGCCCAGTCTGGGAGCCTGCTCTTTGGGTGAGACTCGAGCATCCTGAGAGGTGCTGGATTTAGTCGCACAAGATGTGTCTGTGTGCAGCTGTGCCAGCTTCACCAGGAGGTGAGCGAGGCGGCCTCAGATCCTCAAGCATCTCTTCAAAGTCATGACGGTCAAGCAGGTGGTGACGATGCCCATCCTTCACTGGCTTCCGGCCGCTTGCAGGCCTGAGTTCGCCTCACCTGTTCTTGCTGTCTTCATCTGCAGGAAGCGCCGTATCGGGATCCCTGGAGTCTCCTGTAAAGCATGTTGGCCGTGCTGCGCTTAGCTGCCCAATCGTGTCTGACTCTGCGACACTATGGACTGTATGAAGCCCGCCAGGCTCCTCTATCCTTGGGGATTCTCCTGGCAAGAATCCTGGAGTGAGTAGCCTTTCCCTCCTCCAGGGGATCTTCCTGACCCAGGGATTGAACCAAGGTCTCCTGCATTGCAGGCAGATTCTTTACCATCTGAGCCACCAGGGAAGCCTGTGTTAGATAAAAAGTGCTTAAAAGAGAACCTCTTGGTTATTCCCATAGGAAAGAGAGGACTGAGAGCCGCTGGGAGCGGCCCTATCGTTTCTCAGCGTGGCTGCAGCTCTGGGGGCCACTCCACGTGCCGAGTAGGGGCTCAGGTCCACAGCCTCTCAGCTGGTAAAGGCTCACTCTGCGAATACGAGGCCCAGCCCTGGCGAGGAGCGTGGCCTGGGGAGCACGTTCGTGTCCTGATCAGACCGTGTGATGGAAGTGGTGGAGTCGAGGCTGCAGGCAGCCTGCCTCGCTCTGTGTCAGCTCCTGGAGCTTCTTGCTCCCATTTGAACAGTTAGGGGGGCTCACAATGCACAGCTTCTCTACCCACTTCGGATCGCCCCGTGAGCATTCGGTCTGGATGTACAGGAGCCGCTGCGTTCAGAAACTCACTAATGTCCCCAGCCAGCGCCAGCGCTTGCTGAGATCCAGTCACATGGGTTCTCAGCATCGGTCCTGGGTGAGCAGGGGTCCCCTCCTGTCACCGCCCTCCCTTCTGCGGCTTGGGTTCTGCAAAGGCAAGTGGGGCCTGGCTTATACACAAAGACCGTGGCCCCTGGAGTGCACGCATTTGAAGGGATCCACTCAGATAGACTCCGAAAGTACAGTCGTCCAATTCTTTTTAAAATCCGATGGCCTCAGCTGCCTGGTTGAAAATATGCTTTATTTGTGTCAAATTTGCATTTATTATGCATTCTCCTGTGTCCTCGTAAAGGCACCATCAACTTGAACTGAGAGGGCGTCCCACAAGCGAGGGTGGAAGGCTTGCTGAGAGCTGAGCCTCCGGGGACAGGCGCTGGCAGGCCCCCGCCCGATGCTCCCTTCCATCCAGATGGCAGATTCTCCTCAGTGTAATCCAAGATGACACATCCAATTCCCTTTCCCAACTCCTGAGCTTCTCCAGGGGAAAAATGTGGTTTTGCCCTACTTTCAGTAAATTAGTGTCTCTGTGCCTTTGCTTTGCTGGTGCATTTCAAAACATATGGACACTCTGGGCCAAAAAAAAAAAAAAGGCCATTCATTTGGCTAAAGCGCGAAGTTTCCGAATACAGTAAAAACCCTCTTACGAAATGCTTTCTTCTACCTTCAAGTCCATCAAACCATGAAGCAAAGCTTTTCCCTGGATGAGGAGTACCGCATGAGACCTCTTCCGGAGCCCACATCCCATCCATCGTTTGGAGAGGAGCCCTCCTCCTGCCCACTGTCTGGAGAGAATCAGACCATTCCTGAGAGGGCCGGCTGTCTCTTCGATGCGGGGTGCGGTGGGGAGCTCCCCAAGAAGGCACCTCGGAGACAATGCTCAGGACCTGGGTCAAAGGGGGCCTGGTGCCCTAACGGCTGCCTCAGAAATGTGGAGGGAGGGTGGGAACGTGTAGGAAGGAGGGGCAGAGGGGACCCCCGGCAGAGCAGTCCTAAGTCAGATTGGATGGTCTTCACGGAAGAGAAGGGGAGGGAACTCCTGGGAGACGGGTCGGGGTCACAGTGGCGGCTGGGGGCCATCCCCAAGCAAGGCCTCACGGGCTCTGCTTGCTGAAGCCAGACGCCCTGCGAAACCCAGGGAGAGCGCCTCTCTAAGAAACGGCCGGAGGCAAAATGCTAAGGTAAACCAAAGGAGAAGCAAGGCAGGGCAGCCTCAGAGGAACTGGCAGAGAATGGAGCCGTGGCTTGGGTCGGACTCGGAGTGAAAAGAGCCACTGAAAGGAGAACGGATAAATAAGAAATGGCTCGTACATGCAGCCGAATCCTGTATTCTGTGCGTAGCCGCTCCGTCATGCCCAGCTCCTCGCGACTCCATGGACTGTAGCCCGTCAGGCTCCTCTGTTCATGGGGATTCTCCAGGCAAGATACTGCAGTGGGTTGCCACACCCTCCCCCAGGGGATCTTCCCAACTCAGGAATCGAACCCGGGTCTCCCACACTGCAGGCAGATTCTTAACTCTCTGAGGCACCCAGCCACAAAAGGAAAGAAATAAGTCCACTTGCAGCAGCACAGATTGACCTGGAGACTATCGCACTAAGCGAAGCAGGTCAGAGAGACATCACATGATATCGCTTACATGCGGATCTAAAAAGGAAAAATGATGCAAGTGACTTACAAAACAGAGACAGGCTCACAGACACAGAAAGCGAACTTCACAGAAACCAAAGGGGAAGGGGGAGGGATAAGCTAGAAGGCTGGTAGAATTACCCATAAAACAGATAACCAACAGGACCCACTGTACATGGTACAGGGAGCTCTACCCGACACTCTGCAACAACCTATATAGGACGAGAGTCTGAAAAGGAATGGCTGTATCAATGAAACTGGAGTGTTAGCTGCTCAGTTGTGTCCGACTGTTTACAACCTCATGGACCGTAGCCCTCCAGGCTCTTTAGTCCACAGAACTTCCCAGACGAGAATACTAGAATGGGTTGCTGTTTCCTTCTCTGGGGAATCTTCCCAGTCCGGGGACTGAACCAGCCTCCTGCACTGCAGGCAGATTCTCTGCTTTCTGAGCCAGCAGGGAAGCCCGCGCATGAATGTGTGTGCCTAGACCTCTTTGCTGTGCACCTGAAGTTAACACAGCGTGGCGGATCAGCTATGCTCCAATATTAAATTAAAGAGTTAAGAAAGCAGGCCTGTCAACAGGGCGGATCCTCTTCAGACCTACCTCTTTCCCTTCTCCTGGGCCCTTTAGCCTCTAAAGTGCTGGTTACTCAGTCGTGTCCAACTCATTTCAACCCAATGGACTGTAGCCCACCAGGCTTCTTGTCCATGGACTTCTCCAGGCAAGAATACTGGAGTGGGTAGCCCTTTCCTTCTCTAGGGGATCTTCCTGACCCAGGGGTCGAACCTAGGCATCTCGCATTGCAGGCAGATTCTTTACTGACTGAGCCACCAGGAGCCCCTTTAAGCCTCTAGATACGGATAGTTCTAATCCAGGTTTCCAGTCTCCCAGTCCCTGATCATAGAGACGGTTACTCTATGTTCTTATTGATGGAATTAGAAATAAAGAGCAGCAAGAGGGGTTTCCAGCGGGTCTGGGATGAAGTGGGCCAAGCTGTGTGAGGAGGGCACCCCTCCTGCAGGGCTGGCTTGATCAAGCCACACGCTGGAAGGGGGAGGGGGCCTGAGGACACTGTGGGCCCGCCAGCTGCAGCGCCTTCAGCCCCCTGGCTCCCGAGCCCGGCTGACTGGCAGAAGTCCGTCGGAATCACTGGGCCGCCCACCCGGTGCTCGCACAATAGCAGTTAATGACACCCCAGGAAAGACGAGGGCAGCTGTGACCCGGTCTTGGCTTCTCAACGTCCTTCCGGCTTCTTGGGACGAAGGTGGATTCAAGGTGAGGAAGGGAAAGGCTGGCACGAGTCTGGACTGTCTTCTGGGGCCGGAAAGGAAGGGTGAGGGCCAGAGGGCTGGAGGAGCCCGCGCCGGGGGCGTCCAGGCAGGCCGAGACTCCCCCGAGTTAAAGGAGCGTCACTAAGGGTGTGTGTGAAGCTTGTGAAAGACAGGAGGAAACCAGCCACTCTCTCACTGGGGGCAGTTAGTGACTTTTATTGTGCTCGCGCAGAAAGGCAGCTTGCAGCCCCGGGGGCACTCAAACCTAAGCGCGGAGTGAGGGTCGGCCGGTGCTTTATAAGCCGGCTTACAGGGTGTGAAGGCAGAGACTGCTCCTTACAGCGACTGGTCGCAGGTCAGACTTCTCTCAAAGGGACTTCGTTAGCGGTGACCACGTATAAACCCAGGGTAACTGTAAAAGTTTTGCTGAGGATTTTCAGCAAGTGACCCAGGTCAAGGTAGCTGCACTCCTCTTGCAAAATAAGCGAGAGTAACTTTACTGGTGTGAGTAACTGATTTTGTCCGCTTGGGGAATTTTCAGGTTTGGTCTCCCTTTGTGTTCGATTTTACTACATGAAACTATCATATTTAAGGCCCTGAAAGTCAGGCTACAAAGAAGCAGTGTCCCACTGAGACACAGAAGCCAAGACATGACCTGGTTTGTTCTCGAAGCTCCTGCCTGGAGGAGGGATCTGGACGGTGACCTCAGCCGAGTCTTCAATCTTGGTGGAGCGGGGGTTGGTAGAGAAGAGGGGGCTGGAGGCAGAGGGCAGAGGGCAAGGAGGAGGTGGCTGCAGAGACTCGGGCTCAGAGGTTCCCCTTGAAGTCTCTGGCCATGAGTGTGAGGCAGGAGGAGGCTGTCCGCAAGACTTGCAGGATCCGCCTTCCAGTGCTGGGACAGGTCTGTCTCCAGCCGTCAGAGGGCCAGGACCTGTGAATTCCAAGGCTTGGGTCGCACCCTGGTGGGGATGGGTGGTGGGAGGGAGGGGGTCACCTCACCAGGAAGGCAAAGCCCCCCTGGATGCCCTCCTCTAGCAAAGGTGAAAAGCAAGGCTTCAAAGGGCCAAACTGTTTCCAGAGGGGAGCTCAGTAGCAGTGTTTCATTACCCAAATATTTAAAGCAAAAAGGTTAAATTTTTAAAAACTATTTGCAGGTAAAATGGATGATGAGCGATAAAGGAAAGGTAAAGCTGAAAGTCCTTACTCTGTACGTGAAACGATATATCCGCTAAGGATGGGCTGTGATAAGTTAAAGGTGGGTGACATAAAGCCCAACGGCCACAGAGCGACCCGACAAAGAACTAACAACGAAAAAGGCAGCAAAGAACAACGGAGACACAGAAAAGCAGCGAGACGGTAGACTTAAGCTCGGTGCTGTCACAGTTAAAGGGCTCAGACACACCGATTAAAATGTAAAAGTTGCCATGTTAGATAAATTTAAAAACCAAGATCAACTACCTGCTGCCTACAAGAAACTCACTTTAAACATAATGACACAAAGGATTAAAAATACGTATGCTGAGCTGACGCCAGTCACAGAAGGCCAAGCAGCTGTGAGTTTCATAAAGCGATCTCAGGGCACAGTGCATCTGGGGAGGAAGGCAGGGCTCCTGACGATAAAAGCGTCAGCCTGGCAACATGACACGAAGCCCCCAGATGTTCAGGTGTCTGATCACAGAGCCTCGGGATATAGCAAGAAACATTTGACGGGAGGGAAAAGGGCCCGTAGCTACAGCCAGCACCCGCTTCAGCACTGTCTGTAGTTGACTGGGGTGACAGAGCCGCAGAAAATTAACAGCAGAAAGACACCTAGGAAAATACCCGAGTACTGGGAAACGAGTGAGCATATTTCTGAACAAGCTCTACGTTAAAAAATAAGTCAAGTAAGAAAACAGGAACTGTTTTCAACTGACTGAGAGCGCATCATATCCAGACCTGCCAGACAACAGGGATGGATGTGAGCACAGGGCGTTCTCACTGGAATAAAAGGAAAAGCTAAAATCATAGCCTCAACTTTCAGCTTTAGAATCTAAACACAGACGCAGCTGAAACAAAGTAAGCTGAAGAAGGCAAGCGTCAAAGACGAGAGTGGAAATCAATGAAATGGAAAAGAGAAGCGACAGAAAATAGATGAAAAAAGCCCGGTTCCTGAGAAATTCAGTATAGCTGATAAGCCTCCAGCTGCCCTGAGTAGGAAAAAGAAAGAGAAAGGCAGTTTAGCGATACTGGGAATGACAAAGGAAGGGGCGAAGGCACCATAGACTCTTCAGACATTAAATCTGTAGCAAGAGACAGTTACAACCAACTTTATGCCAATAAATTCAATAGATCAGTGAAATTAGAAAAAGCCCTCCTGAAAGAGCTTTACATCTAAAGCTTGCTCAGTCAGGAATAGTTACCCTATCACAGAAATTAAATTTGTACTTAAAACTTTCCTATGAAGAAACTTTCAGGCCCAGGTGGCCTCACTGATAAATTCTACCAAACATCTAGGAAACAGCACCAGCTTCACACAAATTCTTCCAGGAGCAGAAGAGGGGGCAATACTCCCCAGGTGTTTCTTTGAGGCCAGAATTGTTTTGATACCAAAACCATCACCAAAAAAAAAAAAAAAACTTAAATACTGAAACTCTTCATCTGAATGAACGCACACATTCACTGAGTGTGTGTGTCTGAATACAACTTAAATAATACAAAAAGAACAATGCAATCATGACAAAGTGAGGTTTCAGTTCAGTTCAGTTCAGTCACTCAGTTGTGTCCAACTCTTTGCGACCCCATGAATCACAGCACGCCAGGCCTCCCTGTCCATCATCAACTCCCGCAGTTCACCCAAACTCATGTCCATCGAGTTGGTGATGCCATCCAACCATCTCATCCTCTGTTGTCCCCTTCTCATCCTGCCCTCAATCTTTCCCAGCATCAGGATCTTTTCAAATGAGTCAGCTCTTCGCATCAGGTGGTCAAAGTATTGGAGTTTCACCTTCAACATCAGTCCTTCCAATGAACACCCAGGACTGATCTCCTTTAGGATGGACTGGTTGGATCTCCTTGCAGTCCAAGGGACTCTCAAGAGTCTTCTCCAACCCCACAGGTCAAAAGCATCAATTCTTCAGTGCTCAGCTTTCTTTATCGTCCAACTCTCACATCCATACATGACCACTGGAAAAACCATAGCCTTGACTGGACGGACCTTTGTTGGCAAAGTAATGTCTCTGCTTTTGAATATGCTGTCTAGGTTGGTCATAACTTTCCTTCCAAAGAGTAAGCGTCTTTTCATTTCATGGCTGCAATCACCATCTGCAGTGATTTTGGAGCTCCCCAAAATAAAGTCTGACACTGTTTCCACTGTTTCCTCATCTATTTCCCGTGAAGTGATGGGACCCCATGCCATGATCTTCGTTTTCTGAATGTTGAGCTTTAAGCCAACTTTCTCACTCTCCTCTTTCACTCTCATCAAGAGGCTCTTTAGTTCCTCTTCACTTTCTGCCATAAGGGTGGTGTCATCTGCATATCTGAGGTTACTGATATTTCTCCCGGCAATCTTGATTCCAACTTGTGCTTCATCCAGTCCAGCGTTTCTCATGATGTACTCTGCATATAAGTTACACAAGCAGAGTGACAATATACAGCCCTGACATCCTCCTTTTCCTATTTGGAACCAGTCTATTGTTCCATGTCCAGTTCTAACTGTTGCTTCCTGACCTGCATATAGCTTTCTCAAGAGGCAAGTCAGGTGGTCTGCTATTCCCATCTCTTTCAGAATTTTCTACAGTTTATTGTGATCCACACAGTCAAAGTCTTTGGCATAGTCAATAAGACAGAAATAGATGTTTAGCCCAAGAATAAAGGCTGTTTTAACATTGATTGGTATAATTCACCATATTAATAAAATAAAATAAGATAGAATTACACTAGAGCTGGATATCCTAGAGTGAAGTCAAGTGGGCCTTAGGAAGCATTACTACAAAGAAAGCTAGTGGAGGTGATGGAATTCCAGCTGAGCTGTTTCAAGTCCTGAAAGATGATGCTGTTAAAGTGCTGCACTCAGTATGCCAGCAAATTTGGAAAACTCAGCAGTGACCACAACAATGGAAAAGGTAAAATTTCATTCCAATTCCAAAGAAAGGCAATGCCAAAGAATGCTCAAACTACCGCACAATTTTGCTCATCTCACTTGCAAACAAGGTTTTTCTCGAAATCCTTCAAGCTAAGCTCCACCAGCATGTGAACCGAGAGCTCCCGACGTTGAAGCTGGGTTTAGAAAAGGCAGGGGAGCCAGAGATCAGGTTGCCAACATCAGTTGGGTCATGGAGAAAGCAAGAGAGTTCCAGAAAAGCATCTACTTCTCCTTCATTGAGTACGCTAAAGCCTTTGCCTGTGTGTGTCACAACAAACTGGAAAATTCTTTAAAAGATGGGAATACCAGATCACCTTACCTGCCTTCTAATAAACTTGTACGTAAGTCAAGAAGCATCAGGTAGAACTGGACATGGACTGACTGACCGGTTCACAGTTGAGAAAGGAGCACGAAAAAGCTGTGCACTGCCAACCTGCTGATTTAGCTTCTCTGCAGAAGACACCACGTGAGACGCTGGGCTGGGTGAGGCGCAGGCCGGAATCAAGGTTGCCAGGAAAAACAGCAGCAACTGCAGATACGCAGATGATACCACTCTAACAGCAGAAAGCAAAGAACTAAAGAGCCTCTCGATGAGGGTGAAAAGGGGGAGTGAAAACGCTGGCTTGAAATTCAGCTTTAAACAAACTAAGAAATAGTAGTGGTGAAAGTAAAAAAATAATAATAATAAAATAAAATCTTTTAAAAAAGAAGAATATGCTAATATACATGAAATGAAAAACAAAAATTTCCTTTGCTTTTATTTATATAAATAATAAATAAAATTATATATCTAAAAAGTAATAATAAAATAAACAAACCAAGATCATGGCTTTCAGTCCCACCACTTCATGGCAAATAGAAGGGGGGAAAGTGGAAGCAGTGACAGGTTTTCTTTCTTTGGGCTCCAAACACACTGCAGATGGTGACTGCAGCCGTGAAATGAAAAGACGCTTGCTCCCTGGAAAGAAAGCTATGACAGCAGACTTAGACAACATTTAAAAAACAGAGACATCACTTTGACAACAAAGGTCGTATAGTCAAAGCTATGGTTTTCCCAGTAGTCACGTGAGAGTTGAATCATAAAGACAGAGGGGCACCAAAAAAATTGATGTTTTCCAATTGTGGTGCTGGAGAAGACACTTGGGAGTCCCTTGGGCTGCAAGGAGATCAAGCCAGTCAATCCTAAAGGAAATCAGCTCAATATTTATTGGAAGGACTGATGCTGAAGCTCCCATGCTTTGACTACCTGATGCAAAGAGCCTATTCACTGGAAAAGGTCCTGAAGCTGGGAAAGACCGAAGGCAGAAAGGGAAGAGGGTGACGGAAGGTGAGATGGTTAGAGCGTGTCAGTGGCTCAATGAACTTGAATTTGAGCAGACTCTGGTTGACAGTGGAGGACAGAGGAGACTGGCGTGCTACAGTCCATGGGGTCACAAACAGACAACCATAAACTGAAATTGCACATACAATGTAAGTTAGAATAGCATCATCAGTACAGACTCTTAAGGATAAATCTATAAACATATGTACAAGACTCATACACTTAAAACTGTAAAAATCATGGTTTAAAGAAATAGAGAACAAATAAGTGAAAAGTCATGTTATGCTTACGGTACTGAACACTCAGTAGGGCTAATTCCTCCCACATCAATCTGCAGAATCAATGTAATTTTGAGAAAAATCCGAGGAGGCTTTTATTTATTTTTAGAAATTGAAAGACCTATTTTAAACATTGTTTGGGTGTGAAAAGTGTCTAAATTGGCCAAGACACATTAGAGAAGAATAGCAAGACTGGGAAGTGTATTTGACCTAATTTCAAAGTTTACTATAAAGATACAGTAAAAAAAAAAAAAAACAAACTGCTATTGACATAGGGTTACACACATAGAATCATAGTCCAGAAATAAACCCACATATTTATGACCCATTGATTTTCAAAAAAGATGTGAAGATAATTCAGTGCAGAAAGAAAACAGCTGTTTAACAGAGGGTGCTGGAACATCTGGATATCTTGTGCAAAAACTAATTTCCATCCATATCTCATACTATGTTTAAAGAAACTCAATATAGAACACAGACTTAAAGTAAAATATAAAGAATACAAAGCCTAGTGAACAATCACTGAAGGAAACTCTGTGACTTTGAGTAGGGCAGAGATATTTGAAATTGGACAGCAGAAACATGACCACAGAAGAAGAGAAATGGCTGAGCTGAGTGCCGTCCAAGTGAAGAGCAAATACTTGTGAAAAGCTTCCCCCACGGAGACTGAGAGGGTGGTTTCCTCAGAGGTTTTCACACTGAGAGGGTGAAAGCAGGAGGACCGGGAGGAATCACCCACTGGGGGAAGTCGTATCTCTGAGAAGAGGCTCACGCTTCGGGTGTCTAATTCGAGAACAAACCACCAGTTAAACAATGGGCAGAAGGCTGGAGCGGGCATGCCACCAGCGGAGATGCTGGGATGGGAAGCGGGCAAGCAGAAGCAGCCCAGGGCTATTAGCCTCCGCTGCTGCTTTTGCTCAGTTGCCAAGTCACGTCTGACGCTTTGCAACCCCATGGACTGCGGCACGCCAAGCCTCTGTGTCCCTCACCATCTTCCAGAGTTTGCTCAAATTCATGTCCATTGAGTCGGTGATACCATCCAACCATCTCCTCCTCTGCCGGCCTCTCCTCCTGCCTGCAGCCTTTCCCAGAGCGGGGTCTTCGCTAATAAGTTGGCTCTTAGCCATTAAAGGAGCGCAAAGCCCAGCCCCAAGAAGGGCTGCCCCACCTCATCGGCAGACACAAGGCAGCGGACCAGGACTGGCCGTCAGTAGGGCAGCCAGGCAGAACTGACGGCTGAGAGCGGGGCATTTCCTGGTAAATGCCAACGCACCTGGGCCCCCAAGCGTCTCCAGAAAGCCTCAGGCATGTGAAGAGAGGGACCCCTTGTCTCCGTGCCCCTGCTCTCCAGGGAAAGACTTCTTTTTAAGGTAAAAACATCCATTCTTCATTTTCAAAATAGCTTCTCAGCTACATGCCCCAAAGCATCACATAGAAACAACTGCGAGAGAGGAAGCTGCCCACACTGAGGGGATTAAAAGCTTTGGCACGGTTGGCATCTGGGAGCTCCGAGACAACTGTGCCAGCAACGGTCCCAGGGGACGCTGTGGTCTTTGCCTCAGCAGCTCGTGCTGCAGAGGACGGCGACCACGGGCCACAGCTCAGCGGAGAGACAGAGACCCCACGAGCTCACTGCTTCGCCCAGAGGTTGCGGGCAAGTTACTTAAAGCCTCCTTTCTTAAGCTGTCTTTCTCTCAAAGAACCCCTGGAATCTACTTCAAGTGGCATTTATGGAGGATCCACAGCAAGCCAGGCCTGGGACTGGGACTCGGGCATGTTAATTAGCCATACAGAAAGCCGGAATTTCGTAACTGAGGAATCTGAGGCCCCCAGAGCTACAGCCGTCTATCAAGAGTCCAGAGAGCACCCCAGGCAGAGCCCGCACCTTCGGCCGCCCGTCAGGACTCTCTCCAGGCGCCTGGTTGCTGCATTCAGGCTGGGTGGAAGGAAGTCTGGGGAATGAGTTAGCCCATTTGGGGGTGAACTCCACGCGTCTCCTCTGGCTCCCGACCAAGGTGGATGGGATGAGACAGCGGGCTGCAGGGCAGGGAGGCACCAGAGGACCCTTGGCCTCAGCTTAACCCCTTCCCGCTCTTGCCTTTTTCGCTCAGTCCCTTTCTGGAAGGCCGGTTTTCCTCCCCATAAAACTGGAATTTGTCACCATGCATGTATTGAAATATTTAAGCTTGTCTCCTAAACCAAAACCAGGTTCCCACGTCTGCACTTACTGGGTACGGCCACGCATCCTCTTCAGAGTTCTCTGCGGCCAGAGTTCACGCCCTCTTGTGCGTGGTCAGAAATCGATTTTCCAGTAAATGCCTCAGATCTTTTTCCCATCATGAACTGTCGTATAAATTACTGTCTCTTCATCCTAATTTTATTTCCCCCTGGGCGAGGAATTTTCACTAACAATTGAGCTCTTCAAAGAAATTTGTTTTTGGACACATTCTTTTCAAATGTTGTGTATCACTCTTTCTGATAATAGTAACTTGAAACGTTTTGTTAAAAGTATTTCAACAGTTTCATGAACACGGGGGAACAGGGAAAAGGCAGAGCTTCTAAAGATGAAAAAGATCAGTTTGATTAAGAGACAGGGAGCTGACACGGAGACGACTGGGTGAGCCCTGAGGGTGCGACGAGTGAGAGGAGTCAGGCACAGAGGCTCGTAGACGGTGAAGTTACGAGCGTCTAAGGTCCAGAGCAGACCGATCTATAGAGACACGAAGTGGACTAAAGGCTGCCTGGGCTGGAGGAGGGACGTTCAGGGACAGAGAGTGACTGCTGGGGGCACCAGCTTTTCTTAGACTAAAAATGGCCAATGGCGCCCACTCCAGTGCTCTTGCCTGGAAAATCCCACGGATGGAGGAGCCTAGTGGGCTGCAGTCCAGGGGGTTGCTAGGAGTCAGACAAGACTGAGCGACCTCACTTTCCCTTTTCACTTTCATGCATTGGAGAAGGAAATGGCAACCCGCTCCAGTGTTCTTGCCTGGAGAATCCTGGGGACGGGGGAGCCGGGTGGGCTGCCCTCTATGGGGTGACACAGAGTCGGGCACGACGGAAGCGACTGAGCAGCAGCAGCACAGAGCTGAGAACAGAGCAGAGCCACCGCTTTGTGCGGTCTGTACTTTGTGTGTCAATATTAGTGCCAGGAAGACACTCAGTCACAGAAAAGGGCAGTCACGTGGCTTCAGGAGCGCTGCGTCGACTGGAGTTTCACGACTGAAATCTAACAAGTGTGCTCTGCCCGCAAACACGGCCTTCTCGGTGGCACCAGTGGTGGAGAGCCCACCGTCAGGGCAGGAGACTCAGCCCCTAGGCCGGGAGGGCACGGTGCCTCGCTCCAGTGTTCCCACCTGGAAATGCCGCGGGCAGAGGAGCCCAGTGGGCCGCGGTCCCTGGGGGCGCGGAGCAGACGTGAGTGAGCACACAAGCACACGCACACCCATCAGTGCATTTCCGCGAAGATTCCGGTTTCATATGTGTGAGCTCGTTTTATGCTTTTTCCCCCTATTTCTATCAAGTCTTCGAAAGATATGAATGCTAGTCCTTAAATGTATTGTGTGGCCTTGAGCAAATTATGAAACCTTTCAAAGCTTCTGGTTCTTTACCCTACCCCCATCACACACACGTGTGCATGTACACACGCTCAGTACCAGTGCATTTGTCTTTCTGGGAAAGACTTTTCAGAAGGATAGAGAAGGGAGAGGTACTCTTTTGCACACCCCACTGAAGTGGATGTATAAGGCAGACACACGTGTGCTCCAGGAGGCGCATGCACCGCAACTGCGCGATGCTTGCACGCACGCGTGCCGTGAGAGCGACTCGCTGCGAGGAAGCGGTGAGTATGTAGGCTGTAGCTGCAGAACCTTCAGGCCTTGTGCTTCCCCAGGGCTGCTCAGAGTACTCAGACCCCACACTACTTCTCCTCTGCAGAGTCAGGATCTTGCAAAAGCCGAAACACGAGCGGAAGAAAGAGAAATAAAGTGAGAGCCAATTCGTGGCACGACAACCACCCAAACTAGGGTTTCTGTGAGAATTAAGGGCCGGTTATCAACTCCACACAAGCCCACAGGGGTGTTGACTAAGCAAAGCTGGTTTATTAGGCTCCCTTCAACGAGGAGAACTATCATTTGCCGAGCCAGCTCTGTGCTGGAACTGGGAGGAGCACGCAGGTGGGAGTGAGGTGTGTGCTCAGCGGTGGGGTTGCTTAGGGCTGGTGACTCGGGGAAGCAAGTCTGAGGTGAGTCTTCACACCTCCCGCTTCACAGATGAACTTTGTACTTAGATTAGCAATATGCTGTCCTCACTGACTTTTGTCCAGATTATCCAACTGTTTCTCTTGATAAACTGGTTTTCAGAAATGCCTTGAAACAATCTTTAAATTTGCGTTGAAAATGTCACTTCGTGATTGAGCACAGTTACCAGCCGGGTGGGCTGCCCTCTATGGGGTGACACAGAGTCGGGCACGACGGAAGCGACTGAGCAGCAGCAGCACAGAGCTGAGAACAGAGCAGAGCCACCGCTTTGTGCGGTCTGTACTTTGTGTGTCAATATTAGTGCCAGGAAGACACTCAGTCACAGAAAAGGGCAGTCACGTGGCTTCAGGAGCGCTGCGTCGACTGGAGTTTCACGACTGAAATCTAACAAGTGTGCTCTGCCCGCAAACACGGCCTTCTCGGTGGCACCAGTGGTGGAGAGCCCACCGTCAGGGCAGGAGACTCAGCCCCTAGGCCGGGAGGGCACGGTGCCTCGCTCCAGTGTTCCCACCTGGAAATGCCGCGGGCAGAGGAGCCCAGTGGGCCGCGGTCCCTGGGGGCGCGGAGCAGACGTGAGTGAGCACACAAGCACACGCACACCCATCAGTGCATTTCCGCGAAGATTCCGGTTTCATATGTGTGAGCTCGTTTTATGCTTTTTCCCCCTATTTCTATCAAGTCTTCGAAAGATATGAATGCTAGTCCTTAAATGTATTGTGTGGCCTTGAGCAAATTATGAAACCTTTCAAAGCTTCTGGTTCTTTACCCTACCCCCATCACACACACGTGTGCATGTACACACGCTCAGTACCAGTGCATTTGTCTTTCTGGGAAAGACTTTTCAGAAGGATAGAGAAGGGAGAGGTACTCTTTTGCACACCCCACTGAAGTGGATGTATAAGGCAGACACACGTGTGCTCCAGGAGGCGCATGCACCGCAACTGCGCGATGCTTGCACGCACGCGTGCCGTGAGAGCGACTCGCTGCGAGGAAGCGGTGAGTATGTAGGCTGTAGCTGCAGAACCTTCAGGCCTTGTGCTTCCCCAGGGCTGCTCAGAGTACTCAGACCCCACACTACTTCTCCTCTGCAGAGTCAGGATCTTGCAAAAGCCGAAACACGAGCGGAAGAAAGAGAAATAAAGTGAGAGCCAATTCGTGGCACGACAACCACCCAAACTAGGGTTTCTGTGAGAATTAAGGGCCGGTTATCAACTCCACACAAGCCCACAGGGGTGTTGACTAAGCAAAGCTGGTTTATTAGGCTCCCTTCAACGAGGAGAACTATCATTTGCCGAGCCAGCTCTGTGCTGGAACTGGGAGGAGCACGCAGGTGGGAGTGAGGTGTGTGCTCAGCGGTGGGGTTGCTTAGGGCTGGTGACTCGGGGAAGCAAGTCTGAGGTGAGTCTTCACACCTCCCGCTTCACAGATGAACTTTGTACTTAGATTAGCAATATGCTGTCCTCACTGACTTTTGTCCAGATTATCCAACTGTTTCTCTTGATAAACTGGTTTTCAGAAATGCCTTGAAACAATCTTTAAATTTGCGTTGAAAATGTCACTTCGTGATTGAGCACAGTTACCTGAGAAACCAACCAGTTCTTACAAGACATTGACACCAAAACAGTCTGGATGGCGTCCAAAGGAAGCGAGGAAAAGCCCAAGACCTGTTTTGATCATGTGAGTCAGTTAAATTTTGAGAATATTAAATGAGAAATTAGAGTCACAACAAGGCCAACCCGGGGTAGAGAAGCCATTCTACAGACAGGAGGGAGCACTGTAGGCATGGTGTTGAGAAACTCGCGTCTGTTAAGCTCACACAGGCAGAAAGTGATGGAAGCGCGCCGAGGGTCGGGGAGTAGAAGCCCTCAGCTCTCAAGCGTGGCGGTCTCTCTCTAACTGTCTGGAAAATACTCAGTGGCTCTTGGTTGAAACAACTCACTTCTTTCAATTCTGTTCTTCAGCTGAAGGTCTTGGGGTAAGCATCCTCCCCTCAGAACCATCTGTTCTGGTACATCACTGACAGCCTTTGCTGAGAAGTGTCCTGGTGGGACAGTGGTCCAGGTGCCCCGGGGTGAGGTGCCCTGGTGGGGCGGTGGTCCGGGTGCCCTGGGGTGAGATGCCCTGGTGGGGCGGTGGTCCGGGTGCCCTGGGGTGAGATGCCCTGGTGGGACGGTGGTCCAGGTGCCCCGGGGTGAGGTGCCCTGGGGGGGCAGTGGCCCGGGCGCCCCGGGATGCGGCCTCACAGCTCTGCCCTGGGACATCTAAGTCCAGGAGCCTTTGTGTTGGAGCTTCATTGTCATCATAAGTGACCCACAGGGCCCTCCCAACCTGAGTTCAAGGCCTGGTCTTCTCTTCACTCTCAGAAAAGACAAGGTCTCCCGGTTCCAGGTCCAGTAGGAGCGTCTTTGGAGCATGTGGAGAAAAGGCAGCTTCTACCCACAGGCCGCAGGACCGAGTATATTGCAGGAAGTCACGGACCTAATCTGCCTGAGTACGGGAGCGCTGGAAATGGGGGCGGGGGGGGGCAAGCCTCTGACATCCTGGTGAGACACACGCCCGTGTCATGGAGTGAGGGTTCATGGCTGCTGGGGGTGTGGGTCGTGGCCACAGGCGTGAACCGTCCTCACGGGGGAGCCTGGGAGTGCCAGACCTCCTGGTGATGTGAGCTCTGTGCCCTCTGGGGACCTCTGTGCAGGGAGGGCAGTAAGGTGTTTGCAAGAGCGGCAGGTTTTCCTCCAGGCTCTCTGTGGCAGTCCAGGCAGCAGTGGGATGGGAAATCTGCATGTTTTCTTCGCTGAGAAAGGACATAAGTGCATTTATTCATATATTTTCTTGCTCTGCTGTCCAGGTCAAGATCTCTGACTTGTAAAAGTCCCAGTCAGTTCTGAGAAAAGCCAAACAATGTCCAGGATGCAGTCAAAACTCATCACACAGGGTCATTACATGGGACCCAGGAAGGAGCCCTTGAGGCCCAGCTCCTGAGTGGTTTCCAGTTTTACTGGTGATAAACTCTTGACCAATAGGGAGGTTTCAGCCTTGCGTTCAGCAAATTTCCCACTCTATGACTGAGTCCAGTGGCCAATCTGTCTTTGCTATAAAAGGCTATTTCTGTACTCTTGCCTGGCAAATCCCATGGACGGAGGAGCCTGGCGGGCTGCAGTCCATGGGGTCACTAGGAGTTGGACACAACTGAGCGACTTCACTTTCACTTTTCACTTTCATGCATTGGAGAAGGAAATGGCAACCCACTCCAGTGTTCTTGCCTGGAGAATCCCAGGGACAGAGGAGCCTGGTGGGCTGCCGTCTATGGGGTCACCCAGAATCAGACACGACTGAAGCGGCTTAGCAGCAGCAGCAGCATGGGACGGGGATTGAGGGGGAGAAGCGGTGCCAAGGTTTTATTTCAGGAACTCTGGCACCACCAAGTGGCTGACCCGATGACCCCTCAAGTTGTTCTGCAGATTCTCAGCAGACTCTTCCCCAAATCTCTTTTAATCTGGAGCCAAGTCTGTGAGGCATGTCAGCGTGTGGGATGCAGTCAGATCCATCTGTCGTGGTCTGAGTTCTGCCTTGAGACCCTGCTACATCCTGGTTGGTTGTTTTTACTGTGCTGCCTGCTGTACACTTTATTTTGGCTTTTTAATGCCTTTTGACATTTCTCTGGAATCTGACAGATGCAGCCAGAATTCCATCTGGTATCATACGGAATTCCATTGCTCTGATCGTTGACTGTGGCCTGTCTGTACCAAACCCCTTCCCAAACCCCGAGAAACCACTGCTCTCCCTTCCAACCCTGTATTTTCACCTTTTCCGGGACGACACGTAGACGGAAAATTACAGCACAGAGCTCTGGGGCTTTGGCGTCTTCGCCTCCGGGATGGAGGTGGGATGCGTCCGTGACCTTCGGGAATCAGGGGCGCGGCCCTCACTGCTGAGTTGTGTCCACAGTGAGGACAGACCGCAGAGCTTTCATCCGCTCTCCTTCCAAGGGCAGCTCGGCCGTCTCCAGTCTGAGGTGTTATGAAGCTGATAGGAACATTCGCAAACAGATTTTTGTGGAAACACGAGTTTTGCATTCACTTGGGTACAGTTCTAGAGCCGGGCTTCTGTCGCACGTGGTAAATGCGTGTTTCTCACCTGGGGAAGCAGCCAACTGTCCCCAGGGCGGCTCTTCTGTCCCTGCAGGGCTGCCCGCTGGGAAGGAGCGTTCTCGTGGCGCCATACACGTGTGGTGCTGCCACTTTAAGAAAGTGACTTTGTGACACACTGTTGGGTGGGAAGAATGTTCTGGAATGCAAGTAAAATCAAAGCAGAACCAACCCTTCCTTTTGAAGAAATGAGAACTGCCTATCAGCAATTACAAAAACAGTAACATTGACCTTGAATCAGCCTTAAAGGTCAGTGGTTGACCAGTTTTCCCAGCACTACCTGTTAAAGAGACTGTCTTGGAGTACTACTCAGCCCTTAAAAAGAATAAATTTGACTCAGTTCTAATGAGATGGATGAAATTGGAGCTGATTATACAGAGTGAAGTAAGCCAGAAAGAAAAATACCGATACAGTGTACTGACACATATATATGGAATTTAGAAGATAGTAATGATGACCCTCTATGTGAGACAACAAAAGAGACACAGAGCTATAGAACAGACTTTTGGACTCTGAGGGAGAGGGAGAGGGTGGGATGATTTGGGAGAATTGCATTGAAACATGTATACTATCTTGTAAGAAACGAAGTGCCAGTCTATGTTCAATACAGGATACAGGAGGCATGGGGCTGGTGCACAGGATGATTCAGGGAGATGATATGGGGTGGGAGGTGGGAGGGGGCTTCGGCATTGGGAGATCGTGGACACCTGTGGCTGATTCATGTCAATGTTTGGCAAAACAAATGCAGTATTGTAATGAAGAATAAAGTATTAAAAAAATAAAAATAAAATAAAATAAAATTTTCTACTTAGCACCTTAGTTACCACCTCTGAATCAGTAAAAAGCCTGGAGGAAAAAAAGGTACCAAATATGAGTCTCACTCTCTGGGCTTCTCTTCTGAGATTCAGTTTCTTCAACTGCTTGTTTCCTTGGGTTTGTGGTACCTTTGAACAAGATGTTTCATATCTTCCAGCTTTCTTAGTTTTCCTTAGCAAAGATGGTTGGTTGGCAGTGGCTTGTTTCCCATTCATAAAAACAGATGGTTTCATAATACTGTTTTGTTTTAAATGTGTTTTTGTTTTCAGTTATTTTTCCTCCTTTATCCAGTTAATCCATACTTTATTTCAGTAAGATAAAATACATTTTATGGCAACAATCTAT
>SJYG01000950.1:665785-681083 GCA_006410535.1 Litocranius walleri
CTGTGTCAACCAAGAAATTTTCGGACCTACCTGCCACATCCAGTTGCACCCTTGGCTCCAGCCCCATGATGGTTATCTGTGACAGGTGGGTTGGCTGGAACGGGCCACTTCAGTCCTCTTGAACCATATTGAGGGTAGGCTTGGCACTTGACCTTGAGGCTCTTAGGTCCCAAGGGCAGAGTGCCGCCCAATGTCCCAGTTGATGGCATTTGTGGCAAGCCCTTCTAGGAGACTTGCCACAGTTTGGACACTCTTTGGCCCAATGCCCTACCTGTCTACAGATCAGGCACTTGTCTCGTGCCTTGTCCTTCAAGGACTCAGGGTTTGCCATAGAGCTTCTCTGGAGGGCAGCCAGCATCTGGGCATGCCTTGTCTCTTTCTCTCCTTCTCCTGGGCCTTGGCCTCCTTCTCTTGTTCTCTGTTATAAAAGGTGTTGGTGGCTGTCTGGACCATCTCATCTAAAGAGGCAACAGGGTTGGCATGCCTCTTTTAGCCTTTCTCCTGAGTTATTGCTTCTGTTTCCATGGGTGAACTTCCTTAGGGGTGAGTCTTTCTGAAGCTTATCCTTGCCAGAACTGTTGCAACCTGAGAGCCAGGCGTCCCCGGGTCAGGGTGCAGATCCCCAGGCAGGCCGAGGCATGATGGCCTCCTAATTGAGTCCCTGGGCAGGTCGAGGTGTGATGACCTCCTGGGACCCCTGGGACTAGCAGATCCCTGAGCAGGTTGAGGCGTGACAACCTTTGAGGACCAGATCCCTAGGCAGGTCAAGGCATGATGACCTCCTGGGACCCTCGGACTGGAGTTTGGGCGTCCCCAAGGTCTCCAGTGTAACCAGTACTGGGTAGGATTAGGGGGTATTTCCCTCCCAAGGCCAGGTATTTTCTGGTTGTCTCTCCAGAAGATTGTAGAGGCAACCTTGTGGGTCTGGATAGGGCTCAGGCAGAGCATGGAACAGGAGGGAAGGGGGAAGAGCACAACCTTTGAAAGAATGACATACATCTCCAGTGTAACCAGTACTGGGTAGGATTAGGGGGTATTTCCCTCCCAAGGCCAGGTATTTTCTGGTTGTCTCTCCAGAAGATTGTAGAGGCAACCTTGTGGGTCTGGATAGGGCTCAGGCAGAGCATGGAACAGGAGGGAAGGGGGAAGAGCACAACCTTTGAAAGAATGACATACCACAAGGGTATAATGTAAACCAATTAAAACCAATTGGGTCCAAGATGAAAAGTAAAATTCAAGTACTTAATCCCCAATCTATAAACCAACAGACACAGCTCCAAGGCAAAAGAGGGAGGAGTGGGTGGTTCCCCAATGGTAGGGATAATCCTCCCACTCATTAGCATATAAATTCCACAAAACCTAGCCAGGCCTAATTCCATGGCCCCAGCCCTTGCCCTTGGCAATGGTTCACATCCTGAAGAGTGGCTTCCCTCTGAATCCTATCAAATCTACCTCTTATGCTTTGTACTCTCAATGAATTTTTGCAATGAGACATCAGGGCCTGAGTTTCATTAGTTTGGGCCGAGGTGAGAGCTGAAGGATAGGAGGAAAAAGCAGTGGGAAAAACGTGCCAAGGAGTCCCCTTCATAGCCCACTGGAAAATTTGCTAAATATCTGACCAGTGCTCAGTTTCATTGGTCTGATCCTTGGCACAGAGAAGAAAAAGGACAGAAGAACCCCCACCGGCTCGTGTAACAGCTACTGGGGCTCAGCAGATAGTGCCTTTGGCACATGCTGAGGAGCAGCCTCTCCAGAGTGCCTCAATTGTGCCTCCTGCAGCCCGCATGTTTGCAGGAGGTTCGAGGAAACAAGAAATGAGAGATTGTAAAGGAATTAAGATTTCGTTAGCCATGTCCCTCCAGCGAGGATGTCTTACCTTAACTGGAGGTGGTCTGGGATCTGAGACTGGGCCACGTGAGCTTTCTGCTGAGTTTGTGTTTCGCTGTCCCGGTTTCCAGCACGATGGGCCTTCCCCTGCACTGGATTTTCTTCACGTTCCACCTCTACCGCGGGAGCTTTGCTGAGTTGGGCTCCTGCTGTGCCTGGAGGTTGTTTCGTGTGGAGGTTGTTTCAGCCAGGTTACATCCGAGTCACGGCACCATAGATGTCACGCGAGTGTATGTTCCCTGGTTCTTTGTCTCGTTACAACAAAGATTTGGAGCAACGGACATTACAGCCCTCGGCGCGTCACAGCTCTCAGGTCTTGGACAAACCGTGTTACAGCTCTATTTAGAAAATAGCAGGAGGATAGGAGAGAGAGAGAAAGAGCACACGCACGTTGGGGGGGAGAGAGCGAGCACAGGCATGTGTGAGAGAGAAAGAGCACACGCACGTGGGGGGGGAGGAGAGAGCGAGCACAGGCATGTGTGAGAGAGAGAGAGAGAGAGAGCACACACGCACGTGGGAGAGAAAGAGAGCTTTGGCTCTTCCTTTTATGTGTTTTCTTCCACCTGGGCCCGCCCTATGCAAATTGGGCTTAGCCAGGAGTGCTGTTTGTTCTACCTGAAGTCTTCACTCTGGTCCTCAGACCTTCCTTGTTTTTTAGCCACCGCCATTTTGGACTCCATTTCCCTATTCTACCTACCTAGCAGGCATGTTTTATCTTTATTGCTTTCGTTTATAGTCAATTCTTTTGAGGCAATTACTCAAATAGTATACAGTCACCTTTTAAATTTTTTGTTTTGTTTGTTTTCCTTGACCTTGAAAGTCGTATTAAGTTTATATATAATTTGTATTCCCTTTGTGTTTATTGTTAAAACTGTTAAGACTGATCTTGCTTTTGAAAGGTCAATTTATGTTATTTTGTGACTTAAAGTTTCTTTTGTTTTGCTTTTCTATTGCTGTGCTCTGAATTATGTAAATTGTGATTTTTGTATTTTTAGCATCACAGTTTTAAAAAGAATTAGGATGTATACATCCAGTTTGATTTCCTTTATTTCCAAAAATTAAAAGTGATTTCTTGTTAACTACACAGTTGATGTTCATTTTAATTTTAATTCTGAGTCTTTCTTTATTCTTTATGGTACAAAGGTGATAAACTGCCTGTATCATTGCAGTTCAGGATTGTTTTTCTATTCTCTTAATTTCTGAAAGACTCATCATGTTGCAGGGAGGAAGCCAGTTCTCACTGCATGTTGGAAACTCTTTCTTTGACTTTCTTTTATTATTATAATCATACTAAATGGCTTGCTTGGAGGACCCTGCCCCTCTGCTTCACTGTAAATTTTTAAAGTGCCCTTTTTCAGCTCTTGGAGAGATAGTTTGTCCCTGCCTACCTGTGAACAGAAGAGATCAAACATGCATTCCAAAGGCTGGCCTTTCCCTTGGAGATGTTTTGCAAGACTGAAGACTCTTTCACTTTACTTCCCCACTGTATCTCCCTCTCTCTCCTGCCTTTTGACTTTAGTTCCTCATTGCTTCTTTCTCTCTAATATATAAAAGAACCTGGCATCCAGACCCCAAGAAGATGGTTATTTTGAGGCACTAGCCTGCCATCTTCGTGGCTTGCTGGCTCCTCAGTTAAAGTCTCCTCTTCGCCTCAACACCTCATCTCTCTGATTGATTGGCCTATAGTGAGGGGAGCAGAGCGAGCTTGGACTAGGTAACAGTCAGAATAGAATTTTCTGATAGAAACTTCTTGTTTTGGTTCTACTGTAGAAATTATTTCATTGACAATTAACAGTTACATTTGTAGAAGAGAGAATTGCAGTTAGTACAGCCTTTTTTTATTTCTCCCTTGGTTTACATGATTCTCTCTGTGTCACTTCTTGATATTGGAAATGTGTAACTTCATAGTATAGGTTTTGGGTGTAGTTAATAATTTTTCAAAGTGTTAAAACTTTTAACTGGACATTTTCTTGTTTTTCTTCATTTGAAAATTTTTTTCAAGTGTATCTGTGTGATTAAAAGAAAACTTTTCCATTTATCTTAGTTGTTTCTTTAAACATTCTAGTTTTCCTGTTATCCGTTCTTTAGGATTATTCACATTTTTGTCCTTGAATTCCATGTAATTGTCTCTAGTATACATTAAATACCACTGATTTTTCAATTTTTTAAAAAAAGATTTGATACTACTGACTTATACTTTTAATTTAAAGTTTTGCAGTGTTATTATCTTTATTCTTAAATTGATTCTCATAACCTACCAGTTCCTGGTAAAGAGGAGCAGAGTTTGCCACCCTAAAATATGCCTGTTTGGCTAAGGATTATTTTGATCTTGTTATTTTTCTTAAAAAAAACAGATACAAAACTATGAAAACCAAGTAGAAGTTTTCTTTTCATAAATATTTACATGTATAAGGGAAATGTCCATGTGTAAGGGTGTCTTCCTTGTCTGTAATGGAAGAGAAGGATGATTAAATTTGTGGAAATTTATCAATAGAAAAGACAAGGACTTAAATCTGCATATCACCCTTACCACTGCTACTTATTACTGTGCTTTTCTGGATAATCTCCCATTAACAGCACTCCCCCACCCCTAATACCTTTACTAGAGACTGTATTTAAGGTGATAGCTTAGGCCATTGGAGGAGTTACTCACTTTCCCTAGGTATTTCCCAGGTATATAGAAGGTATTTATGCTGTTAATTTTCTGTATGTTTTTCTCCTGGAAATCTGTCTTTTAGCACAGGGCTGCTGCCGCTAAGTTGCTTCAGTCATGTCCGACTCTTTGTGACCCCATAGATGGCAGCCCACCAGGATCTCCCGTCCCTGGGATTCTCCAGGCATGAACACTGGAGTGGGTTGCCATTTCCTTCTCTAATGCATGAAAGTGAAAATTTCACTCAGTCGTGTCCAACTCTTAGCAACCCCATGGACTGTAGCCCACCAAGCTCCTCCATCCATGGGATTTTCCAGGCAAGAGTACTGGAGTGGGGTGCCATTGCCTTCTCCGTTAGCACAGGGGGACCTCAGGAAAAATTTTTTCCTTCCCTATACTTTTTCTCTAATTATTAACTTATCACTATTTTGTGGAATTCAGTGTCAAGGAGGAAGAAATTTTCCTCTACCCTTCTAGGTTCTTATGGCTGATATAGAATTAATTGACATGAAACAGATTAACAGGAGAAAATGAAACAAAATTTAATAACATGTATACATAGTAGAGTAAACTCCAGGAATTGCTGATGGACAGGGAGGCCTGGTGTGTTGTAGTCCATGGGGTCGCAAACAGTTGAACACAACTGAGCGGACTGAACTGAACTGAACTGATACATGGAAGAAACCTAGAAAGCCGTGTAAAGTGAAAGTGAAGTCGCTCAGTCGTGTCCGACTTTTTGTGACCCCATGGACTGTAGCCCACCAGGCTCTTCCATCCATGGGGTTTTCCAGGCAAGAATGCTGGAGTGGGTTGCCGTTTCCTTCTCCAGGAGATCTTCCCGATCCAGGGATTGAACCCTGGTCTCTTGCATTATAGGCAGACGCTTTGCCACCTGAGCCACCAGGAAAGCCATGTAAGTAAACAAAAAAGCCAAAGCCCTCACCTTAAATACCATCCTGAAATATAAACAAAAGGTGATGTTGAAGATGAGGTTAGTCAGTTGTGGGGGGTTACCAAGAAAAGTATGATAAACAAGGGTGATTGTGATGCAGATTTAAGTCACTGCCTTCTCCACTTCCAGGTGTTGAGAGGAAGACACTCTTACAAATGGTGATTTCCCTTACAAATGTAAATGTTTTATACCAGAGGGCATAAACCAAGGGCAGACTCCTTAGTTTTCAGAGTTCTTTCCTTGTGGCTTGTTTATCAGAAAATAACCTGCTTAAAACGGTACACAAAAGAGACATATTTTGGGGTGGCAAATTCAGCTCCCCTACACCAGAAACATATAAGTAAAAATCTTTTTTTTTTTTTTTTTCCATGGTGTGTGTTTTGGGAGTTTTGTTTGTTTGTTTTTGAAGGATGGGGGGAGCAGAGGGCAATCATTTTATGTTTACTCTACCCAACTGGATTCCACACAAATGTGGATGGCATTGGCTTGACTCCTTTTCCAGGTAATGGAAATGGCTTTTAAGATCAAAACATTGAAATTTGAGCTGAGAAATTGGAAGCTGATAATTGATTTTTCATGTTTAGCCATTAAGTTATTCAAAGTCAGTGAAAAGAAGATTCACTACCTGGTGCCTTCCTAATGGTGTCTTTGTCTTCCTTTATTTTCTGTCTGAATGAATATTTTACAAGTTATAGAAAGAAAAAATTGAAATGTAAAGTTTAAAAAATTTTACAATGAACTTCCTTATTCCCAAAACTTATAGTATTATAACATTTTACTATACCTTTACACATCTAACCATTCATCTGTACGATTAATCCATCTCAATTTTTATGCATTTCACATTGATTTTTAGATATTTAGTCATTAGTTATCTAAACACATCAGCAGGTATATCATTAAAGTGAAATTTGTTTGCTGTCTGTTAAAAAACAAGATTCAACTGAGTAAATGTAAAAATCAAACTGACTTTATTAAACAATTCATGAATCAAGCAGCATCCCATTCAGCATATAGAAAGGAGCTCCAAGGAGCTGTGCAGAATGAAAATCTTTTATAGATAACTGGGAGACAGGGACAAGGAAAAGCAGATTGCCTCACGTATCTTTGGGGGATAGAAGGGGTTGTTGACTTAAGAGAACTCAGCAGTTCAGTCACTTAGTTGTGCCCAACTCTTTGCGACCCCATGGACTGCAGCACGCCAAGCATCCCTGTCCATCACCAACTCCCAGAGCTTGCTCAAACTCATGTCCATCAAATCGGTGATGCCATCCTACCATCTCATCCTCTGTCATTCCCTTCTCCTCCTGCCTTCAATCTTTCCCAGCATCAGGGTCTTTTCCACTGAGTCAGTTCTTCGCATCGGGTGGCCAGAGGATTGGAGTTTCAGCTTCAGCATCAGTCCTTCCAATGAATATTCAAGACTGATTTCCTTTAGAGTTGACTGGTTTGATCTCCTTGCAGTCCAAGGACTCTCAGGATAGAGAACTGTATAGGATAAAAAGTGTGAGTGGAGTTTATTCAATGTCTTACTGAGGACTATAGCCTGGGATCCAGCCTATCAGAGAGCTCTGAGAAACTGTTTCAAAGGAGTAAGAAGGGAGGTCTGTATATATGTAATTCTGACATGCAGAGTATGTGCAACCAGCACACATCATGGTAAAAAATTGCTAATCACAGGAACGGATATTTAGTTAATTATTTTAATTCTGTTGTATTTGTAGGAAGATGCAACAATCCAGGTTCATACAGTATTTCACCTGAAAATAACTACCTGAAGGCCTGTTCTACCAGTTTTCCCAGGGCACAGAGCATTTCATTCCTGATATCCATCCTGAACTCCTTTTGGGATATGTTAAGGGCACAAGAAACTGCAGTGGCTAATGACTGAATCCTTGTAGAGCTGGATGGTGAGCAACACTCTTTAGTTGGCAGGGTCTTAGGGGTATTACCTCACAACTGCTGATGAGAACATTCCAGGCTGACCAGTTTAGATTACATTCCAGAGAAAGGTGAATCTGCAGTTCAGTTCAGTTGCTCAGTCATGTCTGACTCTGCAACCCCATGGACTACAGCACGCCAGGCTTCCCTGTCCATCACCAACTACCAGAGTCTACTCAAACTCATGGCCACTGCATCAGTGATGCCATCCAATGATCTCATCCTCTGTCACCCCCTTCTCCTCCCGCCTTCAATCTTTCCCAGCATCAGGGTCTTTCAAATGAGTTTGCATGAGTCCAGTGAAACTGCAGTTAGGTTGGGTATTAAGTTTTGGTTTCCTGACATGGGGCTTAGCACAAGTCACTCCTTTTGGGGCTTGTTACTTCTTCTTTTTTTTAGAACAAGTTTTCTCTTTTGATGTGAAATTTGTTTTAATATTAAATACCCATTTGGTGAATTTTGACAAGTGCATATACCTGTGTAACCCAGTCTTCTATTGAGGCATGAAATATTACAAACCCACAGTAAGTTCCCTCTTGTCCCTTGCTAGAAAACGCTAGCCTTTACTATCCCAGAGATTTTTCTCCATACATTAGTTTTACCTGTCCTAAAATTTCATGAAAGTTGAATAATGGAGTATATATTATATCTCTTATAAATATAGGACAGAAAATAATATAGGAAAGAGTATGCACTCTTTTGTGTAAATCCTCTTTTACTCAGCATAATAGTTTGGAGATCCATCCATACTGTTGAGTATCTCATTAACATTATTTCTTTTTAGTACTAAGTAGTATTCTATTACCTGAATATACCACAGTTTGTTCTCCAATTGATGAGCATTTGAGATGTTTAGATTTGGGGCTATTATGAATGAAACTGCTGTGAAAAGTTTTTAGATCTTATTATGAACATAGGTTTTCTTTTCTCTTTATTAAATACGTAGGAGAAGGAGAACTTTGTCATATGATAGATGATAGATGATTATTTTTATAACAAATTACCAGAATTTTTTCTGAAATGATTGTAACATTTCACACCCCCACCAACAATGTATACAAGTTATGGTTGTTCACACCCCCACCTATATTTGTTTTTGTCATTCTTTTAATTTTAACCATTCTCTTGGAATGCAATAGAATCTTATTGTGGTTGTGGATACATATTTTTCAAAGAATATTCATCTCTGGTTTATAGGTGCAAAGTAGTTTTGTTTCAGACTTCAAAAGTTAAAAGTTAATACTGATCAGCCTTATGTTTTTACCCACTCTGCTGCTTTTACTGTTGATACGTGGTTAGGAAAGAAGCCCTGTAAGCCAAACATTCTCAGACCCTCCAATATTGAAGATGCCCAGCAGGATCCTTCAGAACACATTCAGCTAAATTTTCTCAACAGTTTTGTGTCAGCCCCCAATATCTTCTTTCAGCTGGGACCAAATTGCATTATATTTGACACATTCCACCATGATGATTGGAGCCTTTGCCTGTGTTAGTTATAAATGATGTTTTAGTCTCTGTTTTCATTATTATCACTAATTTTGGGGAGAAGTGAGAATTGTACATAGACATTTACTTCATCATTTCCCCATCTTTTAGGGAAATATTTAAAAGGGAAAAAATCAACAAATGATATACAGTTTTTAAATTATGAAGCAACATTGCAAAAAGGCCCATTAATTCCTAAATCCATTTGTATCATCATATTATGGTAATGAGAATGGACCTATCTGCAATCTATTTTCCATCACTGTATTAATGACTTTTGGATGGTTTTGTTTTATTTTAATCTCTAATTAAAATTTCACCCCAAGCAGGATTTTCTTATTGAAAATTATAATAAGGAGCTTTTCCATGTAGTTGGTAGATTGGTTTCAAGGCTTCTTAATTTTTTTCTTTTTGAAAACAGGAGCAATCAGTTTCTAAGCTGTGACATGACAAAAGCTCCTACCAATTCTAATATACAATTGAAGTAACTTTCTAGCCTGGGAAAAATACTAAATAAATGTGCATTATGATATTAGCTTTTCATTCTTCAAGGCACAGTTTAGAGTTTATGTCTAAAAGTTAATGTTCTGTTACTAAATATTGTGATATCCAGGCAGTTTTCTAATTCTAAAGGCCAACTAGCTGTCAGTGCTTGTTCTGAAAAGACAGTATCCAGAATCCAGCAAGCTTTTTCCTCCCTCCTTCCTTCCTCTCCTCCTTTCCTTCCTTCCTCCTTCTTTTCTCCCTCCCTTTGTTTCTCTCCCTCTCTCTCATATATTCTTTCTTTTCTTCCTATTTCCCTTTCTCTTTTTATTTTTTTTTTCTGGCTTGCTTCCACATATAGACCCTGGAGGAACTCTAATGATGTCCACATGTAACAACTTGATTTCAAAACCTAATCTGGCAGGGGATGGGCTACCTTCAGATCTAGTGGCAGGGGAAGACACCCTACATATCACTTTTATGAACACGTTGAAACATGCTAGTCCTTGTAAACCTTGTGGTTGAGCAACTGTTTAACCCATTCAAACTATGGAAATAAATACCATCCAAATGAGAATATTCAAAGGCTATTTAAACAGAGCTCCCTAGAGCAGAGAAGTCAGCCATGGATCACTTGAGTTTTGATAAAGACTGAAAAGCAGGCAGGTATGTGGGAAAGTTTTAAAGTGGAAAAAAAAAAGAGAAGGCTTCAGGTATGCCCTCCCTGATTGGAAATAGATGATAGGCTGGCTTCCCTGGGCTGATTATTATAGATAAGGAGTTCATTTCTTGGGCTGATTGCTGTAGGTTGGGGGTCAGAGCTTTCTTTTTATGTATGGCCTGGCCGTTGTGTATTTATATATTCAGTTTCTCCAAACTGAAGGTTGAACATATTGTTAAATGGGTGCAGGGTTTAAGTTTTACATGGCGAAGAGTTCTGAAGATGGACCCATTTGCTTGCATTCACAGTCAAATTGGATCATCTCCCATTCTGAGCACCCCTTCTGAAGACTTTGAATAGTTTATCAGTAATCTCCATGAAGAAATGTCATATTGATAAATAACCTATTGGAACTCAAGGGAACACCTGAATTATCAGGGAAGAATATTTTAAAGAGCTCAAGGGCTACTGTGAAATACTTTTCTGTGGCTTTCCAATAAAACTTCTAGATAAATTTTCTTTTCCTATAAGCTTAGTGTTAACTTTAGATTCAGTGACAGCACATAAAACCTACAAATTCATATGGGGGCATTCTTAAGCACTTAAAAAACAAAGATATCTTCATGTTATGCCCATGTATCATGGCCATAAACATGACTTGTCTTTACTGGAGAGACTCCTGGAATTTTGTCTTTGAACATGGCTTTTTGGCAGACGGCAGAGGAATAGTCAGCTGCCAAATAAGGCAGTGATTTGTATCTTTAATATTGTAAGTGCAAATGTGAAAAAACTTGAAAAATATATTCAAGTAGCTATTCAATTTTTTGTTGTTCAGTCACTAAGTCATGTCCAACTCTTTGTGACCCCATGGACTGCAGCATAGCAGACTTCACTGTCCTCCATTTCTATTCAGTTTTTAATAACTATTATATTTCTGAAATATTGAATATTTTGCTACTTCAATACTATTAAGTATTTGGACTTCCCAGCTGGTGCTAGTGGTAAAGAATCCTCCTGCTAATGCAGTTATGACACAAAAGATGCAAGTTTTATTTCTGGGTTGTGAAGATACCTTGGAGAAAGGAAATGGCAACCCACTCTAGTACTCTTGCCCAGGAAATCCCGTGGACAGTAGATTCTGGCAGGCTACAATCCATGGGGTCGCAAAGAGTTGTATATGACTGAGCATCTGAGCACATAAGTGTTTAATCCATGAAGTTGAACACCAGTTTGGATTCTGCCATTACCAGTGGCTGGCAAGTTTAATGCAAGGGCTCTAACCACTGGGAATAACCAGACCATGGTCTTCTAGACTTTTGCCTCATCTACTTAGATTAGTTACAGTATACTGTTCATGTCAGTGAGCTTCTCTCATAGCTTAGTCAATACATCATCCGCATGCAATGCAGGAGACCTGGGTTTGATTCTTGGGTCAGGAAGATCCACTGGAGAAGGAAATGGCAACCCACTCCAGTATTCTTGCCTGGAAAATCCCATAGACAGAGGAGCCTGGAGGACTACAGTCAATTGGGTCGCAAGAGTCGGACATGACTTGGCAACTAAAACCACCAACCACCAAAAATTAGTGATAATCACCAATGTCCAGGAATTTAATGAATCATGCCTGTGTAATGAGGCCTCCATAAAAACCCAAACGATGGAGTTTGGAGAGCTTGTGACTTGGCAAACACGTGGAAGTTCAGGGAGAGAGGTAGGCCTGGCAAGAGCATAGAAGAGCTATGCCCCCTCCCATGCTTTGCCCTGTGCATCTCTTCCATCTGTCCATTCCTGAGTTACATTCTTTTATAATAAACTGGTGATCTAGTAAGTAAAATGTTTCTCTTGAGTTTTGTGAGCTGCTGTCACAAATTAGTCAAACCTGAGGAGGGAGTCTTAAGAACCTCTGTCTATAGCCAGTTGATCCCAAACACAGATAACAACCTGGGTTTGTGAGTGGCATCTAAAGTTGTGGGAAGGGTGGACTCTTGTAGGACTGAACCCTTACCTGTGCAATCTGATGCTATCTCCAGGTAGAAAGTGTCAGAATTGATGTTGAATTGTAGGACACCCAGCTGGTACCTGGAGAAAACTCCTCTCCACACACTGGAAGTTGAATTTCAAATTCATTTTAATAATATTATCATATTTTTTTATTTACTTATTTTTCAGAGTATTTTTTGCTGATTCTTCCTCAGTAATCCTTGAGCTCAGTAAAATGTTTTTCAATATTATCTTCTGTATGGGCAAATGTGTGAGATAATTTCCTAGTCTCTCTCCTAAATTGTTATTAATTCATTGGGCATTCTGTTTTCTTGTTTCTTTCTTACTTGTTTTACTTACATACCTTCCTGAAAAAGAATGCACGAGAGAAAAGTAGTATGAGTTATTGTATATCTAAAATATCTGTTTTATCCTTTGGGTGGTTTGGCTGAATCTAGTTTGCAATAACTGTCCCTCGAACTTTTTGTTTCATTGTCTTCTAGTTTTCTTTGTTGCTATTGACAAGTTCATTGTCATCCTATCAGAAAAGGTCCCTTATTTCTCTCAAAAGCATTTTGAATATTTTCTATAAGCCATATTCATTTCTCTTATCCAGTTGTTTTGGTTATTACCTCCAAAGCAATATTAATTAGTAGTACTGACCATGAAAACCATTTCTCTTCTACATAACTCTTAGTGGAAATGCTTTTAGGTGTCCCCATTAATCGCATTAATCATAATCTCACCTTTGTCCTCACACAAATGCTTTCCTATTTCATTATTGATGCCATGTAATTGGCAATCCTCTTTAATGTGGTTAATTTCTACATTCATGCTCTGCCTCCTTTCTGCTCTCATTTCTCTGAAAGATGCTTTCTGATTTACTTAGTTCAACATTTGGGTCTTTAACCTTTTCCTCTACAAACCAGTAAGTGTTTTTAAACATTTGAGTTTCTCATGTTAATTTTTAAAAAAACTTCTTGTTGTCAAGGTGTTTCTTATATCTTTTTATTGAACAAGTTAAATGTTAAATACACTTGCAGTCTCTGATTAAAAAAAAAAAAATCCATCTACATTCAATCAGCCACATTCTAGTCTGTATTCACACTCCTGCGACTACTCTTGTCAAGGATATCAACAACCATCCTGTTGATAAAGCCAGTGGACTACTTAAACCTTATTTTGTTTGATAAAACATAAGCATTCCAAAATGTTGATCTTTTCCTCTTAAAAAACTCTTCTTTCAGTTTTTATTACAATATATTATTCTGTTTTCTTTCTACAAATTCTGATTGTTCCCTTTTGGTTTTTTCTTGTGGGCGGATTTTATTCTGCCCAACCCTTGAATGTTGGAGTTCTTTGGGTTTCCGGTCTTGGTTATCTCCTTTGCTCAGTGGATAGCTCTCTCTTGGACAGTTTCACTACTCCCAGGACTTTATTGGCCATCTGGCATGTAGCTGACATGCCAGCCAATTTAAGCTAACATTTCCAGATGTTTGCCTCCAGCCTAGGACTTTGCCTTCATGTTCAGGGGCAAGAAACTAATAGCTTTATAGATATTTCCATGTGAATTTCTTATAGAATCTCAAACTGATTGTGTCCAGATGATAGGGTAATCTTTACTACCAGAATTATTCCCCATGAGTATCTCTACCTTTTTGTTGTTGTTGTTCAGTCACTCAGTCATGTCTAACTCTTTGTGTCCCCATGGACTGCAGCATGCCAGGCTTTCCCATCCTTCACTGTCTCCCAGAGTTTACTCAGACTCATGTCCATTGAGTTGATAATGCCATCCAACCAACTCATCCTCTGTCACCCCCTTCTTATTTCTATCTTGCTAAATAATAAATTCAGTCATGCTAATAATAAAATTATGCACTTTTCTTAACTATTTTCTCTACCTTATGTCCAGTTTCCAATAAATCACCTAGTCTGTTGATTATACATTGTAAATGTCTTTTTAAATTTTTTCTTTTCTCAATATTTACTGCCCAGAAGAAACCAACCACTTCTCATGAGTTGACTACTCTTGACCAGATTCAAACTGAGATTTAAGTCTCTTCTTGAAAATTTTCTTCGTGTTTGCCTTAGATTGCTCTCCTCTTTTCTTAAGCACCACAGACATTTGTATATATTTATAACGTATTGCACTGAATGGCAAGTATTTACTTACTCATATTCCCCAGTAGATTACAGACTTTGTGAATGACTGGATCTTTCTTGCTAATCATTGAAAAGCTAGCAACTAGCAAACATGGCAATACAGTGCACTCAGTATAATAGCTAAAGTTAATTAAAGAAAACATCATAGGTGATTTATTAGGTGTTGTCATTGCCAGTGATTATCATAGTCCAAGAGACAGAACACATTAGATTTCCTTAAAAATACTCTCCTGGGGGGGAAAACACAAAAGATGAATAGTAGAATTTTTTTTTTTTTTACTTTACAATATTGTATTGGTTTTGCCATACTTCAACATGAATCTGCCACGGATATACACATGTTCCCAATCCTGAACCCCCTTCCCACCTCCCTCCCCATACCATCCCTCTGGGTCATCCCAGTACATCAGCCCCAAGCATCCTGTATCCTGCATCAAACCTAAACTGGCTATTCGTTTTTATATGATATTATACATGTTTCAGTGCCATTCTTCCAAATCATCCCACCCTCTCCCTCTCCCACAGAGTCCAAAAGACTGTTCTATACATCTGTGTCTCTTTTGCTGTCTCGCATACAGGGTTATCGTTACCATATTTCTAAATTCCATATATATGCGTTAGTATACTGTATTGGTGTTTTTCTTTCTGGCTTACTTCACTCTGTATAATTGGCTCCATTTTCATCCACCTCATTAGAACTGAGTCAAATTTATTCTTTTTAAGGGCTGAGTAATACTCAATTGTGTATATGTACCACAGCTTTCTTATTCATTCATCTGCTGACGGACATCTAGGGTGCTTAAATATTATTTCATTATGTGTTTTTTAGTTAAGGAAAATGTAATATCAGTGTAATCTTTTTATCAGTTTGTTGCTGGGAGACCATACTCACCTTCAGTTTCGACAAACTGAGATACTGAGTTTTATTATAGCTACTATTGCATGGGAAGAAATCCAGTTTATTCCACAGATGCCATCTTTAGGAATAGACAAATACTGATTGCCTTTACTGAAGATTAAGTGTACCCCTTATGTTTATTTTTTATTCATATTTCAGACTATGCATAATGTGACTGATTACATTAATGTCCTG
>SJYG01000951.1:3205-18825 GCA_006410535.1 Litocranius walleri
ATAAGGAAGAAGACAGAGGTGGCCAGGAGGATAAAAGAGAGGAATGATAAGGAGAGAGGCAGATCCAGCCAGTAACCAGTTCCCTAAGTGTTCTCCACCATCTGTAACACACAAAGATTCACAGAGTTGGGTAGAGAAGAGAAGGGGGAGGGAGGAGACAGAGGCGACCTGAAGAAAAAGGAGAGTCCAAAGTGGGAGAGAGTAGTCAAGCCAATAATCTTGCTCTCAAGTAAAAATGGGTACTGGAGATTGGGTTTTTGAAGGTACAAAATTGATAACAAATACCAAAAAGCAAAAATAAAAAATCTAGAGTAGAGGTTGGATTTTCAAAAATACAATATTAAAGAAAAGAAAAGAAGAAGAAGAAGAAAAACAAAGTCGCAAGAATTATGTTAAAAATATATATGAATTTGCTTTAAAAATAGTGTCTTTTTTGGGGAAAGTAATAGTAGGTTATTAAAATGAAAATTAAAGGAGAAATAGAGGACTTAATAATTTAAAAATATTTTTTAAAAAAATAAGAAAAAGAAAAGAATAGGAAACAAACAAAAAAAGAATAATCGTAAAAATAGTAAAGATATATCTAGGACTTTCTCTGGTGTTGTTGTGGGCAGTGTTGGGTCACTTCATTTTCAGATAGTTCCTTGGTCTGGCTTATATTTCTAAAGATCTATAGGCCCCTTCCTATGTAGTCGGTACTAACTACAGGGTTTTAATCTATTGCACCTGTCACTTCCAAGGCAGTTCCCTCTCTTTTAGCTTCTTTTGTTTGCTGGTCTCTTCAGTGTCTGATTTCTGCCCTGACACAAGGAGGGCGGTAGTGGACACTTTTTTTTAGGCTCACTTGTTCAGTTGCGCTGTGGGGAGGGAGGAATGCTGCAAACAAATAACATTGGCGTGTGCTCACAGTGTCTCAGCCACTCTGGGCCTGCCCCTGCTCATGGCGCGCACAGCTCAGGCTCTAGGTTGCCCCCCAGGAACCGTCTAAGGCCGGCCCTGGGCTGCATGCATCTCCCAGGTCTAAGCCACTCAGGCTCAGGCACTCAGGTAGTCCTCAGAGGCGCAGACTCGGTTGCGCCTGCGTTTTGTGCCTTTCCCAGGTCCAAGTAGCTCAGGTGTTTGGCGAGCGTGGTTGGTGCGACTTATCGCCTCTCCTATCCCTACTGCTCAGTTTTCTGGGTTTACAACTGGTGCACCTTCTCAGGCAGATGATGACTGTCCAGAACCCCAAGAAGTTTTNGGTTGGTGCGACTTATCGCCTCTCCTATCCCTACTGCTCAGTTTTCTGGGTTTACAACTGGTGCACCTTCTCAGGCAGATGATGACTGTCCAGAACCCCAAGAAGTTTTCGTTAGCAAAGAAGCCTGTTTGCAGTTTGGTAGTTAATGTCTCTCTGGGGCTAGGATTGCCCCCTTCTGGCCCTTCCAGCTCTGGCTGCCTGTCACCGGAGGGGGATGGTCTGCAGCCTGCTAGTTCTGTTCCATCTTTTGTTCTGTGTGCATGCTACTGGCGGTGTCTTATGTCAGAGCTTTTCCCATGGTAGCTATTCCACAGTCTGGTTTGCTAGCCCAAGTTAGTTTGCTCTGGTTACACTTGGGGCATTCGGCCTGATCCTTAAAAAGCAGTGCAACCCGCGTCTCCGTGCCCAGTCCCCGCTTGCTAGTGGTGGATGCAGGCGACTGCGCTGCTTCTTCACTGGGGGTGTTACCATTGGGCTCGTAATCTGTGGGTTTTAATTATTTATTTATTTTTCCTCCCTGTTATGTTGCCCTCTGAGGTTCCAAGGCTCGCTACAATTGGAATGAAAACTGACCTTTTCCAGTGCTGTGGCCACTGCTGAGTTTCCATATATGTTGGCATATTGAGTGCAGCACTTTCACAGCATCATCTTTCAGGATTTGAAAGAGCTCAACTGCAATGCCATCACCTCCACTAGCTTTGTTTGTAGTGATGCTTTCTAAGGCACATTTGACTTCACATTCCACGATGTCTGGCTCTAGGTGAGTGATCACACCATAGTGATTATCTGGGTCAAGAAGATCTTTTTTGTACAGTTCTTCTGTGTATTCTTGCCCCCTCTTCTTAATATCTTCTGCTTCTGTTAGGTCCACACCATTTCTGTCCTTTATCGAGTCTATCTTTGCATGAAATATTCCCTTGGTATCTCTAATTTTCTTGAAGAGATCTCTAGTCTTTCCCATTCTGTTCTTTTCCTCTATTTCTTTGCATTGATCAGTGAAGAAGGCTTTCTTATCTCTTCCTGCTATTCTTTGGAACTCTGCATTCAGATGCTTATATCTTTCCTTTTCTCCTTTGTTTTTTGCCTCTCTTCTTTTTACTTCTTCTTCTGGGACTCCTATAATTTGAATGTTGGATTGTTTCATATTGTCCTGGAGTCCTCTGAGATTTTCCTCATTTCTTTTCATTTGTTTTTCTTTTTTTCTCTCTGATTCATTTATTTCTATCATTCTATCTTCTATTTCACTAATCTTATCTTCTGCCCTCATTATTCTACTATTTTTTGCCTCCAGAGTGTTTCTGATCTCATTTATTGCATTATTCATTATATATTGACTCTTTTTTTAAAATTTTTTCTAGGTCCTTGTTAAACCTTTCTTGCATCTTCTCAATCCTTGTCTCCAGGCTATTTATCTATGGTTCCATTTTGATTTCAAGATTTTGGATCATTTTCACTATTATTCAGATTCTTTATCAGGTAGATTCCTTATCTCTTTCTCTTTTGTTTGGTTTGGTGGGCATTTATCCTGTTCATTTATCTGCTGGGTATTCCTCTGTCTCTTCATCTTTTTTATATTGCTGCCTTTGGAGTGGCCTTTCTGTATTCTGTCAGTTTGTGGAGTTCTCTTTATTATGGAGTTTCCTCGCTGTGGGTAAGGTTGTATCAGTGGCTTGTCAAGGTTTCTTGGTTAGGGAAGCTTGTGTCAGTTTTCTGGTGGGTGGTGCTGGATATCTTCTCTCTGGGGTGCAGTGAAGTGTCCAGTAATGAGTTATGAGATGTCAGTGGTTTTGGAATAACTTTGAGCTGCCTGTATATTGAAGCTCAGGGCTGTGTTCCTGTGTCGCTGGAGAATTTGCATGATATGTCTTGCTCTGGAGCTTTTGGCCTTTGGGTGGTGCTTGGTTTCAGTGTAGGTATGGAGGCATTTGATGAGCTCCTATTGATTAATGTTTCCTGGAGTCAAGAGTTCTCTGATGTTCTCAGGATTTGGACTTAAGCCTCCTGCTTCTGGTTTTCAGTTTTATTTTTACAGTAGTCTCAAGACTTCTCCATCTATACTGCACCATTGACAAAACATCTAGGTTAAAGATGAAAAGTTTCTCCACAGTGAGGGACACCCAGAGAGGTTCACAGAGTTACATGGAGAAGAGAAGAGGGAGGGGGGAGTTAGAAGTGACCTGAATGAGATGAGGTAGAATCAAAAGAGGAGAGAGCAAGCTAGCCAGTAATCACTTCCTTATGTGCATGTGCTCTACAGTCTGGACCATTCAGAGATGTTCACGGAGTTATACAGAGAAGAGAAGAGGGAAGAAGAAGACAGAGGTGGCCAGGAGGATAAAAGAGAGGAATGATAAGGAGAGAGGCCGATCCAGCCAGTAACCAGCTCCCTAAGTGTTCTCCACCGTCTGTAACACACAAAGATGCACAGAGTTGGGTAGAGAAGAGAAGGGGGAGGGAGGAGACAGAGGCGACCTGGAGAAAAAGGAGAGTCCAAAGTGGGAGAGAGTAGTCAAGCCAATAATCTTGCTCTCAAGTAAAAATGGGTACTGGAGATTGGGTTTTTGAAGGTACAAATTTGATAACAAATACCAAAAAGCAAAAATAAAAAATCTAGAGTGGAGGTTGGATTTTCAAAAATACAATATTAAAGAAAAGAAAAGAAGAAGAAGAAAAACAAAGTCGCAAGAATTATGTTAAAAATATATATGAATTTGCTTTAAAAATAGTGTCTTTTTTGGGAAAGTAATAGTAGGTTATTAAAATGAAAATTAAAGGAGAAATAGAGGACTTAATAATTTAAAAATATTTTTTAAAAAAATAAGAAAAAGAAAAGAATAGGAAACAAACAAAAAAAGAATAATCATAAAAATAGTAAAGATATATCTAGGACTTTCTCTGGTGTTGTTGTGGACAATGTTGGGTCACTTCATTACTTCATTTTCAGATAGTTCCTTGGTCTGGCTTATATTTCTCAAGATCTATAGGCCCTTTCTATGTAGTCAGTACTAACGACAGGGTTTTAATCTATTGCACCTGTCACTTCCAAGGCAGTTCCCTCTCTTTTAGCTTCTTTTGTTTGCTGGTCTCTTCAGTGTCTGATTTCTGCCCTGACACAAGGAGGGCGGTAGTGGACACTTTTTTTTAGGCTCACTTGTTCAGTTGCACTGTGGGGAGGGAGGAATGCTGCAAACAAATAACACTGGCGTGTGCTCGCAGTGTCTCAGCCACTCTGGGCCTGCCCCTGCTCATGGCGCCCACAGCTCAGGCTCTAGGTTGCTCCCCAGGAACCGTCTAAAGCCGGCCCTGGGCTGCATGCATCTCCCAGGTCTAAGCCACTCAGGCTCAGGCACTCAGGTAGTCCTCAGAGGTGCAGACTCGGGCCTGCGTTTTGTGCCTTTCCCAGGTCCAAGTAGCTCAGGTGTTTGGCGAGCGTGGTTGGTGTGACTTATTGCCTCTCCTATCCCTACTGCTCAGTTTTCTGGGTTTACAACTGGTGCACCTTCTCAGGCAGATGATGACTGTCCAGAACCCCAAGACGTTTTAGTTAGCAAAGAAGCCTGTGTGCAGTTTGGTAGTTAATGTCTCTCTGGGGCTGCTATTGCCCCATTCTGGCCCTTCCAGCTCTGGCTGCCTGTCACCGGAGGGGGGTGGTCTGCAGCCTGCTAGTTCTGTTCCATCTTTTGTTCTGTGTGCATGCTACTGGCGGTGTCTTATGTTAGAGCTTTTCCCATGGTAGCTATTCCACAGTCTGGTTACACTTGGGGCATTCGGCCTGATCCTTAAAAAGCAGTGCAACCCGCGCCTCCGTGCCCAGCTCCCGCTTGCTAGTGGTGGATGCAGGCGACTGCGCTGCTTCTTCACTGGGGGTGTTACCATTGGTCTCGTAATCTGTGGGTTTTAATTATTTATTTATTTTTCCTCCCTGTTATGTTGCCCTCTGAGGTTCCAAGGCTCGCTACAGACTCGGCAGTGAGAGTGTTTCCTGGTGTTTGGAAACCTCTCCTTTTAAGACTCCCTTCCCGGGATGGAGCTCCCTCCCTACCTCTTTTGTCTCTTTTTTGTCTTTCATATTTTTTCCTACCTGTTTTCGAAGACAATGAGCTGCTTTTCTGGGTGCCTGATGTCCTCTGTTGGCATTCAGAAGTTGTTTTGTGGAATTTACTCAGCGTTGAAATGTTCTTTTGATGAATTTGTGTGGGAGAACGTGGTCTCCCCATCCTATTCCTCTGCCATCTTAGGACCACCCCCCGGAAAGCAGTTTAAATAGATCCTTACATACCTGCACTTAAGTATTGCAACTTTATCATGTGGCACTTAAAAAAAGAATGAGGCATGACAATGTGTGGTGACTGTAGCCTGCCAGGCTCCTCTGTCCATGGGATTTCCCAGGCAAGAATGTTGGGGTGGATTGCTATTTCCTTCTTCAGGGGATCTTCCTGTCCTAGGGATGAGACCCAGTCTCCTGCATTGGCAGGTGGCTTCTTTACTGCTAGCCACCAGGAAAGCCAATGTGTGATGATTCATATAATCTCAAATTATTATTAAGAAAGCAGGACATTATGTAGAGTGTGACTCCATTTCTTTTAGATGATATCCATATATATATTTTTAATTTTTAAGGTATAATGGTATTACTGTGATGTTAAAGAGTTTATGTTTTATTTTCTTTTTGTTTTTTAAAATTAATTTTTATTGGAGAATAGTTGCTTTACAATGTTGTGCTAGTTTCTTCTGTATGAATCAGCTATACATATATCCCCTCTTTTCTGGATTTCCTTCCCATTGAGGTGACCACAGAGTACTGAGTAAATTCCCTGCTGTACAGCAGGATCTCATTAGTTATCTATTTTATATACAGTATTAATAGTGTATAGAGTGTGGTCCCCTTTCAATAAAAATATGTTCAAATTTACATTCATATAGATGAAAAAGAATAAAGAGAAAGACTATGGAATAGGACAACCCGCCAAACTATTGAACAGTTGCTATCTCCAAGGAGGACTGCAGGAGTGTTTGGAAAGGTATAGTCACATTTTATGCTTTGTAATTTTGTATTACTTTAGCCTTTTACAAGGAGAATGAGGTGACCCACTATATGTTAAGGAAACAAGGAAGGAAGGAAAAAGGAAGAGAGAGGGTGAGAGGAGAGGGAGGGACGGAGGGAGGGAAGATGTCTTTTAACACTCTCTGCTAGGCACCCCACTCCAGTACTCTTGCCTGGAAAATCCTATGGATGGAGGAGCCTGGTAGGCTGCAGGCCATAGGGTCGGAAGAGTCAGGCACAACTGAGCAACTTCACTTTCACTTTTCATTTTCATGCATTGGAGAAGGAAATGGCAACCCACTCCAGTGTTCTTGCCTGGAGAATCTCAGGAACAGGGGAGCCTGGTGGGCTGCCATCTCTGGTGTTGCACAGAGTTGGACACAACTGAAGTGACTTAGCAGCAGCAGCAGCAGCAGCTGTCAATACAGAGTAAAACTGATGGCCTAAAATTACAAACATCCATGGCATGGGCACTGCTCCCCTCTGCTTTTGACACAACTAGTCTTAGAAGTACACCATGAAGCACAAGACTTGGAGGGGATAAACTAGAAATGGATAGAACTGAACCTGTGGTCCAAATGATCTTATGACTAATAGAAAAATCAAGTCTAGGCAGCTTCTACACAAATGAGGCATGAATTCAAATGGAACATTGAGTTACATTCTGAATAAATCAATTCTTTTTTTTTTTTCTAAGACCATTAATGGTCTTCTTAAAATATCTTTCCAGCTTTGCGCATGCTTTAAATAAGAAAAGGATCTTTCTCATAATACAGAAAACAAGCTGTGTTGGGTGTGTGTGTGTGTGTGTGTGTGTGTGTCTAGTCACTCTGATATATGGCCTTGGTTAGTCATTTTCTTCATATCTTCATAGAAGAGACATAACTTAGAGACACAGCCTCATTAGATGGAAAGAACCCAGAATTGAGAGGCAGGAAACCTGGCTAGTCAGTCCTTTTCCCAATTACAAGTTATTTGTGTGTCCTTGAGCAAATCACAGAGTTCTTTAGCTGCAAGATGCAAAGATAAGTTCTTATGTGATAACGTAGGCCCCTTCCAGTTTCAAAAATTCCAAGATTTGCTGTGCAGTTTTTAATTTTTGAAAACAAAAACAAAGCAATCACTGTCCAGAATGACTGCAGTGAGAAGCCATCTGCTTCTTATTCAGTCGCTTATTAGGTTTAATTAATAAAAGTCTAGTATCAGCATGCGAGGTGTTAGAGGTGATTACTTAGAAAGTGGTTTTTCCCCCTAGTGCTAGCAGTCTTGACAAATATTAGTAGACATATGGATGTATTGATATTTCTGGACTCTCAATTTTTTTTCTTTCTTTTTTATCTTTTAAATTACAAAAGTATAATAACACATTTACAGGAGACTTGAAAAATACAGAACAAAGTTACATATAGTTCTACTATGTGTGTGCGTGTTCAGTCACCAAGTCATGTCTGACTCTTTGTGACCCCATGGACTGCTGCATGCCAGCCTCCCTGGCCCTCACCATCTCCCAGACTTTGCCCAAGTTCCTGTCCATTGAATTGGTGATGTCATCCAACCATATCATCTTCTGTTGCCCTCTTCTTCTGCCTTCAATCCATTATATATTCCACTATACATTACAGTTATTTTTAAATAGATAAATTAAGATTTTTAGTTGGAGTTTCAAAATCAAGCTCTCAAAAATTAATAGAATGACTAGAAAAGAAGAAAGATATAGCAGAGCTGAAAAGCCCCATGAATCAATTCAATATGATTAAGACTTATACAATTTTCATGAAGCAGTAGTACAAATTCTATTCAAGTTCCCATAGACTATAAACCTGGAGGCCCTGGAACATATCTAGACTCTCAGTTCTATTCTACTGAACTGTATGCCTATTTTGTACCCACATTCTCTTGATTACTGTTGCTTTGTAGTAAGTTTTGAAATTGGAATGTATGAGTTCTCCTGCTTTGTTCTTTTTCAAAATTGTTTTGGCTGCTCTGGGTTATTTGCAATTCCCTAATAAATTCAAAAAGAGCTTGTTAATTTACATAAAGAAGTCACCTGAGATTTGGACAGGAATTGCTTTGAAATCAGAGATCAGTTTGGTTCCCATGTTATATGGGATGCCTTTCCATTTCTTTGGATCTCCTTTCATTTCTTTCAACAATGTTTTGTTGTTTTAGAGTATACATTTTTCATTTCCTTTGTCAAATTCACTCCTAAGTATTTCATTCTTTTTGACACTATTGTAAATAGAGATATCTTTCGAAATGTGATAGGTTTTTTGTATATTGATCTAGACTTCCCTAGTGGCTCAGATGGTAAAGAATCTGCCTGCTATATGGGAGACCTGGGTTCAATCCCTGGGTTGGGAAGATCCCTTGGAGAAGGAAATGAACCTACTCCACTATTCTTGCCTGGAGAATTCCATGGACAGTACAGTCCATGGGGTTGCAAAGAGTTGGACATGACTAAGCAACTAACACTTTCACAGGTTGGACTGGTATCCTGCAACTTTTCTGAATACATTTATTAGTTCTAGTAGTTTTTTTTATTCTCTAGGATTTTCTCAGAATCGTGGCAGCTTATGTCATGGCTACCATCTGGTCATCATATAGTTAACTTCTTCCACCTGGTGGGGAGTTTAGTATCTGCAAGACAGCTCACAGACTATGGCTTGGAATATTTTTTATAGCCCTTGGAGAGGAGCTAAAGGTCCTTGACTTTGCTTAATGACTAAACTATTATTTAGACTCTTTTCCTTTGCTTCTGAGTTTTCTCACTACTCTGATTAAATTTATCCTTTGGCTAAAGTTTTTCCAGAGACAAAAGGCACGTGGAGGACATGTGGGGCAAGGACCATAGGGTCCTGCTCCATCTCATTACCAATTCAGTTTGCTGTTATTTTTCATCAGTGTTCATGAGAGATACTGGACTGAAGTTTTTCTTCCTTGTGATGTCTTTGTCTAGTTTTGGTATTAGATTAATGCAGGCTGCACAGAGTAAGGATTGTTTTCTCCTTTTCTAGTTTCTGGAGGTGATAGTTGAGAAATGGTAACTTTTCTTCCTTAAACGTTTAGCAGTGTTCATTAGAGATGCCATCTGGGCTAGCACTTTCTATTTTGGAAATTTAATTATTGATTCAACTTTAAAAATAGACCTAGACCTGTTCATATACTCTATTTTTCCTTGTGTGTGTTTTGGAAGTTTGTGTATTTCAAAGAATTGTTGCATTTCATCTGTACTATTCAAGTTGTTCAGAAAGGTTGTGCTTGGTCATGTCCGACTCTTCACCACTATGGAGTGAAGCCCACCACCACACTCTTCTGTCTGTGGGATTTCCCAGGCAAGAATACTGGAGTGAGTTATCCTTTCTTTCTCCAGGGATCTTCCAGGGATCGAACCCATGTGTCTTGTGTCTCCTGCATTGGCAGAAAAGGTTAGTATTCCCTCAGTATCCTTTCAGTGTCCCTGGAATCAGTAGTGATGGACCCCTCTTTCATTTTGGATATTATTAATAATTTGTGTCTTCTTTCTTTTCAGCTTGACTAGAGATTTATCAATTTTACTGATCTTTCAAAGAGCCAGATTTTGATTTTAATATTTTTCTCTATCAATTTCCAGTTTTTAATTACATGGATTTCTGCTCTAATTTTTGATGCTTATTTCCTTCTGCTTGCTTGAGATTCAATTCCTCTTCTTTCTAGAGTCTTAAGATTAAAACTCAGATGACTGATTCTAGATCTTTGTTTCATCCTTTCTAGTGTATGCATTCAGTACGATAAACTGCCCCTACCCCAAGTACTGCTTTTACTGTATCATGCAAATTTTTACAAGTTGCCTTTTCACTTAGGTCAAAATATGTTTAGATTTCTCTTGAAACTTCTTCTTTGATTCATGTGTTATTTAAAAGTACATTACTTAGTCTCTAAAACTGATGGTTGCAGGTTACTGGTTTTCAAGGGCACTTTGAACTGAAGTGGAGGAATAAGGAGGTGTTAGTTAAATGGGCAAGTTAAATGTCACAAAATTTGCTATTCTTACTGAAATCCAGCTCTTTCTAAAAAATAAATTAAAGAAATAAATATTCTTTTGATTGTTGCAAACTTCTAGTTAAAATTAGAGCTTTAAAAAAGTTGACTTATGGAGTTTTTGCCTATGTTCTTGTTACCTTAATGGAGAAATGGAGAAGAGAATTTTCAAAGTCCTTAGTTTTTCTATTATTTTCACTGATGCTCTTAATTCCTTTTGATATGCATATTTATTCCCTATATATCTTCTTTGGCAAAGTGTCTAAGTCTTCTGCCAATTTTTAAATTTAGTTGTGTATTTCCTTTTTGTTGAGTTTTCTTAAACTTTTTTTGGAAAAATAAACAGATTTACAAAAAAGTTGCAGAAACAGTACAGAAAGTTGCCTTATAAATCTCACCCAGTTTCTCCTTTTGTTAACATATTTCATAACCTTGATATATTTCTCAGAACATAAATCAGCATTCATACATTATGACTAACCAAACTGCAGACTTTAGATTTCTTAGTGTTGAGTTTTGAGAGTTCTTTGTATACTTTGGATGGAAATCTTTTGTCAGATTGTAATTTGCAAATGTTTTCTTCCAGTCTATAGCTTGTCTTTCCATCCTTTTAAACATATTACTTTATTTTTTAAATGTCAGCAAGAAAAATGTATTTGAGTGGTACCATTTTTTATTCTTGGCATTTCTATTTGATGAACATAAATGTTTTAAATAAAATAACCAAAAACTATTATCACAAAATGTCATATTCAGTTTAACTTGAATCAAATGCTTTAAGACAAAGTTTTGTTTTTGTTTTTCTGTTGTTTTTGACTTAATAATTCCAAGTGGTTTATTTCCTTTTCAATGTAAGGGCATAGCCATAAAATTCAGGCTGTAATTGTGCCAAGAAGATATGAAAACTCCCTTCATTCACTTACAGAAATCCATGAAATACATGAACTCTGTTTCTCAACATTTTAAAATTTCATGTTTTTTTTAATTCACAAATCCACATTTTAATTTTACTTCTCCCACAGATTAAAAAATTTTTTTGTGTGGTAAAAGTCACATAATATAAAACATAATATTTTAATCATATTTAACTGTGCAGTTCAGTGGCACTAAGTATATCCAATTGCTCTGCAACTCTCACCAGCATCCATTTCCCAAATTTTTCTCCTTCCTAAACTGAAACTCTGTCCCTGTTAAACACTAATTCCCTATCTCCTCTCCCTATCCCCATTTCCCCTTGCCCTTGGCATCTACTAATGTACCTTTATTTGTTTACTAATGATAATTAAATATAAGCAATTTTTATTGAAAATGTACTTATTAATGAGAAGAATTAGGTTTTCCCAATTATTTCTTATATCTCTGTGTGAATGTGATTTTTTGTAGGCAGCGAAATGAAGTCAGGCATCTATTTTGTTTCTACTCTTTTTTTTTTTTGATAGATGGAAACACTGAGAAAACTTCTTCATATAAAAAATTACACAGAAATAGAACTTTGTTATGTCACTGTTGCTTGATAGTTTGAATGCCTTTTAAGTTATTTCCCAAAATTCATACTGATTTATCATCAAGATGACTTTCAATTTTATTAAAAATAAAGTATTAGGAACCACTTGGCTTGGAAATGGGATTCTTATCCATTTAGAGTCATTCACTTTTTCAGTTACTGGAAAGTATACAGAAAAGACATTTATAATATTATAAATTATTAAGAATCCATGTTGTTTAATCAGATATAGTTTTAAAATTGTTGGGAAAAACAACATACTGTTTGTTAATGGCCTTCCACTTTTGCTAAAACAATCTTTTCTGATATAGTGCTTTTTTATTATCACGTGTTTGAATATAGTTTCATCAGAACTTGGAACTATAAGTTTCTTTTATTAAATATATATAAAATGTCTGCCATATCAACTACTTAGAAAAGCTAATCCTCACTGTAAAACCAATCAGTCAGGTAGTTCTTACTGTCTGTTAAGATAACATCTGATTTTTTTTTCAGTTCAATCAAATATGCTAATAAGAATTTCAAGGACTATTAAAATACCAGCGGGGAAAAAATTATAGAACCCATCTTGCAGGACAGATAATAAAAGCAGTCAAATCAGGATTGAAATGATGCAGAACTAATGTAATTAATTTATCCATTTTATAATATTATAAACACAAGATCATAAATCAAAATGCAGCTTCTCTTTACTGAGTTTGTGATATGGCAGTGTTATATGTATGGAAAAGGATATTTATAAAATAAATCTGGCAAATGCGTATGCGTATCAAACGTTGGTTTTCCACTTTGAAAAATAACTGAGTCAAATATAAAGATGAGAAATAGCTCTACCGATTTTATGAGACAGCTTGACCACACTTTTTCCTTATGTGTTAGAAGAGAGAGAAAGCTAAACACCACTAAAAGCTAATTAACAACCCAATATATGTGCTCTACTATGCTAAGTCATTTCAGTCATGTCTGATGCTTTGCAACCTTATGGACTGTAGCCTGCCAGGCTCCTCTGTCCATGGGATTTTTCAGGCAAGAATACTGGAGTGAGTAGCCATGTCCTCCTCCAGGGGATCTTCCCGATCCAGGGATTGAACCCATGTCTTATGTCTCCTGCATTTGAAAGTGGGTTCTTCACCACTAGTGCCACCTGGGAAGCCCAACCCAATATATACTACACTAAAATTAAGCATTTCTCTTCTACAGAAGACACCATTAAGAGAGGGATATGACAGGTCACAAGGAAAAAAAAGTTTGCAACAGATTTTCAGTCTGCTCTGGTGATTCCAATGTACATTCAGGTCTGAGAGGAGGCCCGGAACAGGCAGAGCTATTGAAGGGGCTGGGTAAGGGAGGAGCTATGGGCCCTCCCTCCCAGGCTTCACAGAGGAACTGAACTTTCCTTCCAGTAGCATTGTGATGAAGGAAGACCATCAGCAGGATGCAGGATCATGAGATAAGATGCTCAAGGACGTGAATGTCTGGGGTCTTGAGTAAACTGGGCGTGTAAAGGAAGGAGTGATAAGAGCTGAAACTGGGCCAGGAAGAAGGGGTTGCTTGAGAAGTTTATTCAGTAAAGGGCTGAATAGGGTTGGCTTTGGTTCTGTAGGAAAGTGAGGGATGGGATTGCTCTCTAAATTCAGGAGCACAGTGCTGGTGGCCAAAGGTCTAGAGTAGAGGGACTAGAGGTACCTGAACTGTCTTTATCATATATTTCTGTATAACAGAATACCCCAAACCTCCTGGATGAACACCAGTCCCTTCATTTCCTCCTGTTGCTGAGAGTTGGGGATCCAGGCAGGGCCGGGCTGGAAAGATCCACTCCACTGGCACTGTTTACACTTCAGCTGGTGGTTGAACTTGTCTGCAAGGGATCTGGCCCTTCAGCACTCCTCTATGTGGCCCTTCTCTCTCCAGTGGGGAGGTGCTAGTTCAGAATTCTGCAGAAGACAGTGATTTCAGAAGAATGCCTTCCTGAGGGAGCATTTCAAGTGGCAAAGGGAAGAAATGTGGATCCCTGAAGCCCAGTGGAGGGAGTGACTTTTGCTGCATCCATCAATTGAGACAAGTTACAATGCCAGCTCAGATTTAGGGGGCAGAGAGTAAGCTCCTCTTGTACCCACCCTCATGCAGGAGAGTCAAGACTGTGTTGCTTGCATGCATGTGAGGATGTGGGGTAGAAGACCTTGATGCAGCTACCCTGGTAAACACCACCTACTGCAGAGACTAGTTTGGGCTATTGCAGTCTTTCAGATGAGAGATCTGGATGCCCAAGCTTAGCAGGACCAGTAGTGAAGGACAAGGCCCTGAGAGATCTTTCAGAGGTAGAGTCGCTTTGACCTCTTACTTGAGTGGATTGACTAAAGAGGAAGGAGATTCCCCAGTTCCTGGGCTACATTAGTGGTCACAACCACTGAAAAAAGGTGGGATCCTTAGAGACATTTGGTGACTGTGAGTCTGGTGCAAGCTGAGTTTGACCCATGTCATGTTGACTCTGAGACCCTCCAGATGAAGTTGAGTCAGCATTTGGAGCTCAGGAAACAGATATGGCTTAGTGATGCAAGAAGTCACTGGAGCTGAAACCATTAGTCTGTTATTGTTGTTCAGTCACTAAGTCTAACTCTTTGTGAGCTCATGGACTATAGCCCTCCAGGCTCCTCTGTCCTCCACTAACTCCTGGAGTTTGCTCAGATTCATGTCCATTGAGTTGGTGATGCCATCTAACCATCTTATCTTCTGCTGCCGTCTTCTCCTCCTGCCCTTCTTTCCCAGCATCAGGGTCTTTTCCAACGAGTTGGCTTTTTGCATCAGGTGGCCAAAGTATTGGAGTTTCAGTTTCAGTATCAGTCCTTCCAAGTGAATATTCAGGGTTGATGTCCTTTAGGGTTGAATTGTTTGATCCCCTTACTGTCCAAGGTACTCTCAAGAGTCTTCTCCAGCTCCATAGTTCAAAAGTATCAGTTCTTTGGTGCTCAGCCTTCTTTATGGTCTACCTCTCACATCCATACATGACTACTGGAAAAACCATAGCTTTGACTATACAGACTTTGTTGGCAAAGTAATGTCTGGTGTACCTACATTTCTCTTTTTAAAATCTTCACTTTTATTAATGTCAAGGGCAGCTTCATCCCTTTGAATATGTCCTTTACTAAACACAAAGTAAGTATGAAAACACATCCTGGTTGGGGGTGAAAATGACACAAACCAAAAGCACAAGCCAGAGAAGAAGGAGGAGCAAATCTCCCCTTCAGCGTAAATCAGAGGCATCTGCTTCCCTCCCTGCTCCCCAGTCCGCCCTCTGTGGCTTCTTGGAAGTGGCTCCTCTGCAATTAGCCACCATTTCTATTCCCCTTTCTCCCATCCAACGAGCAGAATCAGAAGTGTGAATGAGGTCTCAACTTAGCAATTGGAAAAAACACTGTAAAAGTTATTTTAAAAAATATTTTAAAATATCTCCTCCAAGCAGTCTTCTAGAGGAAGAAACTCGTTTAAAATGTAAATACTAGAAGCATTTCCTTTTGTTTGTTGTTGTTGTTTATTCATTTTACTCATAACAAAATTAGTTTCTAAGGTCTGATTTTAAGAATAAATTTGACTCAGTTCTAATGAGATGGATGAAATTGGAACCGATTATACAGAGTGAAGTAAGCCAGAAAGAAAAACACCAATACAGTATACTGACACATATATATGGAATTTAGAAGATAGTAATGATGACCCTATATGTGAGACAACAAAAGAGACACAGAGGTATAGAACGGACTTTTGGACTCTGGGGGAGAGGGAAAGGGTGGGATGGTTTGGGAGAATGGCATTGAAAC
>SJYG01000951.1:28897-44082 GCA_006410535.1 Litocranius walleri
ATCATGGCATCCGGTCCCATCACTTCATGGGAAATAGATGGGGAAACAGTGGAAACAGTGTCAGACTTTATTTTGGGGGGCTCCAAAATCACTGCAGATGGTGATTGCAGCCATGAAATTAAAAGATGCTTACTCCTTGGAAAGAAAGTTATGACCAACCTAGATAGTATATTCAAAAGCAGAGACATTACTTTGCCAACTAAGGTCTGTCTAGTCAAGGCTATGGTTTTTCCTGTGGTCATGTATGGATGTGAGAGTTGGACTATAAAGAAAGCTGAGCACCGAAGAATTGATGCTTTTGAACTGTGGTGTTGGAGAAGACTCTTGAGAGTCCCTTGGACTGCAAGGAGATCCAACCAGTCCATCCTAAAGAAGACCGGTCCTGGGTGTTCATTGGAAGGACTGATGTTGGGGCTGAAACTCGAATATTTTGGCCATCTCATGCAAAGAGTTGACTCATTGGAAAAGACTCTGATGCTGGGAGGGATTGGGGGCAGGAGGAGAAGGGGGCGATAGAGGATGAGATGAGTGGATGGCATCACCAACTCGATGCACATGAATTTGGGTGAACTCCGGGAGTTGGTGATGGATAGGGAGGCCTGGCATGCTGCGATTCATGGGGTTGCAAAGAGTCGGACACGACTGAGCGACTGAACTGAACTGAGCAATTTGCAGCACATATTGGTGTAGGTTGCACACTGATGGCCCTCAGGGCTGAATAAAAACTGCATATTCACTTGGTTTGACTTTGTGAAGCACACATGTTTTTTAAAAACTTTTAATTTTGTACCAGAGTATAGTTGATTAACAATGTTGTGGTAGTTTCAGGTGTACAGCAGAGCGACTCAGCCATACATATGCATGTATCCATTGTCCTCCAAATTCCCCTCCCATCCAGGGTGCCACAAAATCTTGAGCAGAGTTCCCTGTACTACACAATAGGTCCTTACTGGTTATCCACTTTAAATATAGCAGTATGTATATGTCCCTCCCAAACTCTCTAACTATCCCTTTCCCCCAGCAACCATAAGTTTGTTCTCTAAGTTTTGTGTCTCTCTCTGTTTTGTATGTAAGTTCATTTGTATCATTTCATTTTAGATTCCACCTAGAAGGGATGTTGTACAATATTTCTCCTTCTTTGTCTGACTTGAGTGCATGTATTTTTATATATTACTTAAATGTCTTCAGGTGAAGATGTTTGTTCCACCTCAGCTCCTGTCTTCATAACTCCCTAAATATATTGTTTATAGCTGCTTGATACTCTAAAAACTTGAGGTTTACAACACTTCACTAAGCAATGGTCATCTTCATTGGTAGGTTGATTTCAACATCATGACCTCTGGTTCCAGTGAGCCCCTGGTAGCTCAGGACAGACCCCGACCCCTTCTCATCCCATTTTTGGGGGATAGGGTTCTTTGAAGCCAGATAAGGATCGGGGTTCCAGACAGAAGGACAGAGGTTCAAGGTCAGGCCACCATGTCTGCCAGGGCACCAGAGCATGCTCAGGAGTCCAGGGGAGCAAGCGGAGTCAGAGGAGAAGTAGAAGAGGAGTGGATTCTGGTACCTCTTTGAGGGGTCCTCAGCTAGCTCCCGAAATGCACTGGGCACTGGATGGGGGTAGCAGCCTTGTTCCCAGATCCCACCTGCAGCTCCTGCTAGGCCTGGTCGGGATTCTCTTGAAGCATCTTGCAGCCCTCCATTGAGGAATCTGCTAGTGTTGGGGCAGAAAGATTGCTTCCTCTTGGGGATGAATTCTCCCCTTCCTTTTTAAAAAATTTTTTTGTTCATTTATTTTGGCTGTGCTGGGTCTTCATTGCTGTATGGGTGTTTCTCTGGTTGTGGCGAGTGGGGGCTACTCTCTAGTTGTAGTGTGTGGGCTTCTCATTGTGGTGGCTTCTCTTGTGGAGCACGGGCTCTAGGGTATGCGAACCTCAGCACTCAATAGTTGCACCTCCCAGGCTCTAGGGCATAGGCTCTGTAGTTGTGGTGCACGGGTTTAGTTGCTGCCTGGCATGTGGGATCTTCCCAGATCAAGGGTCTCCTGCATCGGCAGGAGGATTCTTCACCACTGAGCCACTAGGGAAGCTCCATCCCTTTCTCAGTCTTCATCTCCCTGCCCTAGTTTTTAATTTTGCAAGAAATGACAATTGAGTATCTGTGTGTCTGTGTGTACAGGGGACAATCAGATGATGCTGGGCTTGATTATTATTTGCAAATTTGCCAGATTACTGGCCTGAGAATCCTTTGCACCCCTGGAGATGGTGGACATTGGTGTTTTGTTGCTAATTTTATTAGGAAGTGACAAATGCAGGACTTTCATAACTCTTCTTTTGTGTATTGAACCTGTCTGGTGGTCAAGTGAAGTTTATGCACACCCTTCTCTGAATCAAGAGTTTAAATGCCTAAAATAAAATACATAGGAATGCAAAGGAAACTGATGAAGTAGTTATTGAAATATTATTACTACACTAAATATAAGATATAGTGGCAGGTCTAATAAATACCATGATTTCAAAGCAATGAGAGGCATAAATACTGTTTTGATGTTCCTGCAACCACTGTACTATGGCATGAAAATACCAATGATTTCTGTTAGTAACAAAGCCATAGGTAATTCTAATAACACTGTGGTTTATTACCTAAATTCATAATTGAAGGAAAAACTAAATTTCTGTTGGTTAGTGAAAGTAAAAGTGTTATGATTTTACCCAACTAATACAGAGATTAACAAATATGATTAAGAATCCTTGCTAGTAATTCTTGTTTAAATAAGATAGCAGTTTTAGGTTGAGCTCTGTATATCATTTTCAGGAAATATCCTTCAGTTTTTATTTTATTGAGTGTTTTTAAGGTGGGTATTAAATTTTCTTTTCAGAATCTATAGAGATGATCTTTTAATTCATTCTGTTAATATGATGATTGTGTAAATGGGTTTCTCATATTAAATTCTTCTTTCTGAAGTCTATCTCTCTAGATCCCTCCCCTGGTCATATCTGAACCTTCCTTCTCCTTCAGCCTACGCATTCCTGTCCCAATCCATTTATGTTTCATTCCTAGCAGAATGTCCTTGGTACAGGGCTGTCTCCTTTCCTTGAGATTTCTGCCTGGCCCATCACTCTAGAACTTCTGTCATCATCTTTGGACAACTCACTCACACATTAGAACCTGAAAATGGCCACTCCTGTTAATCGTTGTCCTCATACTGGCCAGCTGAGTCTTCATCTGAGGGTTCCTTCCATTTAGAAGTGAGCACAGGTAGGTCATTTCTAAATTTCTCATTTCTTAGTCCATTCATATGCCCCTGGGCTGCTCATACACAGCCATAAGACTCTTTTTGACTGCCCCCACTTGCTCTTATTCTGAAGTTCTTGGAAATGTTATCAGCTAGATTTTTTTTTTTTTCTGGCTGCACCGAGGCTTGTGGGATCTTAGTTCTCCAACCAGGGATTGAATCCAGGCCCACAGCAGTGAAAGTGCAGAGTCCTAACCACTGGACCTCCTGGGGATTCCTGTTATTAGTTTTTATAAGATGTTGCCTATGGGTTTTTCTTTTGTTTTTATAGAGGGACTGGGGAAAATCTACATTTAAGCTGAATCTTGCTAGCAGGAGAGATCTCCAATGACCATTTAAAATCTCTTAACAGTTCATTAGTCTACTGGCATGCAGGCTTAGCTGTCCCGAGGCATGTGGAATCTTCCTGGACCAGGGATCGAACCTGAGTCCCCTTCATTGGCAGGTGGATTCTTAACCACTGGACCATCATGGAAGTCCGTTGTGTTAGATTGTAAATATCTGTTTTCATCAGTACAAAACTGAAGTAAAAAGTCCAATTGATAGTCTCTGATTTAAATATATGGGACCAACGAGTTCACATTTTCTCTGTTTGGGGGGGTGAAATATATTTACTTCTTCTATCTTATTTTCTATAGTGTGGTATATTTATTAGTTTCTCCTTTCCTGTCTTCTTTTGGATTGGTAAAGTTTTCTTTGTCCTCCATCTCTCTCTTTCTCTCACTTCTGCTAACATGTAAATTACACCTTGAGTTTCCTTTTCTTAAAATTTTAACTTATATCCAAAATTGATCTTTTTCTCAACGTTTAAAATATGCAGCTATAACTTCTATTGTCTTTTTGATAATATTAACCATACATTCCTTAGTGGCTTTTTTTTTTTTAAGGAAATTGCTTTATTATCTTAAATTTCTCTGAACTGAATGATCTCCAAGGTGTGTTCAGTGTCTGTCTTTTATGGCATCAGTTGTCCTCATATGACTCACAATTGCAGTGTATGGTTCAAGAGGAGGAGCTGTTCTTGGCCTTTTTTTGTTCTTTTTTCTCCTACTCGCCTTCTTTATGTCTAGAAGTTTTATACTGAACTAGTGCCTCTTGAGATATCTGTATGCAGGTCAGGAAGCAACAATTAGAACTGGATATGGAACAACAGACTGGTTCCAAATAGGAAAAGGAGTACATCAAGGCTGTATATTGTCACCCTGCTTATTTAACTTCTGTGCAAAGTACATCATGAGAAACGCTGGACTGGAAGAAACACAAGCTGGAGTTAAGATTGCCGGGAGAAATATCAATAACCTCAGATATGCAGATGACATCACCCTTATGGCAGAAAGTGAAGAGGAGCTAAAAAGCCTCTTGATGAAAGAGAGAGTGAAAAAGTTGGCTTAAAGCTCAACATTCAGAAAACGAAGATCATGGCATCTATGACTGCAGCCATGAAATCAAAAGACGCTTACTCCTTGGAAGAAAAGTTATGACCAGCCTAGATAGCATATTCAAAAGCAGAGACATTACTTTGCCGACTAAGGTCCGTCTAGTCAAGGCTATGGTTTTTCCTGTGGTCATGTATGGATGTGAGAGTTGGACTGTGAAGAAGGCTGAGCGCCGAAGAATTGATGCTTTTGAACTGTGGTGTTGGAGAAGACTCTTGAGCGTCCCTTGGACTGCAAGGAGATCCAACCAGTCCATTCTGAAGGAGATCAGCCCTGGGATTTCTTTGGAAAGAATGCTAAAGCTGAAACTCCAGTACTTTGGCTACCTCATGCGAAGAGTTGACTCGTTGGAAAAGACCCTGATACTGGGAGGGATTGAGGGCAGGAGGAGAAGGGGACGACAGAGGCTGAGATGGCTGGATGGCATCACCAACTCGATGCACATGAATTTGGGTGAACTCCAGGAGTTGGTGATGGACAGGGAGGCCTGTTGTGCTGCAATTCATGGGGTCACAAAGAGTCAGACACGACTGAGCAACTGAACTGAACTGAGGCTTCACAACTCAAAACTAGGACTTATGATAGAAGTTTGAAGCTCCTGTCTCATAGGGATGCTTCAGATTCAGTTCTAGAGCCGATGGGTAGTGTGGCCAAGTTCTGCCTACGAAATGTCTGATTCCTTCTGCTACCTTGCCATGTCATACCACGCTTTGTCACTTAGTTGTGTCTGCCTCTTTGAGTCCCCATAGACTGTAGTCCGCCAGGCTCCTCTGTCCATGGGATTCTACAGGCAAGAATACTGGAATGGGTAGACATTCCCTTCTCCAGGGGATCTTCCTGATCTAGGGATTGAACCTGCATCTCCTGCATCGCTGGCAGATTCTTTACCAATGCTGCTACCTTGGGAGCAGCTTAATGTTGAATACAGCCAGGAAGCTGGGCCAGCTTCTTTCAGTGTTTATTCTTGAGTGAGGAAGGGAGCCCCACCTCATTCTATTCCAGCTCCTGATTTCACAGGCCAGGCCTTACAGCAGCACACTACTGAAGCTGAATATGGGCTACTTGTATTAATGTCCTTGGAGCCCAGAAGGTCCACAGCTCTAGCCCTGCCTAAGGTTATGTATTAATCTCTCATTTTCTTCCATCAAGATGCTTATCACTTTTTTAAAAGCTTAAAAAACTTATTTATTTATTTGGCTGCACCAAGTCTTATCTGCTACTTGCAGGATGTTTTAGTTGTGGCATGCGGGCTCTAGTTCCCCAACCAGGCATGGAACCTGGGACCCCTGCATTGGGATCTCGGAGTTTTAGCCACTGAATCATGAGGAAAGTCCCTTATCACTTTTTTTTTTTTTAATACACCAAGGTTTAAGATGGAGCATTGCTTTGGTTTGGAGTAGAGGACTGTGTTTTGTGTCTTACAATGCAAACTCACAACATCATCTGCTACAGTTGAAACTTGGAAATTTTTATACTCTTTGGCTCAGTAATTAAAAATCTAGGAATTTATCCTAAGGACACAATTGGATAATATGTGTACAATGATGTTTGCTACAGTTTTTTACAATCATAGCAAAGAGCTGGAACCAACCTAAATGTCTATCAATAAGGGATTCAATAATTTATAGTATTTTTAAATACTATTAAGAAATATAAATATTATTTCTAAATATTATCACTAAATTATGATATTGTAATTCCAGAGAATAATCCTCTAATTTGAGACTCTAGTTAGGTAGATTTGAAAAGCTTTTGCCCTTATAATGTTTTATTTTAAATAAAAGAGCCATAGGTGATTCTGATTTGCCAATAGGATTATGAACCACTGATAGTAGGAGAACATCTAACATCCTGGGAAGTAAATTAGTTTTTAAAATCAGAGTATACTTGCTTAACAGTGTTGAATTAGTTTCTGCTGTGCAGCAAAGTGAATCAGCTATACGTATACATATACATACATCCCCTCCCTCTTGAATCTTCCTCCCACCCCTCCATCCCACCCCTCTAGGTTATCATAGGGGTGGGACTAAGTCAGGGATTGCCAAACTATGGCCCAAAGTCTAAATCCATCCTGCTGCCTGCTTTTGTGGGCCTGTGAGCTAGGAATGTACTTTACATTTTGAAACAGTTAAAAAAACTTCCCTGGTGGCTTGGTAGTAAAGAAGCCACCTGCCAATGCAGGAGATAGGGGTTCAATCCGTGCGTTGGGAAGGTCCCTTAGAGAAGGGCATGGCAACCCACTTCTGTATTCTTGCCTGGGAAACCATGTGGACTGAGGAGCCTGGTGGGCTACAGTCCACGGGGTCACAAAAGAATCAGACATGACTTAGTGACTAAACAGCAAAAAAGCAAAGGGAGAATAATATTTTGTGATATGTGAACATTACATGAAATTCAAATATTGAAACCCAGCTACACTCATTCAATTACAGTTTATCTATGGTTGCTTTCTTGCAGCTGTGGGATTGAGTAACTGTGATCAATACCATGTGTCTGTGGCCTCAACTACTTACTCTCTGACCTTTACAGAAGGATTGTGACCCTGTTCTAAACTACTTCTCTCTCTTGCCACTGACTTGACAGTAGCTGCTTAGTCATCAGTGTAGGGGTGTATGTAGGGAGAAGATCATTCTTCCTTAGTTTGTAGGTGAAAATAGTCCACCCTGCTGTGAGGTCTGAATATGTTTCTCTTTATTCCACAACATACAAAACAGATGCACCCAAAGAAGGTTCAGAAAATGGTTACCAGGGTTCTTAGAAGAAGCAGAGCAGCATTCTGCCTTGTTTTGATTAAACTACCTAAGGAGGATTAGACAGAAAAATTATGTTTCAAACCATAGGCAGTGTTGCCTATGTGTGGGCCATCCAGCTTTCTGTACTTGGGGAAAGAGCTTTTGAAGCCATATGTAATCAGATCTGCAGGTTCCTTCAAGTTCCACTTGCAGAAACTGTCCGTGGCACTGCATAAAAGGATGACTCTGGAACAACTTGCCTCAAGTAACTCGTTCATCCCATTTACGTTGAAACTTTGCTCTTGTATTGGACGTTGGGCACGGTCTTTCTATGAGCTACCTCAGTGTCCTCCTTCACCATCATTTAAGCTCTCACTAGCTTTTCTCCCCCAGGCCACATGGTTTCAGCACCCTGCCTGCTTCACTTCCACCCTGGTCCTGCTTCAGCATTGCTAACCTCCCAGTATTAGGGTCCCATAAGTCTTCCTATGTGTCCTTGAGGGGGAAACTGAAAACTAAGGTTTTGCTAGAAAGTAAGATACAGGGTGTTAGAGGTGAAAGCCCCACAGTGTCTCTCAGAAAGAGGGTTGCAAGACAGAAAAGACTTGATGTGCAGATCGAGATCAAGGCTTTTAAAAGGCACAAAATAACTAGCAGTAGAATTTTAGATTTAAATGCATCTTGAAGCATGCACTAATAGGATGTCTGTGGGACCCATGGGCACCATGGTGATGAGTACTGTTATTGGAAGCCTGAAATGCAGAGTCTGGGGGCCGGGAGTGGGAAGCTGAGAGAGAGAAGGGGAAGAACGGAGATGTGAATGGATGCAGAAGAAAAAAGAAATCTTTGGGGAAGAGAGTATCTTTGGTGAGAAATAGGAGTGGAGAAGGAGAAGTTTGGAGTCTGATTCAGGCACCAACAGAGGGCTTCCTCATCTCTGCTTTGTTATTTGTCATGAGGGGAAGTGACACCAGGGTTGCTGTGAGGATCACAGAAAGGCAACTAGCGGGAGTTTCCTGGTGGTCCAGTGGTTAAGAATCTACCTGCCAATGCAGGAGACATGAGTTCAATCCCTGGTCCAGGAAAATCCCCTGTGCTGCGGAGCAACTAAGCCCATGTGCCACAACTATTGAGTCTGTACTATGGATCCTGGGAGCTGCAACTACTGAGCCCACCTACTGAAGCCCCTGTGCTCTAGAGCCTGTACTCTGCAACAATAGAAGCCATTGCAATGAGAAGCCCACGCACCACAGCTCAAGTAGCCCCTGCTCACCACAACTAGACAAAGTCCATGTGCAGCAATGAAGATTCCGCACAGCCATAAAAAGATAAATTTTAAGAAAGAAAGGTACCTAGCACAGCCCTAGGCATACAGCAGACCTCCTCTCCTCCCCTCCCCTCCCCACCTCCCCACCCTCTGCCCCCATGTCAACTTCATCCACCTCCCACATCACAGTTTGTGACGTATCACCTCCAGGCTGCTCACAGAGCCTCTTCAGTCTCAGGCTGAGTCCACTGACTCTGATGTCAGTCCTATGTCAGTCATGTGTGCCTTCCTGGAAGATACCAGAAATGATATTACTTGGTGTCAGTGACCTCTTCCATGCAATGGGTCAAAAGAGAGGCATTTTTATCTCATTTGCTTCTTTTATAGGGGACTCAGATGTACCTGTATCCTACTAAGGTGCACTGGAGGATTACCCAAGGAGCATGTGCAAACTACATGATTATTAAGTGAAAATGAAAACATGAGGGCCAATCACAGGGACCACATCTCTATTGCTGTACACACAGCCTTATCTTCCACCGTTACTCATCCATGCTTCCCAGGTTCAGAGATGCAAATGAAGCCCCCTCTCTATCTGTGGTATGCAAAGGACATTGTTGCCTAAAGAGTATCATCGCTAGTGTTTACCAACAAGGCTTTGGATGTGGAAAATGTCCCAGATAGCATCACTCTTTCAATGGGGGACCCTTTTCTTTAAAAAAAAATTATCTTTACTTATTTATTTGACCACACCAGGTCTTAGTTGCTGTATGTGAACTCTCAGCTATAGCATGTGGGACCTAGTTCTCTGACCAGAGATGGAACTCAGATGGAACCCCCTGCATTAGGAGCATGGAATCTTAGCCACTGGATCACCGGAGAAGTTGTAACAGGGTCCCTTTGTGGAAGCTTCTTGTGCATGGGGTAGCCAAGCCGTTTTCCTTGCACGCCACCATGTCTGGCCTTTCTCTACAGATTCTCTACAGACTGTTGTTTGTATTGTCAGAGATGAGCCTCCAGGAGCCTCCAGAGACTTTTTTTGGCCCTGCAATGCAGCATGTAGGATCTTAGTTCCCCGACCAGGGATCGAACCTGGGTTCCTTGTATTGGGAGCACAGAGTCTTAGGCACTGGACCACCAAGGAAGTCCCAGGGGCTCCTCTTCTTGTGAACCATTGCCCATATCTTCTCAGGAGGGCACCTCCCACTCCACTGTGGCCAGCTCAGGTTCACTTCCTGCCAGGAGCCTTGCCTGACGTCCCAGAGCCAGCACATCCTTCCTCTGGACGTTCGAAACCTGCTGAGCTTGATTCCCTCCTAGCAGTCAGCACTGCGGATTGCAAGTCCCCAGTTTCATGTTCCTGTCTTCCTCAAGTGTCTGAACTCATTGAGGACATGGACCGGGTCTCATCTGTCATCTTATCCTCTAGAACAGTGAAGTGGAGCCACCAGAGTCTGAGTCGGCTGGGCTGGGGTGGGGCTGAGATGCCGTGTTTCTAGAGAGCTTTCAGGTGATGCTGAAACTGCTGGCCTGGGGACCCCGCCCAGGGTGGCAGAGTCTTGATGCCTAACACAGGCCCCGGCTAACACAGAATCTCATTCAGTATTTGTCAAAAGCATACATGTTCTGGGATCAAACAAAATGTCACAAAGATTTTGAGAGTGTAAAACATTTATGAGCACATTAGGAGCAGATGTAGCTGTGTGTCTATACATATATATATATATACATATTTTACTAAATAGACATGCTATCATGCTTTTAGCTGCTTGCTAGAATGTGTGTGTGTTAGTCACTCAGTCATGCCCAACTCTTTGCAGCCCCATGGACTATAGCTCACCAGGTTCCTCTGTCCATGGGATTCTCCAGGCAAAGATACTGGAGTGGGTAGCCATTCCCTTCTCCAGGGGATCTTCCCAACCCCAGGACTGAACCCAGGTCTCCCATATTACAGACAGATTCTTTACCATGTGAGCAACCAGGGAAAGCCCTAGCTAGAATAGGAAGCGGAAAAATAAAAGTTATGTAAATAAATAAATTAAATGGGCACATGACTAAGTGACTGAACAACAACAACACTTTATATAAAATTGTTAACCAACAAGGACCTACTGTATAGCCCAGGGAACTCTACTAAATATCTTGTAATAACCTAAAATGGAAGAGGATGTAAAGAAGGAAGAAATATATATATATATACACACACATAACTGAGTCACTTTGCTGTACACCTGAAACTAACACAACATTGTAAGTCAACTATATTTCATTAAAAATTTTTTAAAAAGGAAAAGAAAATCTACAGACTAGTTATCTACATGAGTTAAAACAAAAAAACAACAAAATCTGGCTGACATTTTTTTTCTTCTTTCAGTAGCTGATTGAACTGACTTTATATTATGGCCCTGGAGTTTAGAATTCATCTGGACAAAATCTATGTATTGTATGTATGGAGGCTGATATTTTATACCTGTTCAATTTTTAAAACACAGTCCCCTCTAAAATCTATGCAAAATTTCTCCATTTCAAGAAATATAGGAAGCAGAGATGAGCCCTGTAAAGTGACTGGAACGTGAGGAGTTGTCATTTGCATCCTCTGCTCTTGCTGTCTATGGGGTCACACAGAGTCGGACACGACTGAAGCGACTTAGCAGCAGCAGCAGCAGCAGCAGCAGCTCTTGTTCAGGTGAATTTAAAATGAGCAGACGGGTCCTGATTTGCAGCTGGGGTTACTGCAGTATAGTTCGCAGGGCAGAGAATCTGAACAGAAAAGATATCCAATTGCTCCTTCCTTGGGCTCCACCTCCCTCTGAGAACAAGACATATTCAAGAACTCTGAGACTGACCAGAAGCTCTACCTGAGGCTGCCAGCCCTACCACTGATCCTCCAGTGTGAAGTTGGCATTTCTTTCTTGGCAGATGCTTTCAGGATGGGTTAGTACCTTGGTTGGTGGATATGAACAAATTGTCCTGGATGGTAAAATCCTATTGATCAAATTCAGCCCCACCCTTCTTGAAAGAGGAGGGCCTGTTTGAACACCAGCAGGATTCAACACACTCCAATACTTTGGCCACTTGATGCGAACAGCTGATTCATTGGAAAAGACCCTGATGCCGGGAAAGATCGAGGACAGGAGGAGAAGGGGAACAACAGAGGACGAGATGGTTGGATGGCATCATTGACTCAATGGACTCAATGAGTCTAAGCAAACTTTAGGAGATGGTGAAGGACAGGGAAGCCTGGCTTGCTGTAGTCCACGGGGTCGAAAAGAGTCAGACACAACTTAGCGATTGAACAACAAGTCTTCAACACACAGCATCTCAGTGTGACTTTGATACCATAAATGTTGGGGTCAGATTCCTTGGATTCATATTCTGGCTCTGCCGCTATCTTTGAAGGAGTTTTTTAAACAGTCTCTTCCTCAGTTTCCACATCTGTAAATGAGTCCCCCCCGTAAGTAACCATTTGATAGGATGGCTGTGAGGAATGAAAGAAATAATCCATATAAACCACTTGGCAGAGAGCCTGGCATAGTGAACGCAGTCTGTGTTAACTGTTTTTATTAGTTTGGATTTCAGCTGCTTGAGTGGACACCTCAGATATGTCCAGCTGCTGCCTGCCAGGACCTGAATTAATCAGGATGCTCTCGGCAAGGAGCAGAACACTTGACCCACAGCAGCTTATGCAATAAAGACATTTATCATCTCATGTCTTGAGAAGCTGAACTTAGCACAGGCTCTGGGGTTGGCTGATTCAGGGTCCTGGGATGGTCATCAAGGACACACTGTCTCTGTCACATATTCTGGCTCTGCCGCTATCTTTGAAGGAGTTTTTTAAACAGTCTCTTCCTCAGTTTCTACATCTGTAAATGAGTCCCCCCCGTAAGTAACCATTTGATAGGATGACTGTGAGGAATGAAAGAAATAATCCATATAAACCACTTGGCAGAGAGCCTGGCATAGTGAATGCAGTCTGTGTTAACTGTTTTTATTAGTTTGGATTTCAGCTGCTTGAGTGGACAGCTCAGATATGTCCAGCTGCTGCCTGCCAGGACCTAAATTAATCAGGATGCTCTCGGCAAGGAGCAGAACACTTGACCCACAGCAGCTTATGCAATAAAGACATTTATCATCTCATGTCTTGAGAAGCTGAACTTAGCACAGGCTCTGGGGTTGGCTGATTCAGGGTCCTGGGATGGTCATCAAGGACACACTGTCTCTGTCTCTCCTTTGCCCACACCAGCGAGCGGGTGGCTGGATCTTTGGGCTGGTTCCCCTTGCGGGTAGTGTCCATGTGTCTGTCCTCTGTGTCTGCATCTCTATTGCTGCCCTGCAAATAGTTTCATCAGTACCATCTTCCTAGATTCCACATATATGCATAATACATGATATTTGTTTTTCTCTTCCTGACTTACTCTATACAATAGGCTCTAGGTTCATCCACCTCATTAGAATTGATTCAAATATGTTCCTTTTTATGACTAATATTCCATTGTATATATGTATAATCACATCTTTATCCATTCCTCTGTTGATGGACATCTAGGTTGCTTCCATGTCCTAGCTATTGTAAATACTATGGCAGTGAACATTGGGGTACATGTGTCTTTTTTTATTATAGTTTCCTTAGGGTATTCGGTGGAGTGGGAAATGGCAACCCACTCCAGTACTCTTGCCTGGAGAATCCTATGAACGGAGGAGCCTTGTGGGCTATAGTCCATGGAGTAGCAAGGAGTCAGACTCGACTGGGCGACTTCACTTTCACTTTAGGGTATATGGAGGGCAGAGTTCTTATGGCATGGAGGCAAGGGCAGAAAGGCCGAGAGTCCTGTCCTTGACCTTGGGGAGAGGACTCAAGTTCCAACCCCATGACTAGGGGACAGTGCTGGGGATGTATGAGCTGATGGGAATGGAAATGCTGTGCAGGCTGTGAGCAGCTGTGCACACTTGATGGATGGCTATTATGATACACAGCAGCATTCTCCTGTCGTTCTCCATTTATAGCCTGACTCTTATGTGGGAGCTGACAGACAGAGAAGACAGCTTGAATGTGTACTAAAGATATTTCTCATTCACCTAGGTCTGAAAGTATCCTCCCCAAGACAGATACCCAGCTCCACTGATTAAGCAACAAGAGTAACAATAATTATGACACTTATGGCCTCTGAATACTTTATGTCTTCAAAGTGCTCTATGATTTCATTTGATGTCTGGAAGCAGATGATGGTCTGAAGCTCAGAATCCTTCTGTGTAGACTGACACCTCCTTGTGATGTATTTGCCCCCTGTTGCTGGGCAAGGGGTGGAGGGGCTGAGCTGGTCTCTTCCTTTCTCCAGCTTCCTCACACACAGCTGCCCATTTCCCTTTTATGGCTGCTGTTTTGTTTGAAAATAACTTCTTCAAGCTCTCAGCCCAGACGATCTGTCTCTGACATTGTCTCCTCGACTGATTTCCCTAATGTCAAGACCATGTCAAATTCTTCCCAGGCTAGAAAGATAAGAACCAGGGCTATATTTAATGTGAGAAGGGACGCTGAGTATAAAACTCCTGCTTTTGCTAAAAATCAGAGTTTAGCAAAAGATATTTGACAAGAGGGGAAGGGAGAAATGTAGCCTCGAGTCCTTCGAAAATTCTCCTTTCCTAGAAAGCACTTGGAGCTGCTCTCTTTAGAGCTTCAGGTCTCCTGGGAGACAACTTAATGACTCTCCATCAGTGTGCACCCCTGCCGCCCTACCCTGTGTAATACCTTACCAAACATATTGCTTCCTTTCTCCAACCCACCTGGCTTCATTTCACTCCAAAAACCAGGGCACAGACTCTGGTGGCTTCTGACGGGCCTCTTCCTTCCACATCTGTTGATACCAAAATGCCAAATGGATCAGCATGTTGGGTGATGGAGTAGGTCTAAGTACTGCTGTCTCAGGAAGCTGGGGTATTTCGAAGAGCAGAAGTCTGACATTGAAATCCCAGTCTTTTACTAGTGGGCTGTGTGACTCTGGGTAAATTATACAACTTCTCTGAGCCTCTGTGTAAAATTCTGATAATTATTCACTCTCTCTTCTGGGTCATCAATTCCTGGATGCTTGGAAGGGTCAGGAGAGCATCAACAAGCTGTATAGACTGGTCTAGACCAGAGCCCTCATAGAGGGCATGGGGGAAGCCAAGCCCAGCTGCTTTCTGCCTCTAAGCTTCTTCTGTTTATGAACCTGCTTAGTGATCTGGGAGGCAGTATGTCAGTGAGCCCCCCTGTTTATTACCCACAATGAACCTGCTGGGCCCCAGGTTTCTAAATGAGTCTCACTGGGCTGGCACTTGTACATAAGAATACAACTTGTTCTTTTCTTGGTTCTCTGGTTCCTCCCTAGTGCCCTTGCTGAGAATCTCACAGGGCTGCCAACTCAGGTTTCTGGAATCCACATCCATTTTCCTATCTCTGTAATGGGGTGGGGTTCCAATAG
>SJYG01000951.1:44289-99491 GCA_006410535.1 Litocranius walleri
GGGAGATGGGGTGGGGGATTGTGTTCCAAACAATGTCATTCAGGGCCTTCCCTGTCTTTCATGAGTGGTGACTATTACCATGTTCCATTTTGAAAAGAATACCAGGTGTTTACGTCTTTTTAGCTCTTGAAGAAGCCAAGTAATGTTCAGAATGGGTTTGGGACTTCCCCTGGTGGCCCAGTGGCTGAAACTCCATACTTCTACTCCAGGGTTCCATCCCTGATCGGGGAACTAAGATCCCACTTGCAGGGGCCAGACAACCAGAGATACTGTAGGGCTGTGACAGTGCTGGCTTGTCGGGCAGCCAGGAGCACTACCTTGAAAACACACCAATGTATAGTGAATTCTGAGCATGAAAGTTTGAATGACACAGAGCACTGAATTTCTTTGTTTGGAGTACAAGTTATCACCCTTTCTGGAGCATGTTTCAATTCATTTCAGTTCAGTTGTGTCTGACTCTTTGCGACCCCTGGACTGCAGCACGCCAGGCTTCCCTGTCCATCTCCAACACCTGAAGCTTGCTTGTAAACCAAGCACGTTTACAAGTTCTGTATGCAAATGATCTGATGGTGAAGAGCAGACAGTGATGGGATGTGAAAACCAGTCCTCCACACACTGCTCCAAATAAACAACTGCCTTCTCTTCCCCCCAAAATGCTCTGCCCATAATTAAACCTACATCTCCTGCCCCAGCAACACAAATGGCATTTATGCTTCTTATGGACCTTTCCACTTGGAATACTTTCTTCTTGCAGATTTTACCTTGATTATGAAGCAGAAGTCACCAGGTGTCTATGTACTGCCTTCCTATCAATCTGCATTACTGCCGTTTGGAGTCATGTTTGTAGGGCATGGACTTTATCAAGGTGGTGCATTTAAGTTTACATCCCCGATAACTACCCAGGTGGTGACTGTCCACATTTGGTATGTGATTTTCCCATCTTTCACCCACTAGTTGATCTCATCTCACATGAACTGTGGGCTTCCCAGGTGACTCAGGGGTAAAGAACCTGCCTATCAGGGCAGGAGACATGGGTTTGATCCCTGGGTTGGGAAGATCCCCCGGAGAAGGAAATGGCTACCCATTCCAGTATTCTTGCCTGAAGAATCCCATGGACAGAGGAACCTAGAAGGCTACAGTCCATGGGGCTGCAAAGAGCTGGACATGAATGAATGACTGAGCACACACTGAGAACACACAAAGGTGAACTGGATGCAAAGACAGTATTTGCAAAGTGGCTGCTGCTGCTGCTAAGTCGCTTCAGTCATGTCCAACTCTGTGCGACCCCATAGATGGCAGCTCACCAGGTTCCTCTGTCCCTATGATTTTCCAGGCAAGAATACTGGAGTGGCTTGCCATTTCCTTCTCCATTGCAAAGTGGAGGTGGAACAATAATTATATTTGCAAGTATTGATGTGTGCAAGGTGAGTTTTCTACAAGATTGATCCAACAAGTCCCCTAAACCCAGAGACTGCAATACTGGGTATAAAATCTATTTAGCTTTTGAAAAGTAAAGTGGTTGGCAGTGTTAAGGTATGCATTGCTCATTTGTTTGGTAACCTAAAATAGAAGACCCCTACATAATTAGCTTTTCTCTGTGGAATCCTTCTGTACATGCTGAAGCTAGAGAGAAGATGCTGACTCAGACAAAGCCTGAAGAACAGCATAATAAAAGTGTCCATCTTGGCCTGTAATGGATAAATCCTAGCTAAGGACAGCCTTTCAGTAAAGAAGAGAAAACAGTAACAGCTTAAGAGCTGGTGACTCTGGTGCACCGTGAAATTTCCTGCTGGACTCAGGCTAGTAGAATTGACTGATGGACTGTCGGCAGAACAAACTGGCATGAAGAGTGGCCGATGTCAGTGTGGTCTGTGTGTGCTTAGGTTCTAACAGCAAGTTCTGGAAATCTTTTTATGCACTGCATTACCTCTGGTAAAAGTATCTTTCCAGCGGTTATCTAATTTAGTACTTTTGATTATTGGGGACTTGAGATATGTATTTTTTTCTGAATATAATGCTAAAGGTAAGTTGCATTCATTTAAGCTAGTGAAGTGGGTAGAGCTCAGTGCTATCTATGAATTTTAAGGCTTCCCTGTGGCTCATATGGTAAAGAATCTGCCTGCAATGAGGGAGACCCGGGTTCTATCCCTGGGTCCAGAAATTTCCCTGGAGAAGTGAATAGCAACCCATTTCAGTCATCTTGACTGGAGAATCCCATGGACAGAGGAGCTTGGCGGGGTACGAAAAGAGTAGGCTCATGACTGAGCGACTGACACATGAATTTTTTTAATTTTAAAATTAATTTATTTTAACTGGAGGCTAATTACTTTACAGTATTGTGGTGGTTTTTGCCATACATTGACATGAATCAGCCACGGGTGTACATATGTCCCCCATCCTGAATCCCCCTCCCTCTTCCCTCCCATCCCATCCCTCAGGGTTGCCCCAGTGTACCAGCTTTGAGTGCCCTGTTTCATGCATTGAACTTGGACTGGTCATCTATTTCACATATGGTAATATACATGTTTCAATGCTATTCTCTCAAATCATCCCTCCCTTGCCTTTTCCCACAGAGTCCAAAATTCTGTTCTTTATGTCTGTGTCTCTTTTGCTGTCTCACGTATAGGGTCGTCATTACCATCTTTCTAAATTCCATGTATATGCGTTAATATACTATATGGGTGTTTTTCTTTCTGACTCATTTCACTCTGTATAATAGGCTCCAGTTCCATCCACCTCATTACAACTGTTTCAAATGTGTTCTTTTTAATAGCTGAGTAATATTCCATTGTGTATATGTACCACAGCTTTCTTATCCATTCGTCTGCTGATGGACAACTAGGTTGCTTCCATGTCCTAGCTATGGTAAACAGTGCTGTGATGAACATTGGGGTACATGTGTCTCTTTCAATTCTGGTTTCCTCAGTGTGTATGCCCAACTGTGTTGTATGGCAGTTCTATTTCTGAATAGAACTCCAGGGAATCTCTGGAGCTTCCCTGGTGGCTCAGACTGTGAAGAGTCTGCCCCAAATGAGGGAGACCCAGGTTTGATCCCTGGGTTGGAAAGATCCCCTGGAGAAGGAAATGGCAACCCACTCCAGTACTCTTGCCTAGAAAATTCCATGGATGGACGAGCCTCGTGGGCTATAGTCCATGCGGTCACAAAGCATCAGACATGACTGAGTGACTTCACTTCACTTCATTTCACTTAAGGAATCTCCACACTGTTCTCCATAGTGGCTGTACTAGTTTGCATTCCCACCAACAGTGTAAGAGGGTTCCCTTTTCTCCACACCTTCTCCAGCATTTATAGTTTGTAGACTTTTGGATAGCAGCCATTCTGACTGGTGTGAGATACCTCATTGTGGTTTTTATTTGCATTTCTCTGATAATGAGTGATGTTGAGCGTCTTTTCATGTGTTTGTTATCCATCTGTATGTCTTCCTTGGAGAAATGTCTATTTAGTTCTTTGATCTATTTTTCGATTGGGTCATTTATTTTTCTGGAATTGAGCTGCATGAGCTGCTTGTACATTTTGGAAATTAATTCTTTGTCAGTTGCTTTGTTTACTGTTATTTTCTCCCATTCTGAATGCTGTCTTTTCACCTTGCTTATAGTTTTCTTCATTGTTCAAAATCTTTTAGGTTTAATTAGGTCCCATTTGTTTATTTTTGCTTTTATTTCCGTTATCGTGGGAGCTGGGTCATAGAAGATCTTGATGTGACTTATGTCAGAGAGTGTTTTGCCTGTGTTTTCCTCTAGGAGTTTTATAGTTTCTAGCCTTATATTTAGATCTTTAATCCATTTTGAGTTTATTGTTGTCCATGGTGTTAGAAAGTGTTCTAGTTTCATTTTTTTACAAGTGGTTGACCAGTTTCCCCAGCCCACTTGTTAAAGAGAGTGTCTTTTCTCCATTGTATATTTTTGCCTCCTTTCTCAAAGATAAGCTATCTGTAGGTGCATGGATTTATCTCTGGGCTTTCTATTTTGTTCCACTGATCTATATTTCTGTCTTTGTGCCAGTACCATGCTGTCTTAATGACTGTAACTTTGTAGTATAGTCTGAAGTCAGGCAGGTTGATTCCTCCAGTTCCAGTTTTCTTTCTCAAGTTTGCTTTGGCTATGTGAGGTTTTTTGTATTCTATACAAACTGTGAAATTATTTGTTCTAGTTCTGTGAAAAATACCAGGTAGCTTGATAGGGATTGCACGAATGCAGATTGCTTTGGGTAGTATACTCATTTTCACTATATTGATTCTTCCAATCCATGAACATGGTATATTTCTCCATCTATTTGTGTCATCTCTGATTTCTTTCATCAGCGTTTTATAGTTTTCTATGTATAGGTCTTTTGTTTTTTTAGGTAAATTTATTCCTAAATATTTTATTCTTTTTGTCTCAGTGGTGAATGGGATTGCTTTCTTAATTTCTCTGTTTTTTCATTGTCAGTGTATAGGAATGCAAGGAATTTCTGTGTATTAATTTTATATCCTGCAACTTTACTATATTCATTAATTAGCTCTAGTAATTTTCTGGTGGAGTCTTTAGGGTTTTCCATGTAGAGAATCATGTCATCTGCAAACAAGTAAGAGTTTTACTTCTTCTTTTCCAATCTGGATTCATTTTATTTCTTTGTGTTCTTTGATTGCTGTGGCCAAGACTTCCAAAACTATGTTGAATAGTAGTGGTGAGAGTGGGCATGCTTGTCTTGTTCCTGACTTTAGGGGAAATGCTTTCAGTTTTGCACTATTGAGGATAATGTTTGCTATGGGTTTATTGTATATAGCTTTTATTATGTTGAGGTATGTTCCTTCTATGCCTATTTCCTGGAGAGTTTTTATCATAAATGAGTGTTGAATTTTGTCGAAGGCTTTCTCTGAATCTATTAAGATAATCATATGATTTTTATCTTTCAATTTATTAATATGGTGTGTCACACTGATTAACTTGCAAATATTGAAGAATCCCACTTGGTCATGATGTATGATCTTTTTAATATGTTGTTGGATTCTGTTTGCTAGAATTTTGTTGAGGATTTTTGCATCTATGTTCATCAGTGATATTGACCTGTAGTTTTGTTTGTTTGTTTCTTTGTTTCTTTTTGTTTTTGTGGCTTCTTTTTCTGATGTTGGTATCAGAGTGATGGTGGTCTCATAGAATGAGTTTGGGAGTTTACCTTCCTCTGCAATTTTCTGGAAGAGTTTGAGTAGGATAGGTGTTAGCTCTTCTTTAAGTTTTTGATGGAATTCACTTGTGAAGCCATCTGGTCTTGGGCTTTTGTTTGTTGGAAGATTTTCGATTAGTAGTTTTGTTTGTTTGTTTGTTTCTTTCTTTTTTTTTTTGTGGCTTCTTTTTCTGATGTTGGTATCAGAGTGATGGTGGTCTCATAGAATGAGTTTGGGAGTTTACCTTCCTCTGCAATTTTCTGGAAGAGTTTGAGTAGGATAGGTGTTAGCTCTTCTTTAAGTTTTTGATGGAATTCACTTGTGAAGCCATCTGGTCTTGGGCTTTTGTTTGTTGGAAGATTTTCGATTACAGTTTCGATTTCCATGCTTGTAATGGGTCTGTTAAGATTTTTTATTTCTTCCTGGTTCAGTTTTGGAAGGTTATACTTTTCTAAGAATTCGTTCAGTTCTTCCAAGTTGTCCATTTTATTGGCATATGGTTGCTGATAGTAGCCTCTTATGAACCTTTGTATTTCTGTGTTGTCTGTTGTGATTTCTCCATTTTCATTTCTAATTTTGTTGATTTAATCCTTCTCCCTTTTTTTCTTGATGAGTCTGGCTAATAGTTTGTCTATTTTATTTATCTTCTCAAAGAACCAGCTTTTAGTTTTGTTGATTTTTGGTGTAGTCTCTTTTGTTTCTTTTTCATTTATTTCTGCTCTAATTTTTATGATCTCTTTCCTTCTACTAACACTGGAGTTTTTCACTTCTTCTTTTTCTAGTTGACTTAGGTGTAAATTTAGGTCATTTATTTGATTTTTCTCTTGTTTCTTGAGGTAAACTTGTATTGCTATGAACCTTCCCCTTAGCACTGCTTTTACTGAATCCCATAGGTTTTGGGTTGTCATGTTTTCATTTTAATTTGTTTCTATGCATATTTTGATTTCCTTTTTGATTTCTTTTGTGATTTGTTGGTTATTCAGAAGCATGTTGTTTAGCCTCCATATGTTTGTATTTTTAATAGTTTTTTTTTTCCTGTAGTTGACATCTAATCTTTCTGCATTGTGATCAGAATAGATGCTTGAGATGATTTCAGTGTTTTTTTGATTTACCAAGGCTAGATTTATGGCCCAGGGTGTGATCTATCCTGGAGAAAGTTCCGTGTGCACTTGAGAAAAAGATGAAATAGACATCTAATCTTACTGCATGGTGATCAGAATAGATGCTTTCATGATTTCAATTTTTTTTTAATTTACCAAGGATACATTTATGACCCATAATGTGGTCTATCCTGGAGAATGTTCTGTTCCATGTGCACTTGACAAAAAGGTAAAATTCATTGCTTTGGGGTGAAATGTCCTATAGATATCAATTAGATCTAACTGTTCCATTGTATCATTTAAAGTTTGTGTTTCCTTGCTAATTTTCTGTTTGGGGATCTATCCATAGGTGTGAGTGGGTTATTAAAGTTTCCCACTATTATTGTGTTACTGTTAATTTTCTCTTTCATATTTGTTAGCGTTTGCCTTACATATTGAGGTGCTCCTATGTTGGGTTTATATATATTTATAATTGCTATATCTTCTTGTTGGATTGATCCTTTGATCATTATGTAGTGTCCTTCTTTGTCTCTTTTCATGCTCTTTATTTCAAAGTATATTTTATCTGATATGAATATTGCTACTCCTGCTTTCTTTTGGTCTCTATTTGCATGAAATATCTTTTTCCAGGCCTTCACTTTCAATCTGTATGTGTCCCTTGACTTGAGGTGGGTCTCTTGTAGACAGCATATATAGGGGTCTTGTTTTTGTACCCATTCAGCCGATCTTTGTCTTTTGGTTGGAGCATTCAATCCATTTACATTTAAGGTAGTTATTGATAAGTATGATCCCATTGCCATTTACTTTGCTGTTTTGGGTTTCAGTTTATAAACCTTTTCTGTGTTTCCTGTCTAGAGAAGATCCTTTAGCGTTTGTTGAAGAAATGGTTTGGTGGAACTGAACTCTCTCAGCTTTTGCTTATCTGTAAAGCTTTTGATTTCTCCTTCATATTTGAATGAGATTCTTACTGGGTATAGTAATCTGGGTTGTAGGTTTTTCTCTTTCATCACTTTAAATATGTCCTGCCATTCCCTTCTGGCCTGAAGAGTTTCTATTGAAAGATCAGCTGTTATGCTTATGGGGATCCCCATGTGTGCTATTTGTTGCTTTTCGCTTGCTGCTTTGTGTTCGATCTTTGTTAGTTTGATTAATATGTGTCTTGAAGTGTTTTGCCTTGGGTTTATCCTGTTTGGGAATCTCTGGGTTTCTTAGAATTGGGTGGCTATTTCCTTCCTCATTTTAGGGAAGTTTTCAACTATTATCTCCTCAAGTATTTTCTCATGCCCTTTCTTTTTGTCTTCTTCTTCTGGAACTCCTATGATTCAAATGTTGAGGCATTTAACATTGTCCCAGATTTCCCTGAGCTTGTCCTCATTTCCTTTAATTCTTTTTCTTTCCTCTCTGCTCCATTTATTTCCACCATCCTATCTTCTACCTCATTTATCCTACCTTCTGCCTCAGTTATTCTAATGTTGGTTCCCTCCACAGTGCTTTTGATCTCAGTTATTGCATTATTCATTATTGAGTGACTCTTCTTTATTTCTTCTGGCTCCTTGTTAAACATTTCTTGCATCTTCTCAGTCCTTGTCTGTGGTCTATTCATCTGAAACTCCATTTTGTTTTCAAGATTTTGGATCATCTGTACTATCATTATTCTGAATTCTTTTTCAGGTAGACTCCTTATCTCCTCCTCTTTTGTTTGGTTTGGTGGGCATTTATCATGTTCCTTTCCTTTATCTGCTGAATATTTCTATGCCTTTTCATTTTGTTTAGATTGTTGTGTTTGGGGTGTCCTTTCTGAAGGCTGGAAGTTCATGGTTCCTCTTTATTTTGGAGCCTGCTCCCTGTGGGTGGGGTTGGACTAGTTACTTGTCAAGGTTTCCTAGTTAGGGGAGCCTGCATCTGTGTTCTGTTGGATGGAGTTGGATCTCTTCTCTCTTGAGTGCAATGAAGTGTCCAGTAGTGAGTTTTGGGGTGTCTATGGGTTTGGCATGGCTTTGGGAAGCCTATCTTTTAATGCTTAGGGCTGTGTTGTTCCTGCTTTGCTGTAGAATTAGTGTGGTATGTCTTGTTCTGGAACTTGTTGGTTCTTGGGTGGAGCTTGGTTTCAGTGTAGGTATGGAGGCTTTTGGGAGAGCTCTTGTCTTACTGTTCCCTGGAATCAGAAGTTCTCTGATATTCTCCAGGTTTGGAGTTAAGCCTCCTGCCTCTGGCTTTCAGTCTTATTCTTACAGTAGCCTCAAAGACTTCTCCATCCATACAGCACAGATGATAAAACATCTAGGTTAATGGTGAAACAGTTCTCCACGGTGAGGGACACCCAGAGAGGTTCACAGAGTTACATGGAGAAGAGAAGAGGGAGAAGGGAGATAGAGGTGACCAGGAGAAGAAGGGAGGGAATCAAAAGGAGAAAGAGTAATATAGCCAGTAATCAATTCCCTAAGTGCTCTCCACAGCCTGGAACACCCAGAGAGATTCAGAGTTACACAGAGAAGAGAAGAGGGAGGAGGGAGAGAGAGGTGACCAGGAGAAGAGGGGGAGTCAAAAGGGGAGAGACCAGTCTAGCCAGTAATCACTTCCCTAAGTGTTCTCCACAGCCTGGAATACCCAAAGAGATTCACAGAGTTAAGCAGAGAAAAGAGTGGGAGGGAGGAGCTAGAGATGACCTGGGGAAGAAAAGGGAGAGTCAAAAGGGGAGAGAGCAATTAAGCCAGTAATCTCTGCTTTTGGTATTTGTTATCAATTTTGGACCTTTAAGAACCTAATCTTCAGTATCCAAAATGGATATTAGAGTAGAGGTTAGACTCTCAAAAAAACATTAAAAATACAAAAAAATCATAAAAATTATAAAATATATATATGAAATGTGCTTTAAAATAAGGTCTTTTTTGGCAAGATAATAGTAGGTAATAAAAATGAAAATTAAAGGAGTAATAGAAAAGTTAAATTTAAAAAATTAAAAAATGATAATAGTAAAGATATATCTAGGAATTTCTCTGGAGCTATTGTGGGCAGTGTGGGGTCAGTTCAGTTTCAGATAGGTCCTTGTTCCAGCTTGTACTTGTTCTCAAGGTCTATAGTGCCTTCCAATGCTTAGCCAATGTTAACTACAGGGTTTTAATCTGTTGCACCAGTCACTTCCAGAGTGGTTCCCCCTTCTTTGATTATTTTGGCTTCCTCTGTTTGCAAGTCTCTTCAGTGTCTAATTTCTGCCCTGACACAAGGGTGTGAAGGTGGTCACTTATTTAGACTCACTTGTTCAGTTGGGTTGTGGGGAGGCAGGAAAATCTCAAACAAATATCTCTGGTGTGCGGGGGGAGTACTTACATGTATGGACTGGGTTTGCCCCAGTTCAAGGTGGCATGTGCTTCCTGGGTCTGCACTGCTCAGGCTCCAGGGTGCTCTGCAGGGGCACTGTCTAAAGCAGACCCTGCATTTCGTGCACCTCCCAAGTCTAAGCCATTCAGGTTCTTGGGTACTCTGCAAGGGCATAGACTCAGTTGGGTATGTGTTTTGTGCCCTTCCCAGATCTGAGCAGCTCAGGCAATCAGGTGTTTGGCAAGCACACTGTCCCACGTGGGCCATGAATCTTAATCACCTCCGCAGTCCGAGCCACTCGGTTTCCCGGGTGCACCGCAAGAGCACCGTCTCAGGTGTGCCATGTGTCTCCTCTGGGGAGCTGATCTCTGAGTGCGACCCTCCTGGCAGATGTCAACCATCCAGGATCCCAGGAAGACATGGTTAGCAACTGGGAGCCTGCTCACATTTTGGTGGAGGATGCCAGTCTCTGTGACCGAGATTGCAGCAGCGTCTTGCCTTCCAGCTCTGGCTGTTGCATACCTGCCTCTATGCCTCAGGCGGGTGGGAGGGGCGTGTCTGGTATTTGCTCAATCTTTTGTTGAGTGAGCAGGCCAACCTGCACATTAGAGCCTTTCACGGGAAAGTTCTCTCTCTCTCTTTTTTTCTCTCTGGAAATCCCACAGTTTAGATTGCTGTCTCACATTTCCTCCCTCAGATTGTCCTCCAGGCATTCAGTCCAGGTCCTTACCCTAAGCACTGATTATGCAGCCCAAGCCTCCTTGTCCAGCCCCTGCTCGCTCGTGGCCAACACAAATGTCTGGGCTACTTCTCCACTGGCTGTTGCAGTTAGGCGTGTATTCTGTGGGTTTTTGTTTTTGTTTTTTTCTTCTCCTGGTTATGTTGCCCTCTGAGATTCCAATATTCCCCCACAGACCTGCCTGTGAGAGGGTTTCCTACTGTTTGGAAACTTCTCCTCCTTCACGACTCCCTCCAAAGGATGGGTCTCTGTCTCTACCTCTTTGTCTCTCTTTTTGTCTTTTATATTTTGTCCTACCTCCTTTCGAAGAGAATGGGCTGCCTTTCTGGGTGCCTGGTGTCTTCTGCTAGCATTCAGAAGTTGTTTTGTAGAAGTTGCTCAGCATTCAAGTGACCTTTTGATGAATTTGTTAGGGAGAAATTGGTCTCCCCATCCTATTTCTCTGCTATCTTAGGACCACCCCAACACATGAATTTTAAATCAGTGGTTTCAGTTATATGTATGTAAAGATACACAGAAAGAGTAATTTCCATAGTTTATTAGCACTTTTAAATGGAAGAATAGTTAGGGATTGCCCCAGCAGTCCAGTGGTTAGGACTCCAAATTTCCAATGCATCAGTTTTTTAAAACCTGCACCTGATCTCTTTCTAGGGATCTGTCTGATCCCTAGACAGAGAACTAAGATCCCACAGGCTGCACAGCATGGCTCAAAAAGAAAAAAAGAAAAACACAAATTATTAATTTAAAAAGTGAGAGAACATTTGAACCTCAGTCTTGACTGCTGTCATGGAAGTCCATATTAGGTAAGGGAGAGAAAACCAGAACATTTATTCATAGTTTTGTTCCTGTCCTTTGGCCCAGGTGAACTAAGCTACCAGCCCCTAAACACCTCCATCAGGTCTGCATGGGACTAGTACATGACGTTGAATGTCCAACCACAATTTGGTCCTCTCACCCGTGTGTTCAGGTTTTCTCTGGCACATGATAACATTTAAGATTGTGTCCTTGACTCAAAGCAGAAGTTAAATTTTATACTAGGGGGACACCACGGAGTTTTGATTTGCATTGTTGTTACACAGAAATGAATTTGTCTACTGTTTCCCTCATCGTGCCAACGAAGTGAACCAAGTATATGTATATGTATACGTATATACCCTCCCTCCTGAACCTCCCTCCCACCCCCTACCATGTTGCCATCCCACTCTTCTAGGTCATCACAGAGCAATGAGCTGACATCCTATGGCTGCACATTTAAGTTTTCAAAGCAGTATTGAAATATGGCATTGTTATTTTTTTTAAAAAACTCAGTTAAAAAAAAAAAGAGTAAGGAATTTTAAAGATCCTGATGCTGGGAAAGATTGAGATAAGGAGAAGAGGGTGAGAGAGGATGAGATGGGTGGATAGCATCACCGACTCAATGGACATGAGTGAGCAAACTCTGGCAGGTAGTGGAAGACAGGGAAGCCTGGCACGCTGCAGTCCATGGGGTTGCACAGAGTCAGACACAACTTAGCAACTGAACAAAGTATTCTTCAAAAGAGGCTTCTAAGTGTGTTCCTAATTTTGTATATGGGCTTAGGCTTTGTAACCAATGAAAAAGTTGCTATCAAATATGATAAAACTATGAAGAACTTAAAAAAAGATCTAGTTTTAACTGCTGCTTTGTTTAAAGCAAATTCCATGTGTGACAATGATTTACTGAATGCCTGCTCAACACCAGTTACCTACCTAGATATGTGAGCATATCAGCCATTCTCTGGTATGTCCCTAGTAGGTCAAGTTGATAATAATAAACATTTGAAAAGTCATATGTGTTGGTCACACATGGACACCCATACTCTCAGGCTTATGTGTTCTCTCTTTTCATTTAGCTCTTGATTTTCTTCTCTATCTTTTTTCTCTGGCTCAAGGTGCTGACTGCAACCACATACAGGGCCTTGACAGGAAAACATATCATCCGTGTACTCTCAAGTGCCTTGACTGAATACAGGTAGCAGGAGCCAACCGTACGTGCAACTAGCTTGGGCTTGAGTAATGTGGATCACTTGTTTGCTGGCAGTCAATGCCAGTTTTTTAAAACCTGCACCTGATCTCTTACAGTCATATTTTCTGTGTGCACTTTAAAAACTCCTCTGTCCTAAGGTAACTTATTTTCTGATTAAAAATGAATGATGGTAAGTAAGTGGCCAGGGAGAGGTCGAGACAGATAGGAAGATGTTAATAGGATATGAGTTCTTTCACTTTTTCTTGGTCAGCAAGCCCTTTAGCTGGTGTCAACTGTTTTACAAACACTTGCTTATTATTTATTTTTCTCAATATCTCCAGCTGAGAAATGGCCTTGTTTCCATTTTGAAGATGAAGAAATATATGAAAAGTTAGCAAACATCACTGGCCAGGCAGGCTGATGCAGAATTTGATGAATCTCCATAGAGACTCGAGGGCTTGTGAGTTCTATCTGTGAACTCCAGACTGGTGTTCCAGGTAATGGGGTGTTAGGTAGGTTTTTTTTTTTTTAACTTTGGAGTAACACATTTTGAAGATGATCTTTATTGGATAAAACTAGTTTTTGCTGTTTGATCATTAGCCAGGCACCAGATCAATCAATTAAAGCAAGGATTTAGGGATTTCCCTCATGGTCCAGTGGTTAAGAATCTGCCTGCCAATGAAGAGGACATGTGTTTTGTCCCTGGTCCAGGAAGATCCCACATACCTCGGGGCAAATAAGCCCATGTGACTCAACTACTGAATCCCACGCGCCCTAGAGCCCATGCTCTGCAACAAGAGAAGCCACTGCAGTGAGAAGACTGAGCACCACAGCTAGACAGTAGCCTCCACTCGCTGCAACTAGAGAAAGCCTGGGCACGGCAACGAAGACCCAGTGCAGCCAAAAATAAATAAATAAAATTATTTTTAAAAGTTTAAAAAGAATGAGAAGGATATGGCTTAAAGGAAACTTACCTGATAAGTTTGAGTAATGTTAACACAACTGGTGTGGTTCCATACCAATTTTAGAATTATTTGTTATAATTCTGTGAAATATGCCATGGAAATTTTACACAGATTGCTTTGAATTTGTGCAAGGATGTTTTAACAATACTAACTCTTCCAATTCATGAGAATAAAATACCTTTCCATATATGTGTATCTTCAACTTCTTTCATCAGTGTCTTATAGTTTTCAGCGTAGGGATCTTTCACCTCCTTGATTAAATTTGTTCCTAGATATTTTATTCTCTGTTGAAATTGTAAATGGGATTGCTTTCTTAATTTGTCTTTCTGATAGTTCACTATTAGTATATAAAAATGCAACAGATTTCTGTATATTTATTTTGTATCCTGCAGCTCAGCTTTATTGAATTCTTCGATTAGTTCTAAGGGGTTTGTGTGTGTGAATTGGGGGCATCTTTAGGGTTTTCTCTGTATTCCATCCTGGAGAACACTGAGGTTCAAAGCAGGGGATGAGGAAGGAGAGCAGCGGAAGAGGGAAAGGAAGAAAAGTCATTTCAGTGGGAGGTAGCAGTGACTCAGGAAACCAGGATCCTTCTCCTGTTTTGTGGCTCTGTTGAACATCAAAGCTCTTCCCATGCCACCCATGGAAAGGGAGAGACGATGAAGCTCTGAGCATGGGAAATACCTTGTTTCCCCCAGCTGGCTAGAACTCAGCCACATGCCTCTCCAGTGTGTGGCAGTTGTGGCCTCTGAACCCCCAGAAAGATAAGGAAGTGGGGTAGGAAAGTCTGTGGCATGCCCTTACTCCAAGAACCAACTCGATGGATGTGGTTACATCAGTCGAGACTATGAAACTTCTGCTCCCTTTGACAGATGATGTCATCTGGTGACATCATCTGATGTCGGTCATGGCTGAGATCTCGGACCTCAAGATCCCTTATCTGAGCAGCCTGTGAGTCTCTAGGATCTCTGACATGGCTGTGTTCTTGGCCAGTTCCAGCAGTGGGTGAGAGCTTCAAAACTCCTTTCAGTAAAAACTATCATTGTATTCTTCAAGAGGGAGCTAAAAACTAATTTCCCCCACTTTAGAGAAACAAAGACAAAACAGGATTACTCTATGAGCTACTCTTCAACACTCAGCCAAGAACAGCAACTCAGGAGAAGTCCTTGAATCCTGCCATGCCTCAGAATCATAAAATTGGGAAAAACAGAACTGAGCGGCATGCTCTAGCCAGGCAGGTGTAGTGAAATAGGAAAGCAAGCCAGGTGTGCAATGTTGGAGGTGGTACTTAAGTGAGCAATTCATAAAATCATGGCAATTAATTTTTTAAAAAGTCTGGGAGGCCAAACACAGCAATAGCTTCAAACCACACACCTACCAGTGGGGGACCTCTGCTTTACAAAACCTTTGCCTTTCTCTCTTACCAAGTTCCTTGAATCTCAGGCTATTTTAGACTCGCTGAAAGACAACCATTTTCTAAGGTAGAGCAGTAGTTTCACAGCAGGCAGTCTCCTGTGAACACCACTTCAGACAAGTTCATCTTGAGCCCGAGAAGATCATCAGTTAAACATCTGGTCCTGACAGCCCCAACAGCTGCACACACTTTCCATTCAAACATCGTCCATATGGGCATCATTTGCCTCCAAATTGACCCTCAGGGTCTGGATGAGAAAAGAGGCTGCCAAGTGGTGTGGAAGGAGTTCACAGGGGATACACTGAGAGGAAACTTCCATCTGTTAATGGACCATAGGTTTCCGCAGACATAGCTCTGAGTGACCAGCTCTGATGATGGTGCAGGCAGACTGGCTTAACTCCTGAGGTTCACGGTGGATGTCCACAAACCCAGCCAGCCCTGCACATGATCACCGCATTAATGTGAGCCTGAGGACTGGGGGACATGCAAGGGGAACTCAGACGGCAGATGGTAGGAACTGCAAGGTTTATTAAGGGTGTGTATGTGTTAGTCACTCAGTCATGTCTGACTCTTTGCGACCCTGTTATAGCCTGCCAGCCTCCTCTGTCCATGGGGTTTCCCAAGCAAGAATACTGGAGTGCATTGCCATTTCTTCTCCAGGGGATCTTCCTGATCCAGGGATAGAACCCAGGTCTCCCACATTATGGGCAGATTCTTTATGATCTGAGCCAAAAAGGAAGCCAATTATAGATATTGTTTAAGGTAACCTAGATAGCATATTGAAAAGCAGAGACATTACTTTGCCAACAAAGGTCCGTCTAGTCAAGGCTATGGTTTTTCCTGTGGTCATGTATGGATGCGAGAGTTGGACTGTGAAGAGAGCTGAGTGCTGAAGAATTGATGCTTTTGAACTGTGGTGTTCGAGAAGACTCTTGAGAGTCCCTTGGACTGCAAGGAGATCCAACCAGTCCATTCTAAAGGAGATCAGCCCTGGGTGTTCTTTGGAAGGAATGATGCTAAAGCTGAAACTCCAGTACTTTGGCCACCTCTTGTGAAGAGTTGACTCATTGGAAAAGACCCTGATGCTGGGAGGGACTGGAGGCAGGAGGAGAAGGAGACAACAGAGGATGAAATGGCTGTATGACATCACTGACTCGATGGATGTGAGTCTGAGTGAACTCCAGGAGTTGGTGATGGACAAGGAGGCCTGGTGTGCTGCAATTCATGGGGTCGCAAACAGTCGGACATGACTGAGCGACTGAACTGAACTGAACTGAACTGAAGGTTAAAAAAAGAGAGAGGACAGTAACTATATAGTTTCTCATATATTTGAAGGGGCTTCCCCAGGGCCTCATGAGATAAAGAATCTGCCTGTAATGCAGGAAACGCAGGAGACTTGGGTTCAATCTCTGGATTGGGAAGATCCCCTAGAGGAGGAAGTGGTAACCCACTCCAGTATTCTTGCTTGGGAAGGGATTAGAGGAGCCTACTAGACTACAGTCCATGGGGTTTCAAAGAGTCCAGTAGGACTGAGCGACTGAACACTCACACACACTTTAAAAAAAAGAGAAAGTTAGGTCCAGTCCTCTCAAGATGGAGCTGTGATTCCTGATCCTAATGTGCTCCAGCCTCTAGGGGGAGCTCAAGATAACACATGGGTAGGGCCTGGAGAGAAAAACTGAGGATTCAAAGGTAAGGTTGCATGACTGGAGCATTCTCTTAGGGGCAGAGTGTTCAGGGGAAGAGGTTTGTTTAAATTCTATTTCTTTTTAGATTGTTTCACTCTCATTCACCAGTGCCCAGTGTCCTTGCTTTCTCATTTGCTGTTGGAGACAAAAGGGGGGCAAATGTTGTATGTTACGCCCTCATAGGGTCAAGGTCAAGAAGCAGCAGTTAGAACCACACATGGAACAACAGACTGGTTCCAAATTGGGAAAGAAGTACGTCAAGGCTGTATATTGTCACTCTGCTTATTTAACTTATATGCAGAGTACATCATGTAAAATGCTGGACTGGAAAGCACAAGCTAGAATCAGGATTGTTGGGAGAAATATCAGAAATAATCTCAGATATGTAGATGACACCACCCTTATGACAGAAAGTAAAGAGGAACTAAAGAGTCTCTTGAGGAAAGTGAAAGAGGAGAGTGAAAAACCTGGCTTAAAACTCAACATTCAAAAAACAAAGATCGCATGCAGTCCCATCACTTCATGGCAAATAGATGGGGAAACAATGGAAACAGTGATAGACTTTATTTTCTCGGGCTTCAAAATCACTGTAGATGGTGACCACACCTGTGAAATTAAAAGCTCCTTGGAAGAAAAGCTATGATCAACCTAGACAGCATGTTAAAAAGCAGAGACATCACTTTGCTGACAAATGTCCATCTAGTCTAGGCTATGGTTTTTTCCAGTAGTCATGCATGGATGTGAGAGTTGGACCATAAAGAAAACTGAGTGCTGAAGAATTGATGCTTTTGAACTGTGATGTTGGAGGAGACTATTGAAACTCCCTTGGACTGAAAGGAGATCAAACCAGTCAATCCTAAAGGAGATCAATCCTGAATATTCACTGGAAGGACTGGTGCTGAAACTCCAATACTCTGGCCACTTGATGTGAAGAGCTGAGTCATTGGAAAAGACCCTGATGCTGGGAAAGATTGAAGGCAGGAGGAGAAAAGGATGACAGAGGATGAGATGGTTGGATGCCATCACCGACTCAAAGGACATGAGTTTGAGCAAGCTCTGGGAGTTGGTGATGGGCAGGGAAGCCTGGAGTGCTGCAGTCCATGGGATCACAAGGAGTCGTACATGACTGATTGACTGAACTGAATTGAACTGATGCCCTAGTAGAGATGGCTGAATCTTCACCAGAGCAAGGCAGACAGATGCTGGTAAAAATGACAACTCTGATGACAGAGTCTTGCTGCGTGTAGCAGGTCTGCAGCCCAAGGAATTTTAAAAGCAGCTATTTTCAACAGTGGCTTGTAAATGCACATCTTAAATAGCAGATCTAGCACATGACTCAACACTGAATCAATTAAAACAGGAAAGCTTATTTCTTTTATTAAAGTTTATTTATTTATTGGGGAGTTGTTGCTTTACAACATTGTGTTAGTTTCTTCTGTACATCAATACAAATCAGTTATCAGTTCAGTTCAGTCGCTCAGTCGTGTCCGACTCTGCGACCCCATGAATTGCAGCACACCAGGCCTCCCTGTCCATCACCAACTCCTGGAGTTCACTCAGACTCATGTCCATCGAGTCAGTGATGCCATCCAGCCATCTCATCCTCTGTTGTCCCCTACTCCTCCTGCCCCCAATCCCTCCCAGCATCAGGGTCTTTTCCAATGAGTCAACTCTTCTCATGAGGTGGCCAAAGTACTGGAGTTTCAGCTTTAGCATCATTCCTTCCAAAGAAATCCCAGGGCTGATCTCCTTCAGAATGCACTGGTTGGATCTCCTTGCAGTCCAGGGGACTCTCAAGAGTCTTCTCCAACACCACAGTTCAAAAGCATCAATTCTTTGGTGCTCAGCCTTCTTCACAGTCCAACTCTCACATCCATACATGACCACAGGAAAAACCATAGCCTTGACTAGACGGACCTTAGTCGGCAAAGTAATGTCTCTGCTTTTGAATATGCTGTCTAGGTTGGTCATAACTTTTCTTCCAAGGACTAAGCGTCTTTTAATTTCATGGCTGCAATCACCATCTGCAGTGATTTTGGAGCCCCCCCAAATAAAGTCTGACACTGTTTCCACTGTTTCCCCATCTATTTCCCATGAAGTGATGGGACCGGATGCCATGATCTTCGTTTTCTGAATTTTGAGCTTTAAGCCAACTTTTTCACTCTCTACTTTCACTTTCATCAAGAGGCTTTTTAGATCCTCTTCACTTTCTGCCATAAGGATGGTGTCATCTAAATATCTATATGTATACATATATCCTGGAGGAGGAAATGGGAACCCACTCCAGTATTCTTGCCTGGAGAATTACATGGACAGAGGAACCTGGTGGTCTAAAGTCCATGGGGTCACAGAGTCAGACACAACTGAATAACTTAGTTCACACACATATATATAATCCCCTCTCCTTGAGCCTCCCTCCCAGCTCCATCCCACCCCTCTAGGTCATCACAGAGCACTGAGCTGAGCTCCCTGTGCTATACAGCAGCTTCCCCCTAGCTATCTATTTTACACTCAGTGGTATATATATGTCAACGCTACTTTCTCAGTTTGTCCCACACTCCCTTCCTCTCTGTATCTACAAGTCCATTCTCTATGTCTGTGTCTCTATTCTTGCCCTGCAAATAGGTTCATCTGTACCATTTTTCTAGATTCCATATATACATGAGTTAATATACAATATTAAATCTCTTTATGACTTAATTGAATCTGTGTGACAGACTCTAGGTCCATTCACATCTCTGCAAATAACCCAACTTCATTCCTTTTCATGTCTGAGCCTTTACTAATGCTGCTTTGGCTTGAAAAAAAGAAAGAAAGCTTTGTGTGGTAGCCGCAGTGCAGAATTCCAGTCCATATCAGTAACATCTGCTGATTCTGCCTTCTGAACAAAGTAATCAATCCCCGCTGGAGGCTATGATGCAGAAAAGGAAGCATGCTGGTTGGGAGGCTCTGCTCCCTGACCTCAGTGATGTGACCTCAGATGCCATAGAATGTGCTTCACCCCTTGCTGGAAGCATTGAGAAGTTCTCCAAGGGGACCCTTGCTCTGCCATTCTGGAGCCTTAATGCTGCTGCTGTTTAGTCGCTCATTCGTGTCCGACTCCTTGTGACCCCATAGCCTGTAGCCCTCCAGGCTCCTCTGTCCATGGGATTTCCCAGGCGAGAATACTGGAGTGGGTTGCCATTTCCTCCTCCTGGGGATCTTCCCAACCCAGGGTTCAAGCCTGCATCTCCTGCATTGGCAGGCAGATTCTTTACCACTGAGCCACCCAGGACGGCTCCTAATGACTGAATCTCTCAGGATTCAGAGCTTGAATCAGAGCTTGAATCTATGAGTCAGAGCTTCCTAGGTGATGTGCCCACCCATTCAGACAACACCCCTGGATCTGGGAGCACCTGTCAGAAGCAGTACCCATCCTGGTGTCTGGAAGATGATTTGTAGCATGTACTCAAACAGCCTGGTTTTGATGTTTTATTAATCATAATGTCAGATAATCTAAAATGATAATGTATTTGTGATAGGGCTCAACATTTCCAATTTTCTAAATAAACATTTTAGGGGTTGAGTTGAGGTTTCATTTTTTAAAATAATGCTATTCTTTGGGGGAATTTCTTCTGTTTTATTTTCTTTTTTTAACCCAAATTGCAATTTAAATCTGTGCACATATAAGGAATTCCAAGCAGATACCATTCCACAGAGGCAGGAGCTACTATTCTTGTTTTGGATCTGGGAGGAGAAATGAATTATTTCAAATGGCATATTTGTATGTAATCAATGAGTGTGAATTTTGATTGTTCTTCACATTTTTAAGAGGTCTCCTGCATGCTTTGCAATGTGAAGTCTTTACGCAAATACTGTCACCTTTAACTTCATCTTCAAAACATGTCTGTGTAATAGATATTGTTATCTTTATCTTATGAATGAAGAGATCAGTAAGTTTTAGAAAGAGGCAGCTTTCCTTTTCTCTGTCTCCTACCAGCATTCATATACTCCTTCACCTATTGCTTTGATTGGCCACCATCTCTGGGTGTTCGTCTTCTACGTTCCCAGGCTTGACTTAAACATGGTGCTTGCCTTTGAGGACTTCCTCATCTGATGGAGAAGTCAGAGGGGCAATCAAGAATATCAACTCAGTGTGTTAAGATAATTGAGAACGATTTTTTAAATTCTAAACTCTTATTTCATACACATCCATTGAGTTCTCATATAAGTGCAGTTCCATAAGAGACACTAGAGACATGAGAGTGAATAAGACATGGACACCTCTGTTAAGTATCCCAGTCTAGCCAGTGAGGGGCATAGAAAGGCAATATGCCTTCTGCTGCCTGCATGCAAGAAACATTCTTGGCTGTCCAGGACTTAATTCTGTTTTGGCTCACGTCATGGGAGAGCCGAGGAAACTTGACCTCAGTCAAGGGTAGTGTCAAGAGTCTTGCATTTCGGTAGGTGCTGGGGTGAAGTGTTCTGATGGTGGGTCCACACCCAGGTAGCGCTAGTGGTAAAGAACCCACCTACTAATGTAGAAGACTTAAGAGACACAGATTTGATCCTTGGGTTGGGAAGATCCCCTGGAGGAGGACGAGGCAACCCATTCCCGTATTCTAGAATCCCATGGACAGAGGAGCCTGGTGGTCTATGGTTCACAGGGTCACAGAGAGTCAGATATAACTGATGTGACTTACCACTTATGCAGGCAAGAGAGGAGTCATCTTTTATTTCTGTCCAAATGGTACCTTTATAAGCTGTTTCCATGCCATACTTGGGGAGAGGCTAGATAAGGTTTTATCTACTTTACTGCTTTTGTTCAGTCGCTAAGTCAAGTCCATCTCTTTGCAACCCCATGAACTGCAGCATGCCAGGCTCCTCTGTCTTCCACTATCTCCCTGGAGTTTGCTCAGATTCATGTTAATTGAGTCAGTGTTACTATCTAACCATCTCACCCTCTGTTGCTCTCTTTTCCTTTTACCTTCAATCTTTCCCAACATCAGGGTCTTTTCCAATGAGTTGGCTCTTTATCTACTTAGATGCACTTTATATCCATTCTGTTTCTTGGAACTGACTGCCTCCTCAAAGAGAAAAATAATTTATGGTACTTGTTAAAAATTGTAAGGAAGACTTTACTCAAGGTAGGATTACTGCAATTTTTTAAAGAGTTTATTTATGTTATTTAGGCTATACTGGGTCTTCACTTTGGTACTCGGGTTTTGTTGCCCTGTGGCATGTGGGATCTTAGTTCCCTGACCAGGGATTGAACCCTCATTCCCTGAATTGGAAGGTGGGGTCTTAACCACTGGACTATGAAAGAAACCCTGATACAATGGCTTTTGCAGGGTTGCAGGGGAAAGGACTGGGCTCATCTATGAATATAATAAGGGCAGGTGGAGATTTATATCCAAAGAGCAGGTAAGGGCTGTAGATGGAAAATTACTAAGACAAAATAGCAGAATTAAGGAGGATCCTGTCTAAACCAACTTGACAGGATATTTGCTGAGGGCAGGCCAGGGCAATAAGCTCTCAAGGGTGAAAAGTAAGGAATTTGATCAGATAGGATCAACTGTGGGGGATTTTCTTTAAACTAAGCTGGCAAGATTCTTGCTAAAATTGGAATAAGCAGGCCAGGAACTGAGCTCAAGGTTAGAATGAGGACTCAGAGGAGCCTGACTCAAGTTTGGTGAAGCAGAAAGTCTTTGTCACCTCCTGACTCCTTTCTGATGAAATCCTTTTTCTCCTCTTCCTCTTTTTGAAAATTATTTTTATTTTTTATTATAGTTGCTTTACAACACTGTATTGGTTTCTGCTGTACAGCAGATTGAATAAACTATACGTATACATATATCCTGTCCCTCTTGAGGCTCCCTCCCTGCCCCCACTCCCAGGTCATCTCAGAGCATGAAGCTGAGCTCCCTGTGCTATCCAGCAGCCTCCATCTAGCTATCTGTTTTACACATGGTAGTGTACATGTCAGTGCTTTTGGTTGTTGTTCAGTCACTCAGTCATGTCCAACTCTTTGCGATCCCCATGAACTGCAGCAGGGTTTCCCTGTTCTTTATCTTCCAGAGTTTGCTCAGACTCATGTCCATTTAGTCAGTGATGCCATCCAATCATCTCATCCTCTGTCACCCCATTCTCCCTCCTGCTCTCACTCTTTCCCAGCATCAGGGTCTTTTCCAATGAGTCAGCTCTTCATATCAGGTGGCCAAAGTATCAGGGCTTTAGCTTCAGCATCAATCCTTCGAATGAATAGTCAGGGTTGATTTCCTTTAGGATCAACTGGTTTGATTTTCTTGCAATCCAAGGGGCTCTCAAGAATCTTCTCCAGTACCACAATTCAAAAGCATCAATTCTTCAGTGCTCAGCCTTCTTTATGGTCCAACTTTCACATCCATACATACATGTTGAGCACCTTTGTACATGCCTCTTGGCCCTTTTTTATGTCTTCTTTGGAGAGACAGACTTTTAGATCTTCTGTCCATTTTTTTATTGGATTGTTTTTCTGATATTGAGCTGTTTGTATATTTTGGAGGTTAATCCTTTGTCCATTGCTTCATTTGCAAATATTATCTCCCATTCTGAGGGTTATCTTTTCATCTTACTTATGGGTTCCTTTGCTGTGCAAAAGTTTTTAAGTTAATTTAGAGATTAGCATTGACCTGTATAGTCAAAACTATGATTTTTCCAGTGGTCATGTACAGACACAACTTAGCAACTGAAGAGAACAAAATACAGAGTACAAAGCCCAGTGGCTGGCACACAGTCAGTGCTTAATATGTGCTGAATCTTTACCCCTTTCGTTTCCTTGGAGAAAAGCAACCACATCAGCTAAAGGCAGGGACTGGAATAGATCTAACTCCTCTGTGTTCTTGGTCTGGTCATGGACACTTGAATAGGATCCCCTGATATTGGACAATGACCAAGCCTGACCCTGTATCCCTACCCCAGGCCCAGCCTGCCCAGGGCATCTTTTATGGCCTTGGTATACTTTCTTTTCCTCAGATTCCAAAAATGGCCATTCCAGACAAGCCTTCTCTCAGCCAGCCGCCTACGTGGCTGGCCACGTTGAAGCCTGCATTTGTCAAATGACAGTTTTAATGAAAAACGAAGCACAGACTCAGATGCATTAAAGAAGTAACTGAGCTTTTGGGGCTGAATCACACTACAAAACAGTTCTGTGCAGCCAGGCTCAGTGAGATTGATCTCTTTAAGTCCTGCGTCTAGCTCTGATATTTCATCTCAGAAAGTCAATATTGTGGTGTGGCCATCTAAACAGTACCCTCGTCTGCCCATATATAAATTGTTGGATGGCAGTCTGGAAAATTTCTCCCATGTAGTCATTTCCTTGTTAATCATAAGCCAGTTTCTTTGTTATTTTCTTTCTTTCCTTTCCTGTATTTTGGCTGTACCTCATGGAACATGGGATATTAGTTTCCTGACCTGGGATGGAAATCATGCCCTCTGCAGTGGAAGGGCAGTATCTTATCCACTAGGAAGGACCTTTGTTGCCTTAATGCAAGAAAGACTTGGTTTGTTGAGCCAGCCAGCCTGTCAACATGACATAGGTAGATTTGAACATGAGATCAAACTTAGGCCCCAAGAAATGGCTAGATGGGAGGGAAACTGAAATAAAGGAAAGGTCTAGTCTTAGTGCATTGCTCGTCTCTTCTGGTGAAGATGGTTTGAGAGACAGAATTCAATAAAGACTTTTAAAAAAATGATCCACATGAAAAAAATGTCTACACAAAACAAAAAAACAAGCAATATAGAATAAACATGTTGATGATGGTTTCTTTGCCTTTAAAACAGGTGAGCTCAGAGGACTATGGTGAGGATTCACTGAAATAATACACCAGAGGAGTTATGAGCCCAGTGCATGACTCAGGAGCACCCAGTAAATGCTGGTTACTGTTACTTTTATCTCTTGTCTTCTTTTTGATGAAAAAAAAAAAAAAAGAGTTATGAGCACATAGCTGAGGAGAGAGAGTGTTTTCCAGGAAGTCAGGGAAAGCTTAACCTCTGGGGGTAGGGGGATCAGAGCCAGTGTGGAGTCTAGAAAAATGTTATAGATGATCTTATTTGCAAAGCAGAAATAGAGACACAGACATGGAGAACAAACCAAGAGGGGAAGAGAGGATGGGATGAGTTGGGAGATTGGGATTGACACATTTACACTATTGATTAAAAAAAAAGAGAGAGATTATTAATAAGAACCTCCTGTATAGCACAGGGAACTCTACTGCACGCTCTATGGTGACCTGAATGGGAAGGGTTTCCCAGGTAGTGCTAGTAGTAAAGAACATGCCTGCCAATGCAGGAGACGTAAGAGATGTGGATTTGAGCTAGAGGAAGATCCCCTGGAGGAGGAAATGGCAAGCCACTCTAGTATTCTTCTGGAGAATCCCATGTACAGAGGAGACTGGCAGGTCACACAGAGCTGATATGACCGAAGTGACTGAGCATGCATGCACTTTGCTGTACAGCAGAAACTAACACAACATTGTAAAGCAACTAAACTCCAATAAAGTTTTTTTTTTTCAAGTTCAAGATATGGGGACCCCACATCAAGGTAGTATAAAAGGAGATGGAAGAGAGGTTAGATGTATGAGATATTGAGAAAGCAGATCAATTAAAAAATGATTACTGATTAAATCCTGGAGGTGAATGAAAGGAATGGTTGAGTCTGTTTCTTAAGGTACTTGAGTCATTTCCTTGTTAATCATAAGCCAGTTTCTTTGTTATTTTCTTTCTTTCCTTTCCTGTATTTTGGCTGTACCTCATGGAACATGGGATATTAGTTTCCTGACCTGGGATGGAAATCATGCCCTCTGCAGTGGAAGGGCAGTATCTTATCCACTAGGAAGGACCTTTGTTGCCTTAATGCAAGAAAGACTTGGTTTGTTGAGCCAGCCAGCCTGTCAACATGACATAGGTAGATTTGAACATGAGATCAAACTTAGGCCCCAAGAAATGGCTAGATGGGAGGGAAACTGAAATAAAGGAAAGGTCTAGTCTTAGTGCATTGCTCGTCTCTTCTGGTGAAGATGGTTTGAGAGACAGAATTCAATAAAGACTTTTAAAAAAATGATCCACATGAAAAAAATGTCTACACAAAACAAAAAAACAAGCAATATAGAATAAACATGTTGATGATGGTTTCTTTGCCTTTAAAACAGGTGAGCTCAGAGGACTATGGTGAGGATTCACTGAAATAATACACCAGAGGAGTTATGAGCCCAGTGCATGACTCAGGAGCACCCAGTAAATGCTGGTTACTGTTACTTTTATCTCTTGTCTTCTTTTTGATGAAAAAAAAAAAAAAAGAGTTATGAGCACATAGCTGAGGAGAGAGAGTGTTTTCCAGGAAGTCAGGGAAAGCTTAACCTCTGGGGGTAGGGGGATCAGAGCCAGTGTGGAGTCTAGAAAAATGTTATAGATGATCTTATTTGCAAAGCAGAAATAGAGACACAGACATGGAGAACAAACCAAGAGGGGAAGAGAGGATGGGATGAGTTGGGAGATTGGGATTGACACATTTACACTATTGATTAAAAAAAAAGAGAGAGATTATTAATAAGAACCTCCTGTATAGCACAGGGAACTCTACTGCACGCTCTATGGTGACCTGAATGGGAAGGGTTTCCCAGGTAGTGCTAGTAGTAAAGAACATGCCTGCCAATGCAGGAGACGTAAGAGATGTGGATTTGAGCTAGAGGAAGATCCCCTGGAGGAGGAAATGGCAAGCCACTCTAGTATTCTTCTGGAGAATCCCATGTACAGAGGAGACTGGCAGGTCACACAGAGCTGATATGACCGAAGTGACTGAGCATGCATGCACTTTGCTGTACAGCAGAAACTAACACAACATTGTAAAGCAACTAAACTCCAATAAAGTTTTTTTTTTTCAAGTTCAAGATATGGGGACCCCACATCAAGGTAGTATAAAAGGAGATGGAAGAGAGGTTAGATGTATGAGATATTGAGAAAGCAGATCAATTAAAAAATGATTACTGATTAAATCCTGGAGGTGAATGAAAGGAATGGTTGAGTCTGTTTCTTAAGGTACTTGAAGGGTTGGTGATCTCTTGACCCAAGAAAGGCATTGAAAGAGGAGGTGGAAGTGGAGGAGGGAGAGGTGATTTGAGCTTGGATGGAGAGGGTTTATAGTTACTCAAAGTAGGGTGAGGATTGGACAAGCCACTTGAGAAGGTAGAAGATGTGTTCAGAGAAGATATCCCAGGTGAGACAGTGATGCAGAGAGGCAAGAAAGGAAGACAGGAAGGCAAGTGTGATCAAGTACCACAAAGGGGCAGTGAGATAAGGACTGGCGGAAGAGAGATGCCATTAATTGCCTGGGGTGATGCTTTTCAGAGAGGTCTCACTCCTGGATAGTTATGGACAAGTACTAGTGACTTATCCAACTTCACTTTTTTGAAATTCCTTATTAATCAACAAAAGTTTTTGGCTGCAGTAGAGTTTCTAGTCCACTCTGTTGCCTGGTCCAGTCATGTTTAAAACAGAGTTGAACAAGGGGATTCTTCCACTTATAGCCTGACAGCTTGCCTTCCTTCAAGCTGGTTATTAAGACTTCAGAAGGTCCTTCATCCATCCAGGAACTCATTTGTATCACTTTAGGTGGATGGTTTCCATGGAAACTCATCTCATTGATTTGTTAATCATCTCTGTGCTCATGTCAGCAAGTGACCTTTCCTGGCTCCAGAGGGTGACAGGTGGGGTGAGACCTACCCATTCCTGACTATAAAGTTGGCCATCTTGTCCACACTATTCTCAGCCTTGTGAGGATGAGAGAAAATGGTCTCCATCTGGACATCATGTAAGAGGACTGTGCAGCCTGGTTTTAAGTCCTGGCCACCCCACCTTTGGCATATGAGATGTTCAGAAAGTTATTTAAATGCTCTGAGCCTCCATGACTTCACCTACTAAGTGGAAATAAACTCTAACTTATAGGGCTATTGGGGGAATTCAATGAGGTGAGATATTAAAAGTCGAGGAGAGCAAACAACAGCTTGTAATTGTTGAACATTTGGGTGGTTTCTATTGCCATTACAACTGTTCCAGAAACAGTTAACTTTTGAATGAGGCAGTTAGCTCATTCAGAGTCTCTTCCTCAGGCTCTGTACTTTGACTCATTAAGATCTTTACTTTAAAACAGGGAAGGGGAAGAAAATTCACAGAAATTTGCATGGGGCTGTGATGGTAAATACTGCGAAGGATGATAAGCCTTAGATTGTGAAACTGAACGTGTAGCCTGAGATCCTGTTTCCTGCTCAAGGAAGAAAACCAACCCAGTCTTCGATGTCGTGCTCCCACCTAAGGGCCAGATCAGACATACCCCCTCCATCCCTCCATCTCTCCTGACTGCCTCCCTTCCTCTTTACCTCCTCCCACTGGGGGCCCATGCTAGAGAATCTAAGCACATTGCTGCCCAGCCTGCACTTTCAGTTGAGAAACTGGGTTTGGGAAGGGCTGTTTCTTTGTGAGACTGAACAATTAGTTGTCGACTGACCATTCTTCTCTTGTTAATTGTTCCATCTTGTCTTTTGCCCAACCAACTTCTTTTGTAGAGTGTTTGCTTTTTGTTTGTAATAGTTTTTTTGTAGTTGTTTTAGGGGAAATAGCTTCTGACCTACTTTTCAGGAATTTTCCATTTGCATTTTTAAAAAACAGTTCTTTTCTTTTCTTTTTAAAAAATCTTCTGGCTGTGCAGCATGGCCTGTGGGATCCTAGCTCCCCACCCAAGGATGGAATCCGTGCCCCCTACATTGTCAGTACGGAATCCTAACCTGGGCCACCAGGGAAGTCCCTCCATGTTTGCTTTTAAGTGGACAGTATACACTTATCTAAAAAATTAAAAACGTACCAAAGGGATCATAGTTAAAAGAAAGGATCCCTCCTTCCTCTGTCCCCCATCACTCACTGCCCCTCTTTAGAGGCAACTACCAACACTGACATCTTCTATATCTTTCCGTCGATATTGCATGAATATCCAGATTAGATGTACATATACAAATATGTATGTCTGTGTGCATATATGTTAACAGTGTATACATTCATTGGAAAAATTGACTATTCATTGGAAGGACTGATGCTGAAGCTGCAATACTTTGGCTACCTTATGCAAGGAGCTGGCTCATTGGAAAAGACCTGATGCTGGAAAAGACTGAGGGCAAAAGGAGAAGGGGGCAGCAGAGGATGAGATGGTTGGGTGGCATCACTGTCTTAATAGACTTGAGTTTGAGCAAACTCTATGAGATAGTGAAGGACATAAGAGCCTGGCGTGCTGCAGGGAGTTACAAAGAGTCAGATACGACTTAGGGACTGAACAATAGCAATATCTGTGTTCCAGATACTGAGCTGCTCAATAACTGTTGCAGGAGATGGATATTTCAATAAAAGAATGATAAGGCAGTATGAATAGTAATTTACTATGAATATAAAGTAATTATTTAAAAATGCTGTAAAGCAGTGTAACAACTAGAACCACATCAACATAAGTCAGGTGGGGAAGAGGGAGAAAGAAGAGAAAAGGGAGAGACGAGAAGGACAGGCTCCAGAGGAAGAGCAGGGTTCCTGATGGATGCTGGACTCAGTATCTGAGCTAAATTTACAGACCAGGACACAGGACATGAAAAGGCATAGAAGCATTTCCAGGCCCATCATGCCTGTGTCTTGCCTTCCACTTCCGAGCATCTCCCCGTGCTGTTTACCTCCCTGTAGAATGTCCCCTCATCTTCTTTTAAAGTCCAGCTCAAGGGACTTCCCTGGTGGTCCAGTGGTTAAGACACTGTGCTTCCAGTGCAGGGGGCACAGGTTCAATCGCTGGTCAGGGAACTAAGATTCCACATACTTTATGGCACAGCCAAGAAAATAAAAAAATAAAGTCCAGCTCAAGCCCCACTTTTCCCAAGAAACGTGTCTCAAATTCTCTAACTCATGTGCTCTTTCCTTGTACTTTCTTTTTTTATAATTAATTTTTATTGGAGATGCATTTTGATAGTTTCCTCTGTATAACAAAATGAATCAGCCATACCTATAATACATCCCTCCCTTTAGGACTTCCTTCCCATTTAGGTCACCGAGGAGCACTGAGTAGCGTTCCCTGTACTGTACTGTAAAGAAAGAAGAAAGTGAAGTCGCTCAGTTGTGTTTGACTCTTTGTGATTTCATGGGCTGTAGCCTACCAGGCTCCTCTGTCCATGAGATTTTCCAGACGAGAGTACTGGAGTGAGTTGCCATTTCCTTCTCCAGGGGTCTTCCTGACCCAGGGATCAAACCCAGGTCTTCCTCATTGCAGGCAGACGCTTTACCATCTGAGCCACTAGGGAGGCCCATACTGTACTGTAGGTTCTCATTAGTTATCTATTTTATACATAGTAGTGTATACATATATGTCTATCCCAATCTCCCAATTCCTCCCCTACTTGCCCCTTGGTGTCCATACATTTGTTCTCTACGTCCTTGTACTTTTATTTAGAACCATGTCCCCGAGCTCTAACCATGCCAGCAAACCTCAGACTCCTTGAGAGAAGACACCTTGGAATTCTTTGTATATCCCCTCCTGCTTCTCCTAGGGTCTGCGTGGTGCTGGATACACAGTAGATGCATTTTTTTAGATGAAATGATCACTCAACCAATGAAATAATTAATACTTGGTTCCATAACCATGGCTCTGAGGGTCCATCTCCCACTGAAATCCCTGTTGGCCTTTGAAGATGAGCAAAAATGGGAGCTATTTGCCTCCTCCAAGCTCTCAATACATGCTCCTTTTCCACAATTCTCTTCAGGAATCCGAAGGAGTGGGAGAGACCCGGCTGGTGATGACAAAATGGCTCGGAGACAAGAAGGAACGTGGTGTAGAAACCTGGCAAACACAGCCCTCATTGCTGAAATGTCAGAGCAACTGAAGTCAAGCCCATTAATCTTGTTTTATTGCAAGATTCGAAATCGCCATGCTATGGCAGCCACAAAATTGATGGATGGGTTTTCCTGCGTTCCCCCAGCACCTCGGCTGCCTGGGAAACCAGATCTCAGATGAACAGCGAGAGGAAATTAAAGCTGCCTTTCGAGGTTTTTGGGTAACTGCAGGAGAGAAAGATGGGGCATTCAGGGTCTCTGGCAGCCAAGGTGCTTATGTCTCGTTTTCACTGCACCTTTTTGTAAGCAAATCAGAGGAACAGCAGTGCTGAAATCATCACAGTAAATCTTCAGCAACTTCTGTTCCAATGAAGGAGTGAGAGTGGTCGCAACCTAGCTGCCCTGTTGCTTGAGGCCACCAGGCTGTGATCTTGTTTGACTTCTTGCTAATGAAGTAGGTGAAAGATGGCAATGCCAGGCTGTTTTAATTTGCAGTGTTTTTGATCGCTGGGGAGACCAGATCTTTTTCCATATGTCAGTTTTCTAGTTGGATTTCCTCTCTTGTAAATAACCACTTTTTCTCATGCCCCTAGTATAATTTATAATTCAGTTCAGCACTTCCACATTTACTGTGGGTCTATGTGCTCAGCACATTTAGTGTTAAGATATACAGATACGGCTCGACGGGTAAAGAATCTGCTTGCAATGCAGGAAACAAAAGAGACAAGGGTTCGATCTTTAGGTTGGGAAGATCCCCTGGAGAAGGAAATGGCAACCCACTCTAGTTTTCTTGCCTGGAGAATCCCATGGACAGAGAAGCCTAGTGGGCTGCAATCCATGGGAGCACAAAGGTCACACACCACTCAGCGCATACAGATATAGGTGTATTACGTTTCCTGATACAGTGTAGAGATGGGGTGGAGAAAGAGAGTCAAAACCAAAATATCACTTCATTGAGATATAACTGATATGGATACTTCTAGAATACTTTCCCTGGTTTTGCTGTGAAAAAAATTTCTGTTTTTAGATAGCATAGAGGTATTTCTACTTTTTATGTTGTACATTATATATATCAGAATTGCCCAGGTGTTATCTTTGCTCATTCTCTTTTCTTTCCTTCTCTTTTTCTTTTCTTTACTAATTTGTAGAGGCTCTTTAGGTATTTTGGAAGTTAATTCTTTGTCTTTAGAAGTGTCACATATATATTTTCTTATCTTTTTATTTAACTTCATTGCATTTTTACCATACCAAACACAGTCATTTTCAGAACATTCTCTAATATCATATAAAATAAACTCAAAATGGATTAAAGACCTAAAGGTAAGACCAAAACCAAAACCTAAATGTAAGACTCCTAGAAGAAAACGTAGGCAGAACACTCTTTGACATAAATCATAGGACTGTTTTTGTGGCTCTGTCTCCTAAAGCAAAGAAAATAAAAGCAAAAATAAACAAATGAAACCTAATCAAACTTATAAGCCTTTGCCTAGCAAAGGAAACCATCAGCAAAACAAAAATGCAACCTATGAAATGAGAGAAAATATTTGCAAGCGATGTGACAGATAAAGGGTTAATATTCAAAATATGTAAATAGCTCATAAAACTCAATAGCAAAAAACCAAATAACTTGGTTAAAAATGAGCAGAAGACCTGCATAGACATTTTCCCAAAGAAGACATTAAGGTGCCCAACAGGTGCATGAAAAAATGTCCAACATCACTATTAGGGAAATGCAAACCAAAACCACAATGAGCTATCACTCACATTTGTCAGAATAGTTATTATAAAAAATACCAGAAAAAACAAATGTTGGTGAGGATGTAGAGAAAAGGATGATAAATTTCTTATATTGCAACTACATGTAATAGTGTCATAACTTAAATTTTTTCTTTTACTGTTAGTTACTAGATTCTCATTCTCATCTTTAATGATCTATTTTGTATTTCTTATATTGTTAAAAGGTTGACCAGGGACTTTGTTTGATTGTCCTGTTTGCCTTTCAAAGTCATAGCTTTTAGTATCAATAACATTGCTATTACTACTACCATTCTTACATAAACGGTAACTACCACTTCAACCACTTAAGACTCATTCAGCCTATATCAGTATTTCACCAGACACTGTGCTTTAAGCTTTATCAGACATTATTGAAATTAATTTTTACAACAACCCTATAAAAATGGCACTGTTACCCATATTTTACAGAGGAGAAACATGGGAAAACAGGTCACAGAGAAATTAACCAAATGTTCCAAGGTTACAGAGCGGTGTATGTTGGAGTGAAGATAAGTAAGCCAGGTTCACTTGACTTCAGTGTTGGAACCCTTTATATCTTACAGTTAACTGCTTTTCTTGTGTTTTTTTTTTTCTTCTCATTCCATTTCTTCTTTCTTTCAAAATTTTCTGGTATTGTTTTATTTCTTTTATTTTTCCCTTGTTGTGATTTTCTGTTCCAAAAGTGCTAAGTTCATTCTCATTTTTCATTCTCCCATTTTTCACTATCTCTTTCTCTTTCCTGGTTTCAACTTTTTCTCCATCCAAGCAATGTGTAAATCATTTTTCTTAGTTTCTAGATATCTGAGTATTTTTTTCTTTTTAATATCTATTTGAATTTTTTCAACTTACTGCATTGTTATCTTGAAGTGTTCTCTCTAAAACTTCTGCTCTTGTGTTTATAGATATGATTTAGTATGTGATCTTCTTTTTTTTGCTTATAGGCCAGGTATATATACTTCAAAAGAAAAAGTAATCCATATTTGTGGATTATGAAATTCAGTTTAAGTCTGTTAGATGGACTGCATTTATTGTGGCTCGTTTTTTTCTACATCCTTATTTAATCTCTGTCTACTTGGATCTGTAATAGACTGATAATGCTAAATTACTTTCTTCCTCTCAACAAAAACAAAAAAGCTTGTCTTTGTTTCATTTCTTGTGTATTTTTATAGCTTTTTGCTTTGTGTGCTTGCAAGTCTTAGGTAAAACTTCTACTTAACACTGTGCTGTCCAGAATTAATGTGGCTATTCCTTGGTTTGAATTTGACAGGTGTATTCTGGTCCATGAATAATTTTTAAATTCTAGAATCTTTCTGCTGAAGAAACATATCTTATGGGCAACTTAACAGAAACTTAAAAAAAAATACAACCTTTAGAGAATTCCCTAGCAGTCCTGTGGTTAGGACCCTGCTCTCTGCCGTGGCCTGGGTTCAATCGCTAATCAGGGGACTAAGGTCCCACAAGCCACATAGCAGGGCCAAAAAGGGTGGGGGAACACGTAAATAGCTTGATAGGCCACTTACTTTCTTTTTTGTCATGTCACAACACATGTAGAATCTTAGTTCCCCAACTAGGGATTGAACCCATGTGCTCTACATTGGAAGCATGGCATCCTAATCACTGGACCACCAGGGAAGTCTCTACTTACATTCATTTTTATAAACACCACACTGTGTTTACTATCTGTCATCCCACTTTATGTCTACTTGTCCTCCTTTTGATTTTTGATGTGTTTTGATAAATAATTGTTTTATACTTCATTTTCTGTCTTATAGAATTTTAAAAAGTAACTCTCTGATTCTTAAAAACTCATTTACAATCAGTGAATGAGACATCCCATGAATCTTCTTAAAGCTACAATCATCTTTCTAACAAGCACAGCTTTTAACTCCCCTTCAGAGCTTATGAAAGATTTTTACAGGTTTGGCTTCTTTCCCTTTGTCCTTCTTTCTCAGCCCTTTCTTCACTGGTAAAAATCTGGGTTTTGATGCTACTTTATTTTACTTCACCTTCTCTCCCCCTCCCCCAGTTTTAGTTATCTGTAGCTTATTTGTGGACTACAACTTTATTCAAGTTAAACAAATTATTTTTCAACAGTCAGTTCTATTTTCTCCAGTTCTGTTATTACTATATTGTAGACATCCTTACTGCTATTAATGATTTTTTTTTTTTAAATGAACAGCCGGGCATATAGACTTTCCCAATTATTTTTCCATATTCAAATATCCCTTTTCCTCTGTTTTTCAGTGTGTTCACTGCACAGCAGGTCCCTGTGAAGGTCTACTCATAGGTCCTTACTTCTGATGTGAAGGTCCTCACAGCGCACAGGACTGCTGGGTGGTAGCCAGGCTTAAATGTATCAAGAGTCCAGGGAAGAGGGAAGCTGGGCTTGATCTGAAGGCAAGAGTGGGGATGGTACAGCCTCTCTGGTGTCTCTGGACTGCAGGCTGCCTTCCTTTAATCGTTTCTCCCCTGTTCAAGTTGAGTCAGTTCCTGAGCTTCCAAGGCCATTCTGCCATGACCTGGCATGCCTGCCACCTGGAAGCACTGGCGAGGCATGGAGACATATACGTGGCCTGTGCAAAATGATTTTGCTTAGGAAGGGAAAGACTGAATTTTTAAACCTTTGCAAACATGGGATAATTAGGTGGTACAATAGTTAATGAATTTAATGCAGATAATTGCAACTTAATGCCTATAGGCAAAACCATTTAAATTACTGATACACATCAGTAACTTCTGATTCCTCGGGAATGCTTGTGACATAAAGAGGTCTGCCCTCAGCTTTAATAACAGAGAGATTTTGTGTCTCAGAGCACAAGGGGATCTTTGAGGCATCAACTTGCCAACAGTGAACAGACACATTCATCTTACATCTGGGCCCACCTAACACACAAATCACCCTCAGTTCAGTTCAGTCAGTCGTGTCCGCCTCTTTGCGACCCCATGAATCGCAGCACGCCAGGCCTCCTTGTCCATCACCATCTCTCGGAGTTCACCCAGACTCACGTCCATTGAGTCCATGATGCCATCCAGCCATCTCATCCTCGGTCGTCCCCTTCTCCTCCTGCCCCCAATCCCTCTCAGCATCAGAGTCTTTTCCAATGAGTCAACTCTGCATGAGGTGGCCAAAGTACTGGAGTTTCAGTTTTAGCATCATTCCTTCCAAAGAAATCCCAGGGTTGATCTCCTTCAGAATGGACTGGTTGGATCTCCTTGCAGTCTAGGGGACTCTCAAGAGTCTTCTCCAACACCACAGTTCAAAAGGATCAATTCTTCAGTGGTCGGCCTTCTTCACAGTCCACCTCTCACATCCATACATGACCATGGGAAAAACCATAGCCTTGACCAGACGGACCTTAGTCAGCAAAGTAATGTCTCTGGTTTTGAATAAACTATCTAGGTTGGTCATAACTTTTCTTCCAAGGAGTAAGAGTCTTCTAATTTCATGGCTGCAATCACCATCTGCAGTGATTTTGGAGCCCTCCCCCACAAAAAGGAGTGGTGCTGAACCAGAAGCCCCAATACTTTGGCCACCTGATGCAAATGGCCATCTCATTGGAAAAGACCTTGATGTTCGGAAAGACTGAGGTCAGGAGGAAACAAGGCTGGCAAAGTATGAGATGGTAGGATGGCATCGCCAACTCAATGGACATGAATTTGGGCAAACTCCTGGAGATAGTGAGGAATAGGAAGGCTTGGCATGCATGCTGCAATCCATGTGGTAAAAAAAGTCAGACACGACTTAGCAACTGAACAACAACAACAACCACAAAAAAGGCTGTTGGTGGATAGAGAGCAAGGGCCCATCCACTGGAATGAGGGCTTCACAAATGGATACAGTAGACATATGTCCTGATGCAAAAGATACACTTTAACTTCAGGACCCAGCTTTGAAATATAGCCTGCTAGCTTATAAAGCTGCAGCTGGTCTTACGGTACTAGAAGCCCGGGTGTTAGACCCTGGATTAGAACAATGATGTGAAACTGCTCATAGACTCTGAGAGAGGGGAAGAGAGATGGGAACCTCCTGGAGTCCATGCTTCTGAAGCCAGGGCAAACTCTGTGGAAATGCAGGCAGCTCAGGGTGGGGGTGTGGGGGTGGTCCCAGGACCAAGTCACCATTTAAGCTGGGATGAGGTAGCACCTGGGATCCTTGCCTCTTAGTCATTGGCCAATTGTGGATGGAGAGAAAAGAAAGCCTTCCTCAGTGATCAGTGCAGAGAAATAGAAGAAAACAACAGAATGGGAAAGACCAGAGATACCAAGGGAACATTTCATGCAAAGTTGGGCTCAATAAAGGACAGAAATGGTATGGACCTAACAGAAGCAGAAGATATTAAAAAAAGGTGGCAGGAATACACAGAAAATCAGTACAAAAAAGGTCTTTATGACCCAGATAATCACAATGATGTAATCACTCACCTAGAGCCAGATATCCTAGAATGTGAAGTCAAGTGGGCCTTAGGAAGCATCACTATGAACAAAGCTAGTGGAGGTGATGGAATTCCAGTTGAGCTGTTTCAAATCCTAAAAGATGATGCTGTGAAAGTGCTGCACTCAATATGCCAGCAAATTTGGAAAACTTAGCAGTGGCCACAGGACTGGAAAAGATCAGTTTTCATTCCAATCCCAAAGAAAGGCAATGCCAAAGAATGCTCAAACTACTGCACAGTTGCACTCATCTCACATGCTAGTAAAGTAATGCTCAAAATTCTCCAAGCCAGGCTTCAGCAATATGTGATCCATGAACTTCCAGATGTTCAAGCTGGTTTTACAAAAGGCAGAGGAACCAGAGGTCAAATTGCTAACATCTGCTGGATCATCAAAAAAGCAAGAGAGTTACAGAAAAACCTCTATTTCTGCTTTATTGACTATGCCAAAGCCTTTGACTCTGTGGATTACCACAGACTGTGGAAAATTATTCAGGATATGGGAACACCAGATCATCTGACCTGCCTCTTGAGATATATGTATGCAGGTCAGGAAGCAACAGTTAGAATTGGACATGAAACAACAGACTGGTTCCAAATCGGGAAAGGAGTATGTCAGGGCTGTATATTGTCACCATGTTTATTTAACTTATATGCAGAGTACATCATGAGAAATGCTGGGCTGGATGAACCACAACCTGGAATCAAGATTGCTGGGAGAAATATCAATAACCTCAGTTATGCAGATGACACCACCCTTATGGCAGAAAGTGGAGAAGAACTAAAGAACCTCTTGATGAAAGTAAAAGAGGAGAGTGAGGAAGTTGGCTTAAAGCTCAACATTCAGAAAACTAAGATCATGGCATCTGGTCCCACCACTTCATGGAAAGTAGATGGTGAAACAGTGGCTATTTTGGGGGGGCTCCAAAAATCACTGCAGATGGTGACTGCAGCCATGAAATTAAAAGACGCTTACTCCTTGGAAGGAAAGTTATGACCAACCTAGACAGCATATTAAAAGAAAGAGACATTATTTTGCCCACAAAGGTTCATCTAGTCAAGGCTATGGTTTTTCTAGGAGTCATGCATCAATGTGAGAGTTGGACTATAAAGAAAGCTGAGCACCGAAGAATTGATGCTTTTGGACTGTGATGTTGGAGAAGACTCTTGAGAGTCCCTTGGACTCCAAAGAGATCCAACCAGTCCATCCTAAAGGAGATCAGTCCTGAGTATCCATTGGAAGGACTGATGTTTAAGCTGAAATTCCAATACTTTGGCCACCTGCTGTGCAGAACTAACTCATTTGAAAAGACCCTGATGCTGGGAAAGATTGAAGGCAGGAGGAGAAGGGAACGGCAGAGGGTGAGATGGTTGGATGGCATCACCACCTCAATGGAGATGAGTTTGGGTATACTCCAGGAGTTGGTGATGGACAGGGAAGCCAGGTGTGCTGTGGTCCATGGAGTCACAAAGAGTTGGACATGACTGAGCGGTTGAACTGAACTGAACTGAATTGTGGATCATCTGCTGGAGGCACAGAGCAGATCAGTGGATAAGATGTGTACAGGGAAATTTCTCTATTTTCTTGAAAAAGAAAAAGATGATTTGGCCACAGTGGGCCTGTGTTTTTAGGGGCCAACAATCAGCAAGAGGTGAGGGCCATTTTTCTATTTATTTTTTTAAAGTATTTATTTATTTGATGGTGCAGGGTCCTAGATGCAGCTTGCAGGATTTTTTAGTTGTGGCTTTCGAACTCTCAGTTGAGTCATGCAGGATCAAGTTCCCTGACCAAGGATCAAACCTGGGCCTCCTGGAGCAAGGAGTCTGAGCCAGTAGACCACCGGAGAAGGCCTTCTTTCTCCTTTGTAGAAGGGCAGGTGGCCTCCTGCTCTGAACATCCCACCACTCTCAGTGGTCTTCATTCATTTTGAGCATCTTCCTGGGCCAAAAGGCATTCATGTTTGTATCCCAGCCAGGTGCTATGCTAGTCAATAAGATGCAGAGATGAATGACATGGTACATCTTCATGGGACAGCCTCTTGAACACAAATGCCTTTCCTCATTCATCTATTCTGTGTTGGTCTCTGTGTTGGTGCTAGGAATGAAAAAATGGAACACCTCACTGGTGTTCTTAAGAGTATACAACCTCTAGGGGAGAGAGATTTTGACAGATGATTGACATACAAAATGGTTGCTATGGTAACACAAAAGCCATGGGCATGAAATTAAACCTTCCTGTTCTGACCATACTGGCCAAAAGACTGGTTAACAGTGTTCCCAGGCAGGCCTGGGATTGAGCAACTAGGGCATCAAGTTTTTAGAACTGATCAGATGTAAGAAGAGATTTTTTTCCTTCCAAGGGCTATAAATTCTCCCTCATGGGTCCAGATGGGTTTTAATACAGAGGAAGTATTAAGTATTAGTCGCCCAGTCGTGTCCGACTTTTTGCAACCCCATGGACTGTAGCCCTCCAGGCTCCTCTGTCCATGGGATTCTCTAGGCAAAAATACTGGAGTGGATTGCAATTTCCTCCTCCAGGGGACCTTCTAAAGGAAGGAGACTTCATTAATGTGCATTAGAGGATACTCCAGGTTAGCTGTCATAGAAAACTCTCTCTTGAGTCTTTAAATTCTATACCAGTTCTACAACTCTGGTTGGCCGATTGTTTGTTTCTTAATTTACATTTTAAGGTAAATGACCTGGGACTACTTGTTTCCATCAACCTGGTTGCAAATCTAAAGGCGCAGTTGAAATGTCTATTTTTCTTGCCATCCTCAGAAGAGATTGCCGCAGATCTACTCTATGAGTCTCATTCTTTTCAGCTTACAATACAAATAGCTTATTATTTTTTGCAACCTATGTCTTATAATAAAGCAGTGCCGAAAAATTAAATAGAAGAATGTTCAGTTGCCCTATAGGCTACAAAAATGATTTGCTGGTGGTGATTTTTAAACTTGATTCTAAATAGACTATGAAGAATAGCACTTGGAAGATGTGGTTCAAATTTTGCTATTTAAGGTATCCTGAAATCATAGGCTCACTGTCCCTAAAATTTTAAAAAGCGTAGAGCTTAGGCTCTTAAGGGTATAGCAGTGATAGAAGCTTTCATCAGTTCAGTTCAGTCGCCCAGTCATGTCTGACTCTTTGCGACTCCATGAATCGCAGCATGCCAGGCCTCCCTGCCCATCACCATCTCCCAGAGTTCACTCAGACTCACATCCATCGAGTCAGTGATGCCATTCAGCCATCTCATCCTTGGTCGTCCCCTTCTTCTCCTGCCCCCAATCCCTCTCAGCATCAAAGTCTTTTCTGATGAGTCAACTCTTCACATGAGGTGGCCAAAGGACTGGAGTTTCAGCGTTAGCATCATTCCTTCCAAAGAAATCCCAGGGCTGATCTCTTTCAGAATGGACTGGTTGGATCTCCTTGCAGTCCAAGGGACTCTCAAGAGTCTTCTCCAACACCACAGTTTAAAAGCATCAATTCTTCGATGTTCAGCCTTCTTCACAGTCCAACTCTCACATCCATACATGACCACAGGAAAAACCATAGCCTTGACTAGACGGACCTTAGTCGGCAAAGTAATGTCTCTGCTTTTGAATAAACTATCTAGGTTGGTCATAACTGTTCTTCCAAGGAGTGAGCGTCTTTTAATTTCATGGCTGCAATCACCATTTGCAGTGATTTTGGAGCCCCCCAAAATAAAGTCTGACACTGTTTCCACTGTTTCCCCATCTATTTCCCATGAAATGATGGGACCAGATGCCATGATCTTCGTTTTCTGAATGTTGAGCTTTAAGCCAACTTTTTCACTCTCTTCTTTTACTTTCATTAAGAGGCTTTCATAGTCATTTCTAAAAAGCAATACTTAATGGTTTTCTGTCTCCAATGGTTCTCTAATATACCTGTAGAAGGATGGCAACAGAAAACCAAGAATAAAAATATCTGAGCTCTCCACAATTGGGCTTCCTGCTTACTTTCCCTGTTCAAAGAAAAGAGGAGACGCCATCTTGCAATAAAGGCTTCATAGACTACTGGGCTTCTCCAGTGACAGTTGGCATTTGATGTCCCATATCTCTTGGTTCTTCTTGTTGCCAATGGTAGCCCTGGCAATGGTGGTGAAATGGGAGCAATTAATTTGTACATGAGGGAGGGCTTCCTTTAACAGTTGAAGGGTAATGTCTGGCATGATTCCAAAGACTTGTAGTGTTTTTAATGTGGGAATTTCTCCAAGTTCAAGTAAAGTTTGAGGTATTATGTCATAGCACTGACTGAGCGATAGGTGTTGAGGTAGTTGAGTTGGTAAAATTCTGGAAAGCAGTCATTTTTCAGCATGACACTATCGTTTAAGTCTAGGTGACTAGATTGGGACATCTTCCAACTAAGGTAGAGACATCTGATCTCTGCAGATTCTTTTGGTACCTGCTGAGTTTCAGCTGGGTGATGGTCTCTGACACATGTGCAACAGCTACCTATACGTGCTTTTCAGTGAAATCATAGAGGTTGAGTTCATCCAATCTGGAACAGCTGGTCAGCAAAGTCTTCAGGGCAGATTCAGAGAATCCAGAACACCTAGAAAGGTTTAGTCGCAGTAAATTTGTGTTCTGAGTGAGATTATCAACAATGGGATCTGAAAGTTGGAGGCCTTCCAGGCTGAGATTCTGCAGCTTGGAGCAGTGAGACAGAAGGCCATGCAGGGTAGACACATCGATCACAGAGTTTGACAGGTCCAGGTGCTGTAGACGAAAAGGGCTGAAATGTTCAACTAATGGTTGGTCCATAAATGATCGTGGACAGCGGAAAGCAACCACCCCTTGGGACAAAATACAGAGGAACATGGCTGCAAAAAATTGTCCAGTTATAGAGAATACATACTACTCCAGGGATTTCAAAAGAAAGGCCTAGAATTCAGTTTGTATTTGGAGCAAAGCATGAATACAGATTGAGACTAAAATGGAAAATTTTAGGGCAAGAATCTGGTGCAGATGAGATGGCATAGGAGTGGAACACTGCAGGGCACATAAGAAAACCCCAGCCCAATACACCTGTAGAAAAACATGATCTGAAAGGATACATGTACCCCAATATTCACCGAAGCACTGGTTACAGTAGTTAAGACATGGAAGCACCCTAAGTGCCCATTGACAGAGGCTGCACTGCATCACCATTTGAAATGGCTCATCACTGATAACATCTGCTCCTTGGTTTCAACATATATATATAAATACCCCACAAAGATAGGATCCAAGTAAACAAGTCTACAGATCCAGTCTAGATCAGTGTGTCATCGCCATGGTTGTCTTATGCACTTAAAAACCTTACTTTCAGTTCTTTTTAATCTCATATTATTAAAGGAGATATCAAGTGTAATTAGCATCCCCTCAAAAGCATGTCGGCTTTCTCATCCTTGAAGAAAGGTTGTTTAATTAGTTTGAGCACACTGAGAATCAAGTTGTAGAAACACAAGCAAGCAAAACCACAAAAAAAGATCTTAACAGTGGAAAACTTCTTCAGTCTGACAACAAACTTATCCTTTGAAATTCATAATTAAGAACTCAAACTTGTAGAGATCATTGTGTTTTTTGGTTTCCCTCTCTCTCTTTTTATTGGAGTATAGTTGCTTTACAATGTTGTGTTAGTTTCTGCTGTGCAGCAAAGTGAATCAGCCATATGTATACATATGTCCCCTCTGTTTTCTGCCAAGAGAGAACTGTGACTCAAAATTTTGCTTTAGTTCATGGAGTTAATAAGTCAAGAGTCTCAAATCCTGCAAGGTCTTTCTAGTTCCAAAGTCCAGGAGATCTATGCTGCCCTCAGCAGCCTCCCTCAAGGTCAAAACTTGGAGACCTTCTGTGCAGCAAAGTGAAGCAGCTATATGTATACATATATCCCCTCTATTCTGGATTTCCTTCCCATTCAGATCACCACAGTGCATGGAGCAGAGTTCCCTGAGCTATACAGTAGGTTCTCATTAGTTAGAGATTTTTTACATAGAGGTGTGCATGTCAATCCCAACCTCCTAATTCATCCCAGCCCTCTCTTCCCACTTAGTGTCCATGTTTGTTCTCTACATTGAGTCTCTATTTCTGCTTTGCAGGAAAGATCATCTATACCATTTTTTTCTAGATTTCACATTGTAGTTTATTTGCCTTATTTTGTTTTACAAAAGAAATGCATGCTTATGGTAAAATTAAAATCACTTATAAGATTATCAAATGAAAACTAAAAAAAAAAATAAGAAACAAACCCTGGAGACTTTAACTAGACATGTTAGCTGCACACATTGCTTAAATCTGTGGGGCCAGCTCCCCCAAATATGAACTGGAATAATAATCTCTGTTTCATTACCCTAAAGCAGAGGTTATGAAAAAGAAAAATGGAGCAGTAGCTAAAGATCCATCTAAAAAACTTGTAAGCCCACATTCTAAATATACAGATGTACTTTCATTTCATGGTCAAAGAGAATCACACTTCTCTCCACTCCTTTAAGCATTGCCAAAACTTTTCAATGTTTTTATCTTCTTGTTTGTCAGCAGGAAAATATTTCCTTAAACCTCCCTTTCTACCTAGCAAATTTCGCTGTCCCTTAAATCCAGATTCTCAGGCACCAACTCCTTCAGGAAACCTTCCCTGACTGCCTCTTCCATCTCCTTCTCAGCCCAGGCCTCTGTCAAAACTCTGGTTGCATGGCATTTTCTCTATTTTCACACGTCACCAGACCCAGAGGTCCTCTGGTGAGGAGCTGTGGTCTAGTGTCTTCTGTACCCCTGGCCAGGAGTGGGATGTATGTTGCAAATGAAAGTACATCTGTATATTTAGAATGTGAGCTTACAAGTTTTTTAGATGGATCTTTAGCTACTGCTCCATTTTTCTTTTTCATAACCTCTGCTTTAGGGTAATGAAACAGAGATTATTATTCCAGTTCATATTTGGGGGAGCTGGCCCCACAGATTTAAGCAATGTGTGCAGCTAACATGTCTAGTTAAAGTCTCCAGGGTTTGTTTCTTTTTTTTTCTTTTTAGTTTTCATTTGATAATCTTATAAATGATTTTAATTTTACCATAAGCATGCATTTCTTTTGTAAAACAAAATAAGGCAAATAAACTACAATGTGAAATCTAGAAAAAAATGGTATAGAGGATCTTTCCTGCAAAGCAGAAATAGAGACTCAACTATCGAGTCTGAGTTTCCTAGATGGACTTCTAGACCCAAACCCAAGAAGCAACTCTCCCTCTCATCAGGAAGAAACAGTCTGTCCCGAGTGAACTAGAGTGAAGAGAAGAGACAGCAACTCTGCTCTGCCCTCCTCTCTCCAGCTGCTTCCAACTCGCTCACCCAGGTAGGTGGGACACCCTCCTGGGGGTGTTCCTAAGGTGCAGGACTTTCATTTTTAAAACTAGGACAACCTACAGAGGTGCGGTGGGGCTGGGAGGGAGGCTTAGGAGGGAGGAGATCTATGTATACGTATAGCTGATTATCAGGCGGCGCTAGTGGTAAAGAACCTGTCTGCCAAAGCAAGAGATGAAAGAGATGCAATTTCACCCCCTGGGTCAGGAAGATCCCTTGGAGAAGGAAATGGAAACCCACTTCTATATTCTTGCCTGAAAAGTTCCATGAAGAGAAGCCTGATGGGCTACAATCCATAGTGCTGCAAAGAGCTGGACCTGACTGAGTGACTGAGCACACACACACTCACACATACACACAACTGATTTACACATTGTTATACAGAAGAAACCAGCACAATGCTGTAAAGCAATTATCCTCCAATAAAAAAAGATAAAAAAGAAAACCAGGACAGTCCTAAGTCAACCATCCCCAGATTTCAGCGCCCAAACTTTCAGATTGTTCATTCTAACCCCAAGCATAGAGAGGACCCTGCTGTGAGGAAGCGGTACTCTGACATGGAACTGGTCTGCCATGTCAGCCAGCAAAGAGAGAAGCCTCCATCTCACCATTGCCAGGTGGCTGGGCACCAGCAGTGGGGCTCCAGCTGTCAGTGTCAGGGAACAGAGAACCCAAGTCCCAGAATCTTCTTAGCCAGACCCTCAGATGCCCGCTGTGTGGGGAGAAGGTCTTTGGGGAATACTCAGCAGCTTTCATGGCTTCTGCCTGCTAGATGCCACTATCATCTGTTTCTCCAGATGTCCCCATTTCCAAGTGTCTCCTGGTGGGTGCCTGTGTTCCCAGTCACTCAGTCATGTCTCACTCTCTGCAACCCCTTGGACTCTAGCCCACCAGGCTTCTCTGTCCATGGGATTTCCAGGCAAGAATACTGGAGTGCATTGCCATTTCCTCCTCCAGGAGATCTTCCTGACCCACTGTCTGAACCCAAATCTCCTGCACTGGCAGGTGGATTCTTTACCATCGTGACACCTGGGAAGCCCCAGGGAGGAACAAAAACACCCTTGATTGAGAATCACTGTCTTAGATGGATCGTGGCCACCTTCCACTTTTCAAACCTTTTGCAAGTTCTGGATGTATCACTTGCCAGCTCTGAAGAGTGGGATGGGGCATAGTCAGCCGCTTGGAAAACATCCACCATAAAAGTTCATGACTGGGGCTTTCTGGCTTCTGTGCTGCCCTGAGATATCCAAGGGCTGGTGTGGTGGGCACTGTAGCAGCAGTTTACTTACTGAGAAGACAGAGCCACGTAGGTCTGCTTCTTCAATACTTGCTATTCTGAGTGGGGCTTGCTTCAGCCAAGGCTTTATATACATCTGAAGGTCTCTGATGAGGCTTTTCTAGAGAGCAGATGGGGCTCTTCTCCTGCAGGGAGTGAGCATCTCAGAACAAGGGTGGAGACGACATTGGCAGAATGAAGCAGCTGGCTGGCTGACAGTTGTTCCACCGTGGGGCTAATTACAGCCATCTTCCTCCTTGTGGATCAGGAGGGAAAACACTTTGATCACTTACAGCTTCTGTCTTAGTTTTTCTGTGGCACCTGCTTCAGACCCTATTGGTTGGTAGGCACCTGACGTCAGTTCTTGAAACAAGACAGTGCAGAGCAGAGGACGAAGGACATAAGCTGGGGGAACAAGACTCCACCACTGTGGTTTCCTAGCCCTTGTCAAAATCTGCATAAAACTCAGCAAGACATACTAAAGCATAAAACTCAGCAAGACATACCAAAACATAAAGGACCAGACAAAGGGACTGTTTGGAAGACAAGAGATGCAGTGGAAGCAGAGGTGGCTGTCAGCACCCCAACTGTGTCTCTTTGGTTCAGGACATTATGGTCCACCATGGCTGATTTATGCCAGTCTCTGCCTCTCTCTGCCTGAGGGCTTTGGAGGTGGCAGAGCCTGCGGCAAGCAGGAAGTACTGGAAAATTAGTCCTCTGCCTCCAGGAGCATGTAATGAATGGTCGAAGGCAGTTGGAGTAGCAATACCCCAGCTCCCTTGTCCCTTTTGCTCATACTCTTGACACAAGTATTCTATATCGGCTCTGTGTTTCTGGGTTAGGATTATGCTCCAACTATCTCCTTATCTCAGTAGAGTTTTTTGTTTGCTAACACACTGCATATTGGCTACTTTTCCTCTCCCATCTCACTTCTTCCGTCACATGAATGCATACTGGAATCACCTCCTAAGTAAACCATCTATTCTCAAATCCTCAATGTATCAATAAAGTTTATCTTTGAGGAAACCCAAACCATTGTATGCAGGTCAGGAAGCAACAGTTAGAACTGGACATGGAACAACAGACTGGATCCAAATAGGAAAAGGAGTACGTCAAGGCTGTATATCGTCACCCTGCTTATTTAACTTATATGCAGAGTACATTGTGAGAAACGCTGGGCTGGAAGAAGCACAAGCTGGAATCAAGATTGCCGGGAGAAATATCAATAACCTCAGATATGCAGGTGACACCACTCTTATGGCAGAAAGTGAAGAGGAACTAAAAAGGTTCTTGATAAAAGTGAAAGAGGAGAGTGAAAATGTTGGCTTAAAGCTCAACATTCAGAAAACTAAGATCATGGCATCTGGTTCTATCACTTCATGGCAAATAGATGGGCAAACAGTGAAAACAGTGGCTGATTTTATTTTGGGGGCTCCAAAATCATGGCAGATGGTGATTGCAGCCATGAAATTAAAAGATGCTCACTCCTTGGAAGGACAGTTATGACCAACCGAGACAGCATATTAAAAGTAGAGATATTACTTTGCCAACAAAGGTCCATCTAGTCAAGGCTATGGTTTTTCCAGTAGTCATGTATGGATGTGAGAGTTGGACTGTGAGGAAGGCTGAGTGCTGAAGAATTGATGCTTTTGAACTATGGTGTTGGAGAAGACTCTTGAGAGTCCCTTGGACTGCAAGGAGAGCCAACCAGTCCATCCTAAAGGAAATCAGTCCAGAGTGTTCATTGGAAGGACTGATGTTGAAGCTGAAACTCCAATATTTTGGCCACCTGATGCGAAGAGTTAACTCATTTAAAAAGACCCTGATGCTGGGAAAGATTGAAGGCAGGAGGAGAAGGAGATGACCAAGGATGAGATGGTTAGATGGCATCACTGACTCAATGGACATGAGTTTGGGCAAACTCCGGGAGTTGGTGATGGACAGGGAGGCCTGGTGTGCGGCAGTTCATGGGGTTGCAAAGAGTCGGACACATGTGACAGACTGAATGGAACTGAAACCATTGACTCACAGATGAGAATGTGGTTATTTACCTGCTCTAAGGTTGTGTCTGTATGTTGACAGAAGGGTGCACTCTGATATGCAATGTCAAATGCATCACTGGCACATGGCACATGTTGAACTTCCAAATTCAGAGGAGGGCTCTCTTGGTGGCCCCATGCAAATTAATTTCTTCACACTTCATTTTGAGATTGGCTTGATTTTTCACTTATGGTCCAGTCACTAAGTCAGGTTTGACTCTTTGAGACCCCATGTACTGCAGCACACCAGGCTTCCCTGTCCTCCACGACCTCCCTGAGTTTGCCCAAACTCATGTCCATTGAGTCGATGATGCCGTCCAAGCACTTCATCCTCTGTCACCCCCTTCACCTCCTGCATTCAATCTTTCCCAGGATCAGGGGCTTTTCCAGTGAGTCAGTTCTTCCCATCCGGTGGCCAAAGTATTGGAGCTTCAGCATCAGTCTTTCCAATTAGTGTTTAGGGTTGATTTCCTTTAGGACTGACTGGTTTGATCTCTTTGTGACTGGTTTGATCTCCTTGTGTCCAAGGGTCTCTTAAGAATTTTCTCCAGCACCACAATTCAAAAGCATCAATTCTGCGCACTCAGCCTTTTTTGTGGTCCAACTCTCACATCCATACATGACCACTGGGAAAACCATAGCTTTGATTATACAGACCTTTATCAGCAAAGTGATGTCCCTGGGTTTTACTACACTGTCTAGGTTTGCCATAACTTTCTTTCCAAGGAGTGAACATCTTTTAATTTTGTGGCAGCAGTCACCATTCACATCAGCTCTAGATGGCAAAGAATCTGTGTAGACTTTTGTGTTCTCATTTGCATTGGTTTATGTGTCAACACATTTTAAATGCTCTCATTTCAGTGTATGCACTGGTATATAGTTCTTGCTGATGTCGTGGAACTGATTGAAGCCCCTGTGTGGGGATGATACCCAACAGTGACGTTGACTCTGGGTTAAATCTTTGTCTTGAGCATTTTTATTCCCCTTAGAGAATTGCTTAGATTTAACATTGAAAATTATGTCTCTGAGATTTGAAATAAAATTTTGGGTGATATTTATTAATTCCATTGCCTTTATTAGCTAAAAAGAAAACCCAGTTACACTCTTTGCAATACACAGGGGTTAAAAATATTTAATCATATCCTGAGTAACTTTGTGGCAACACTAAGAAGAATTCAGCAGAACACCATTCCTCCACTTACCTGTCCAGCTTTAGCTGTCTCACAGCTGATGGCCATGCCTGGAGTTCTTAAACAACCATAATATTTGCTAATTAGTTTACAGTTTAAGAAATGCATGCTTGTTGTAGATGTAGCCTGGATCTTAGCCAAGAAGGCTGAGATGTAGAGAAATTAGTTCAAGCCTCTGATTCCATATCCATGGGAATTCCAATGCCCCTCTATAGATTTCTGAGAACTCCCAGAGGCATAAATTCTCAGTCATGTCCCTCTCTAGTTTTCTGCTTTTGCTCAACTTCTGTTCTCATGAGTGTCTTCCTCCCATGGCTGGTCTCTTCCCTGCGTTGTGCATTCAAGTATGAAATTCTTCTCCTTTCCCTGATTTCCTGCAAAAACACACAAAGCATTTAAGTATGTGTTGGACTTAGATGTTCCAGAATTAGGAGTAGATTATAGCAAAGCAAACAAGTACTATAAAGATGAAGATGAGACCTACCTGCTCTTTTGGGAACTCTGCACTGGAAGTTTTCACTTGCTTCTTTTCTTCTGCAGTCCTGGTTTCTTGTAACCTGCCACCACGCCTGTACCTCTCCCAGCTCTTTCTCTGTCCTCCACTCATTGCCTTTCACTCTTAGGACAGGCAACATCATCATGTTCCCCTCCACCGTGCCCTTCCCTGCAGGAGGATGACATAGCCTATCCTGTTGAACCCAGGAGTGGCTGTGTCACAAGCTTTGTCCAAAGACATGTGACTGCAGGTGATGCAGGTTACATCATGCAAAAGATTTCCAAGTCAGATCATGGTTCATCACCTCTTTTTCCTCACCATGATGGCATTCCAGAAAGCAACTGCTCTAGAAGCCTGGGCCTAGGGGCCAGACAAGGGAGACTGGATGAGGTCAAGCGTACTTACTGATTCAAGGGAAAGAGCTGTTTTCTCTGGATTAGTCTTACATGATCAAGCCATCTATGACTAAACATAATTTTTTTCTTTCCTTTCTAATTCCTTTATCTTCTTATTGAGAATCTCCTGTGAAGTGTTGAGTCAACTGAAGGTAGCAAGAAACTCTGATGCTATCAATATCAGGGGAGAGCTCTGTACTTGTAATGACTGTGACAGACTTTCCATAGATAACTTTCATCAGATTAAGGAAGTCCTCTTGCATTCCTATCTTTATAAAGGTTTCTAACATAAACAGATATTGCATTTCATCAAATACTTTTCCTGCACATACTTGAAATAATCATATGAACTCTCTCCTGTGTTTTCATGTTTTCTTTGAGATTTTTAATATTTTCCACATGTTCAGAATTAAATCACTGGTTTTGCAACTGTATTCTGAATTAAAAATTTACATTCTGTTTTTTGAAAAATAATAACAATGACAGTTGATTTTTGAGTGTTAAAGCAACCGTGCATTACTAAAGTTAAAAAAAAAATTTTCACGTGTCACTGGATTTGAACTACTTTATTTTATTTAGGAATTTTACATCTACATTCATAAAGAGTCTGGCTTATATTTGATTTTTCTTGTAATGTCGTTCTCTGATTTCCATCACAGGTTTACTGGCTTCATAAACTGAGATGGAATTCTTTGGAACTGGGTTTGGAATTTTCTTTATGTAGGTCTTCCATTTCTTTTGGTTCAATTTGGGTGAATTTTGTTCTTCTAAGAATTTTTCTCTTTTTAATTTTTAAATTATTACCAGCACTGGTTCAATTCCTGATTTGGGAGTTAAGATTAAAAAAAAAAATTGTGGACTCGTATATAGAAAGGTGGGTTTCCCTGGTGGCTCAGACAGTTAAGAATCTCCCCGCAATGAAGGAGACCCAGGGTGCTCCAGTATTCCTGCCTGGAGAATCCCATGGACAGAGGACCTGGCAGACTACAGTCCATGGGGTCGCAGAGTTGGACATAACTGAGTGACTAACATTTTCACTTTCATACAGAAGGATGGGGTTTCCCAGGTGGCACTGGTGGTACCGAACCCACTTGCCAATGCAGGAGACATAAAAGATGCAGGTTCCGTCCCTGCATCAGGAAGATCCCATGGAGAAGGAAATGACATTCTGGAGTGGACGGACAAAATCCCGTGGACAGAGGAGCCTGGCAGGCTATACAATCCATGGGATCACAAAGAGCTGGACACGATTGAAGCAACTTAACATGCATGCATACATATAGAAAGAGAGCAATTTCATTAGAGCTTGCAAAGAACCACTGTTTTGCTTTGTTGATTTTGGAGTCTATTTCATTAATTCCTATTATTAGCTATTTCCTCCTGTTCACGTTCACTAGTGCTACCACATTCCTACGCTAAATTTATTCCATCATATACTGATACAAGTCAAATATTTCTTTGAGTGTTTGGAAAACAAAACTAAAAAAGCAACGACACCCCTCCATCCCTCATTCTCTTTCTCTCACACGCACATTTTGTTGATGTGTTGGCAGATTCAGGAAGTTTATGAACCATGGTTCTTACACTGGTAAAATGTGAGCTTTAAGATACATTTTTGTTTTTCCCAAAGAGATAAGTTACAGTGTTGAGTCAGCCACACTCACTCATATTGTTTCCCGTTGACACCACAAGCTCAGACTTCTGCTCCAACTCACCCACCTCTGGGAGCCAGCCTGTGGTCTTGGAACCAGATTGCTCTCATTCCTTATGGAAACCAGAGGCACGACCTTGGCAGATGAGCCTGCTGTGTCAAACACTTAGGCTGGACACTTCAGATATTGCCAGGTATTGAGCATTTTGCCCCAAATGCTGCCAGTGAAATGTTCCTGGAAAAAGAACATTTTTCAAGGTCAGTCTGTGTCTTTAAGGGCTTGAGGTTCAGATTTCAGCCACAAGGCTCCCTTGACCAAACTTGAAAGTTTGCTTTTTGCTCTGCATTGGAACAAATGTTCGCTTTGCTATAAAATATCAATTCTATTTTGGGTCTAAGATATTTCCATTCCCTTCTGCTCACCTATCTCTGTGATGTTAAGAGCACCTGTGGCCGGAAGAGAGGTCTTCTGCCGGGTCTGGAAGCTTGGCCCAAGGAACTGGTGTTCTTGTGCAGTGAGGTCATCTTCCAGAAGTACCAGACTGATGTGTTTTTCATCTCTCTCACCCAGACACCACGTGTACTGGCAGCCATTCCTCCATCAAAACATACAGGAGAGGGGAGGGCAAGTGCCTCCTGTAGAAATACAGAATAAAGGGTGTCTCCATCAAAGGAGGAGGAAGGGAGAAGTCACCCCTTCTGGCCACAAAGAACCATGGGAGGAAGGAGGGGATCGGAAGCAGGAAGTCACTAGAGAAAGAGGTGTGTTCTGACTTTCCCAAGTGAAATGGGAACCCTCTCAGCTAAGACTCCAGAGGCTTCCTCAGCTGCTGGGGAGGGGGCAGGAACACTGTCCATTGTTTCCTGGTGCCCCTAAAAGATCAGAGATGGATGGAGTTGGCTGGGAGGTTTACCTGGGGAGAAAGATATTGCTGTGCTGTGGTGAGGGAGTGCTAGAGCTGCGGGCTGGAGAGCAGGCCATCCTGACCAAGAGCTGGCTAGGCATGACTTCCTGGTACTCCAGGGGTTAGGACTCATGTTCCCAATGCAGGGGGCCTAGGGTTTAATAGGGAACCAGATCCCGTGTGCTGCAATTAGGATCTGGCACAGCCAAAAAAATAAAGCACTCACTAGGCATCACAGCTAGACCTCCTGGACATGCAATCCTGGAGAAGGTTGAGATGGAATCAAGGCAGCAGGACTACTGAGCCCAGATAGAACCCAGGAGGACACAATTCAGCCTCAGGTGTTAGCGGGGGGTCCTGACAATCAGGTGGACAGGGGCATCCTCGTAGAGATCAGCAGAGCTGGAATGGACCACGGCAGCATCACACAAACGAGCTCTCTCTTATAGCCAGATGCTGGAGATAAGCAAGGTGAAGGAAGTGAAAGTCGCTCAGTTGTGTCCGACTCTGTGATCCCATGTAGCTTGCCAAGCTCCTCTGTCCATGGGATTTTCCAGGCAAGAATACTGGAGTGGGTTGCCATTTCCTTCTCCAGGGGATCTTCCTGACCCAGGGATTGAGCCAGGGTCTCTTACAGTGGAGGCAGATTCTTTACCTTCGGAGCCACCAAGTGAGGTGAAGAGGGATTAAAAAGAATTAAAAACTACAAAACATTTATGGGACTTTCCTGGCAGTCCAGTGGTTAAGACTCTGCACTGCCACTGCAGGGGAAATGGGTTTGATCCCTTCTCCGGGAACAAAGATCCCTCATGCCAAACAGTGCAGCCAAAAACTGAGGGAAAAAATACAAAGTATTTATCCAAAAGAGACTGAATTCTCTAAAAAGGCTGTTCTACATTATTAGATCAGATTGAATTTCCTTACATCAGTTGTGGAAAATAAACATGTTTTCTTTGCAACTCTGAGTGTCACTGCTAAATTTGCAACCCTGATACAAGCTGGTGCACAAAGATGACACTTTCAGCTGCAGGAAGGCATGACACAGAGCAAGGATGGTCTGAGCTGAGTTGTTCGTGTCTCCTTCTGCTTGGGAATTGAGAAGGATGAGAATAGGGGGACGAGGCTCTATCTGTGGAGGGCTGTTTCTCTTCGGTGGGAAAAATAATTGGCCTGGAGGTAGCTTTCATCTAGTTCTGCCCCAAGCTGATTTGTTATGATGACAGGCAGAAGGCATATCTTCAAGAACACCCCAGCTCCTTTCTTGGGACCTGCCCCCCTCCACAGGGTTTGGGATCCAGAAGGAGGTGTTCTAAGCTCCAGCTCTGATTCTGACTGGATGCACAAGTCCACAGACTTCCCTGAGCTCCTGTCTAGTAAATTGTGATTGAGACATGCGTACCCCCTATCCTCTGGCGGCAGGAAGAGCTGGGGTGGGGGCAGAAAAGCACTTTGTATAAACTGAGAAGCCCCAGTCCTGTGCCCATTCCAACCTCCCAGATGCCTGCCTGCTCCTGCAGTTTCTTCTCTGCATCCTGCAGGTCCAGCAGGTGGAATTTTCCTCCAGGCATTGTTCTGGTTTTGGGCTGAGCAGAAGTTTGTTCATTTGTATCAAGGCCTATGCTGGGTCCTGGGGCTCTTGAGGTCAATTAGATACAATGTCTCAGGACTTCCCTGGCTGTCCAGTGGTTAAGACCGCTTCCACTGCAGGGGGCATGAGTTCTATCCCTGGTTGGGGAAATAAGATCCCACTTGATGTGGGGGGCACAGATAAAACAAAACAAAACAAAAACAACACTAGATGCAAAGTCTCCCCTCCAGGAACCTCCCAGAGACTCTCAGGCATGGTTCTGCCTTCTCCTGCCAGGCTGTTTTCCCTTAGTTTATTTATTTAAGGCTGTGCTGGGTCCTTGTTGCTGCACTTGGGCTTTCTCTAGTTGCAGTGAGTGAGAACTGCTCTTCTTTGCAGTGCTTGAGCTTCTCATTGTGGTGGCTTCTCTTGTTTCAGAGCACAGGCTCTAGGGTGCGCAGGCTTCAGTACTCGAGGCACGTGGGCCCCAGTAGTTGTGATATGAAGGCTTAGCTGCTGCATGGGATCTTCCTGACCCAGGGATAGAACCCATGTCCCCTACATTGGCAGGTGTATTCTTTACCTCTGACCCACCAGGGAAGAAGATGGAGTGCGTGCTGATTTCCAAGAGTGCTGCTTCCTCAGTTGGGTAACTTTTGTGCTCAGTGTGACTTTCGTCAGTGAACATGGTGGCCCTGGTTGCTACAGAGACAAGCCGATGGTGAAAGGACACCTAGATATGGTCTAGTCCACCCACTCCTATCTTGGAGAAGGGAGCACTGAGTCCCAGAGAGGGACAAGGGGGTGACTCCATTCAAGCAATGTCTCTTCAGCAGAGCACATCTAGAAGGAGAGCCCTCCTTCCCACCAGCCTGGCCCATCTATCTCAGGGCGAGAAGCCAGCTGGAAGGAGATCCCCTCTCAGGACTCCAGGCCTGAATTGAATTATGGCTGTTGACAAGACGCAGGCTGGAATAGAGGATTTGGGGGAATGGAATCTTTGCAGATGGTTATTTTCCTTCCCATGTGTACATAGTAGTGGACACGTCTCATCTGCCCATGGGAGCACATTGACTTGTTCTACAAAACTTTTGATCACCTACTGTTTGTCTGGGACTCCAAAGTGAATAAGGCAGGGTCTCTGCCACCCGGGAGGTCCCCGGGCAGTGGAGGAGGCAGACACATGTAGAGACAGGAATGGCACAGACTTGCAAGGAGACATAGGGAGCATCATGGAGGTGATGATCCTTTAGCTGACCCATCTCGGGTGCCAGAGGGAACCAGGGTCACTCATGATCAATCTTGTTTTATTTGTTTGTTTCTGGAGTGCTTCCGGGAACTGAGTCTCTTACAGCCTTAAGGCTTCTCCTCTTGGTTTCCAAGGCCAGGGCCAGTGACTCCAGGGCTCTCCAATATGGGTCACCATGCTGCTGCTGATGGCTGGCCTGACCAGATGCAGGTGGGCTTAGGGGACCTCATGTTTCCTACAGGGGCTGATCCTTCCAGAACTAACCGTAGGCGATAGGGAAAATTTCCAAGAACCACAGTTCCCCATCTCGAATGGCTTCTTCGCTTGAAGGCAACAGGCTTGTCCCCTGGAGAGTGGTGGCGAGAACTAACAAAGATGTCTACTGACCACTGGTGGGGAGTGTATAGAAAGGAACGAGCCCTCCCACCCAAACCCTTCATGTCCATAGGATATAGCAGGTAATTACCTTAATAGGACAACAATCGGCCTTTTGAGGTAGTTCATCAGACACGATGAATGTGTCTTCTGGGCAGAGAAGAATGGATTTTCCCATCTGCTCTTCTCCCCTTCTCTGTGCCTCTCCCTCCTCCCCCCCCCTCCCCCCCCCCCCCCCCCCCCCCCCCTCCCCCCTCCCTTCCCCTC
>SJYG01000951.1:105211-116664 GCA_006410535.1 Litocranius walleri
ACTACATCAGCACAACACTGTAAAGCAACTATACTTTAAAAAAAAAAAAGAAATGATGTGGTGGCTATAGTTAATGATACTGTATTGCATATTTGAAAGTTGTTTCAGAGACTAGATGTCAACAGTTCTTATCACAAGAAAAAAAATTATGACTATGTATGGCTATGGATGCTAACTTGACTTACTGTGGTGATCATTTTGTAATACTTGGAAATAGTGAATCATCAAGTAATATACCTTAAATGAACATAATGCCATATGTCAATTATGTCTTAATTAGAAAAAAGAATTTGGGAAAATATGGTATAAAGAAATAGGTCAAATTAATTTTAATAACATATTTTATATAAAGCAATGTAGTGCAGATTATGTAATCAATGTAAATATTTTAAATTTATTTATTTATTTTTTACTATGCTGGGTCTTTATTCCTTGTTTTAAATGTTTATTTTTATTTTTTTGGTTGCAACACACTTCTAGTTGCAGCATGTAGGATCTAGTTCCCTGACTAGGGATCAAACCTGGGTGCCCTGCGTTGGTTGGGAAAATTCAGCCACTGGACCACCAGGGAAGTCCCCTGCATCTTCATTCCTGCTGGGGCTTTTCTCTAGTTGTGGTGAGCAGGGGCTACTCTCTAGTTTTCGATGCTCAGACTTCTTGTGATGTCTTCTCTTGTTGTGGAGCACAGGCTCTAGTATACCTGGGCTTCAGTAGTTGAGGCTCCTGGGCTCCAGAGCACAGACTCAATAATTGTGGCACATGGGTTTAGTTGTTATGAGTAATGTGGGATATTCTCAGACCAGGGATCGAACCTGTGTCTCTTGCATTAGTAGGCAGATTCTTCATCACTGAGCCACTAGAAAAGCCCCCAGAGTATATATTATTAACAAGACACTCTACGTTGTATTTCTCCTTCTGTGTCTTCACAAGCCAGTGTGCATGTTACACCAACAGTGTATCTCACTTTGGAACTGGCCACATATCAAGTGTTCCATGAGCCACTTGAGGCTAGTGCTGGGATGCTGGATTGCACAGCCCTAGATGTGCTGAAGCTTGTGATTCTCCTAGAACCTGCCCACTTGTCAGCATTAACAATCTTCTAGGCTTCTTGTGCTGGGATGACAAGGGTGCATCATGACTCTCAGGTGTAAAGGCAGCTGATAAGTCAGGAGCTACTTTTTGAAACGGCAGCCAAGGCAGGAGGTACCACTTTCCACTGCAGACCCTGTGCCCACGGCTGCTATTACCTGCCCGAGACAGCTTAGCCCTTGATCGATGGGTCTGGGGATCAAGAGATGAATAAGAAAGACACCACCCTGACTCTTAATGAATTCATAGTGTAGTGGTGGCCTGTGTGCAAAATAGTTACTGTTCACTGTCATAAGAGCTGTGATGGAAGTTTCTTAAAGTTGTTGATAATGCTCTAGGTTGACCTAATGTGGTGGTTTAGCCGCTAAGTCATGTCTGACTCTTTGCCACCCCAAGGACTGTAGCCTGCCCAGCTCCTCTGTCCATGGGATTTCCAGGCAAGAGTACTGGTGTGGGTTACCATTTCCTTCTCCAGAGGATCTCCCCAGCCCAAGGATCAAACTCACATCTCCTGCATTGGAAGTGGATTCTTTACTGCTGAGCCACAAGGAAAGCCCTAAATGGGAAGGAAATCCAAAATAGAGGGGATATATGTGTATGTATGGCTGATTCACTCACTGTATAGAAGAAACTAACACAACATTATAAAACAACTATATTCCAATAAAAACTAATTTAAAAATTTAAATTTAAAAAAATTCAGAAAAAAAGTTGATGAAACTTGAAAAAAGAGTGATATATGTAAGATAATGCTAAAAATATAAATTCTATAGATAGTAATGGATATTAGGATTCTCCTGATTGCTAGAAATAGAAACCTTAAGCCAGCTTAAGCCAAAGGGTGAGGACTAAGGGTGTTATACTAAGAATTTAGGGGAATCATGCAAATGGAAGAAGTCCTATATCCAGGTGAGGATGCAGACAGACTGGGGTGACATTAGAGACTCCGGCAGATCTGTCTTGTGCATTCTGCTTTGCACACGTTTTGATAGTGTTCCACCACTGCCATTCATCTTGCTTTTTCCAGTTCACAAGAAAGAATTCGGTCATTGGCGATGGCTCCAGAATATGCCATCCAGACTCAGAGAGTAGACAGGCCAATGCTTCAATATCTTAATTCAATAGTTTTAGAAATTTTATTTTATTTTTGGCTGTGCTGGGTCTTTGTTGCTGCACAGGCTTTTTCTCTAGCTGCCAAGAGGGGGGCTACTCTCTAGTTGTCGTGTACGGGTTCAGAGCACGGGTTCTATGGCTCTTGGGCTTCAGTAGCTGCAGCACGTGGGCTCAGCAGTCATTGCTCGCAGGCTCTAGAGCATAGGCTGAGTAGTTGTGGTACATGGGCTTAGTTGTTCCCAGCATGTGGGATCTTCCTGGACCAGGGACTGAAGCTGTGTCTCCTGCACTGGCAGGCAGATTTTTCACCAATAAGTCATCAGAGAAGGCCCAATCCAATATCTTATTTTGAAATTTGTGAGAAAGGACTTTAATTCAGCTTGAATCCGATAGAGTTAGAAAGCCAGGACAACATTGTATAAACATGGCTTCTTCTCCATATAACTAGAAGAGCACAAAATTCTTTTCCAGGAAAATAAGAGGTGAGTGAATCAAGCAATAGTGTTTACTCCCTTCTTTCCCTTGACTGCCCAACATACACACATACATGCATGTGTGAACACACATGCACACATTCTTTTCCCCACACACACCCAAAGAGGCCTATGCCTCCTGTAGTCCTCCAAATTGTTTTTCCCCTATGGGAGACAAGGAAGTCTGTCTGGCAATGAGTTCTAACATGCTATTGGACCTTTATTCTCCAGGTTCAGTCTTTGGGTACTACTCCTTCATCCACACATTTTTTTTTGAAGGAATGAAGGGGGCAGTGGGAAATGCCTGGATACCCAGGCTCCCCTGGCTTCTCCCAGATGCTATTTATTTTAAGTGTCACTCTGTTGCTCAGTCGATAAGTCATGTTTGACTCTTTTTGACCCCATGGACTGTAGCCTGCCAGACTCCTCTGTCCATGGGATTCTCCAGGCAAGAATACTGGAGTGGGTTGCTATTTCCTTCTCCAAAATCAACTCAACTTCAATAAAAAATTTTTTACAGAAAAAAAAAGAGTGTGGAATTCTTTCTAAATTAATCTTTACAGGGGTATTTTTGCTGTACAATGCTGTGTTAGTTTCCTCTGTATATTTAAAGCGAATCAGCTACATGTATATATATCCCTTCTTTTTTTGGATTTCCTCCCCATTCGGATCACCACAGAGCACTGAGTAGAGTTCCCTGTGCTATACATTAGGTTCTTATTAGTTATCTATTTTATATATAGTACTAAGACGCTTGCTACTTGGAAGAAAATCTATGACTAACCTAGACAGCATATTAAAAAGCAGAGACATTACTTTGCTGACAAAGATCCATCTAGTCAAAGCAATGGTTTTTCCAGTAGTCATGAATGGATGTGCAAGTTGGACTATAAAGAAAGCTGAGTGCTGAAGAACTAATGCTTTTGAACTGTGGCATTGGAGAAGACTTTTGAGAGTCCCTTGGACAGCATGAGAAATGCTGGGCTGGAGGAAGCACAAGCTGGAATCAAGATTTCCAGGAGAAATATCAATATCCTCAGATATGCAGATGACACCACCCTTATGGCAGAAAGTGAAGAAGAACTAAAGAGCCTCTTGATGAAAGTGTAAGAGGAGAGTGAAAAAGTTGGCTTAAAGCTCAACATTCAGAAAATGAAGATCATGGCATCCAGTTCCATCACTTCATGGCCAATAGATGGGGAAACAGTGGCTGACTTTATTTTTCTGGGCTCGAAAATCACTGCAGATGGTGATCGCAGCCATGAACTTAAAAGACGCTTACTCCTTGGAAGGAAAGTTATGACCAACCTAGACAGTGTACTAGAAAGCAGAGACATTACTTTGCCAACAAAGGTCCATCTAGTCAAGGCTATGGTTTTTCCAGTAGTCATGTATGGATGTGAAAGTTGGATTATAAAAAAAGCTGAGTGCAGAAGTATTGATGCTTTTGAACTGTGGTGTTGGAGAAGACTCTTGAGAGTCCCTTGGACTGAAAGGAGATCCAACCTGTCCATGCTAAAGGAGATCAGTCCTGGGTGTTCATTGGAAAGACTAATATTGAAGCTGAAACTCCAATACTCTGGCCACCTAATGTGAAGAGCTGACTCATTTGAAAAGACCCTGATGCTGGGAAAGATTGAGGGCAGGAGGAGAAGGGGATGACAGAGGATGAGATGGTTGGATGGCATCACTGACTCGATGGACAGGGGTTTGGGTAGACTCCGGGAGTTGATGATGAACAGGGAGGCCTGTACCTGCGGTTCATGGGCTCAAAAAGAGTTGGACACGACTGAACAACTGAACTGAACTGAAGCTGGGCTGGAGGAAGCACAAGCTGGAATCAAGATTTCCAGGAGAAATATCAATATCCTCAGATATGCAGATGACACCACCCTTATGGCAGAAAGTGAAGAAGAACTAAAGAGCCTCTTGATGAAAGTGTAAGAGGAGAGTGAAAAAGTTGGCTTAAAGCTCAACATTCAGAAAATGAAGATCATGGCATCCAGTTCCATCACTTCATGGCCAATAGATGGGGAAACAGTGGCTGACTTTATTTTTCTGGGCTCGAAAATCACTGCAGATGGTGATCGCAGCCATGAACTTAAAAGACGCTTACTCCTTGGAAGGAAAGTTATGACCAACCTAGACAGTGTACTAGAAAGCAGAGACATTACTTTGCCAACAAAGGTCCATCTAGTCAAGGCTATGGTTTTTCCAGTAGTCATGTATGGATGTGAAAGTTGGATTATAAAAAAAGCTGAGTGCAGAAGTATTGATGCTTTTGAACTGTGGTGTTGGAGAAGACTCTTGAGAGTCCCTTGGACTGAAAGGAGATCCAACCTGTCCATGCTAAAGGAGATCAGTCCTGGGTGTTCATTGGAAAGACTAATATTGAAGCTGAAACTCCAATACTCTGGCCACCTAATGTGAAGAGCTGACTCATTTGAAAAGACCCTGATGCTGGGAAAGGTTGAGGGCAGGAGGAGAAGGGGACAATAGAGGATGAGATGGTTGGATGGCATCACCGACTCAGTGAACATGGGTTTGGGTGAACTCTGGGAGCTGGTGATGAATGAGGGAGACCTGGTGTGCTGCGATTCATGGCGTCGCAAAGAGTCGGACATGACTGAGCGACTGAACTGAACTGAACTGAACCGGACAGCAAAGAGATCCAACCAGTCCATCCTAAAGGAAATCAGTCCTGAGTATTCATTGGAAGGACTGATGTTGAAGCTGAAACTCCAATATTTGGCCACCTGATGCGAAGAGCCGAGTCATTGGAAAAGACCCTGAGGCTGGAGAAGATTGAAAGCAAGAGGAAAAGAGGTTGGTTGGATGTCATCACTGAGTCGATGGACATGAGTTTGAGCAAGCTCCGGGAGTTGGTGATGGACAGGGAAGCCTGGTGTGCTGCAGTCCATGGGGTTGCAAAGAGTCAGACACGACTGAGTGACTGAACTGGACTGAACAGAGTGTATGTCAATCCCTGTCTCCCAGTGCATCCCACTCCCCTTGCCGCCTTGGTGTCCTTAAGTTTGTTCTGTACATCTGTGTCTCTATATTTCTTTGCAGTTAAGGTAATTGAATTCTAAAGGCACAGGAAAACATTGGCAAACTGAGTCAGGGAGAGGGAGTCCAGAGCAGCCTGAGGATGAGAGCACAGGAGGGGACAGAGTGAGGATGATGACATTAAGACAGTGATGAAGGATATGAGGGATATGGAGTAGGATAGAAAAACTAGGGCTGAGTGGTGAAGAATCCGTCGACCAATGCAGGAGATATAGGTTTGATCCCTGGGATGGGAGGATCCCCTGGAGAAGGTAATGGAAGCCTACTCCAGTTTTATTGCCTGGGAAATCACATGGACAGAGGAGCCTGATGGGCTATAGTCCATGAGGTTGCAAAGAGTCAGACACGACTAAGCACACACACACACACACACACACACACACACACACACACACAAACACACACACAGAAGAATAAACTGAACTACAAAATTTCCAAAAGGATCAATCCTACTCACTCTCCAATGTCAAGGGGGCAGACGTGGAGAACCTGGGAAGGAGGTAAAAGAAATGAACTTGTGGCTTTTGAGGGGAGGCAGAGCCCAAGCTGACAGTACACACGTTCCTGGTGGACTGTGCAGTCTGAATGCCCGAAGCTCTGGGTGGATGTACAGCCCCGGGCCTCGCTGGAGGGGTTTAGTGGCAGCCAGGGCTGCTGTTCTCCCTGTGGCCCAGTAGACATGGCACCCTCTTCGCTCCCCTGAATGCTGCCATATGGTCAGTGGTTATCCATCACATCCCTGCTGTTGTGAATTTCCTCCTTTTCATTTTTTTTATGAGGGTTTTCCTGAGAAGTTAGGGTGAAGGTGCATCAAGCTGAATCTGAAGGTGGGTAATCCTAAGAAATGTTTCCCGGAGGTGGGATGTCGTGTTCGAAAGAGCAGAGCCTCTCACGGTCTCATGAAACCCACTGAAACAGCAGGTGTTGCGGCTGGTAGGGGGGGTGCTGAGTCAGAGACGGAAGAGAAGACTGATCATAGGATCAAATCCCACCCAGGGCAGCAGAGATGGTGGGGGTGCACAGAGAGAGTGAATGGCGCATTTGCTCAAGGTTGCAGCTCTGACAGGGACTGCCAGGTTGCCCTACCTGTAAAGAACCTGTCTGCCAGTGCAGAAGACATAAGAGACCTGAGTTTGATCCGTGGGTCGGGAAGACCCCCTGGAGAAGGGAATGACTCCTCACTCCAGTATTTTTGCCTGGAAAATTCCATGGGCCAGGGAGCCTGAGGGGCTATAGTCCACGGAGTCCCCAAAAGTCAGACATGACTGAGCACACACACAGCACCTCTAGTGAGAGAGAAAATTGACACCAAATTCACAAATATATGAAACCAGTGCTGATTTCACGGCTATTGACTTATTTATGGCAGAGTCCTGCACTAAAAAACCCCACTCTCCCTGAAGGGGTTTTGCAAAACACTTTTAAAAGCCAATGGTAGTGAGTGGCGATCGGCAAAGGGGTCTTTGATCAGCTTGTGCACAGCTCTCTGATTGGCTGATGATGAGTTAACAGGTGGTGTCACAGAAGTTAACATTATCAGTCCTTAGGCTGCAAAAGGCCTGGGGCTATGAGCTCCTGGTTACCAAGTAGTTAACATATTCTATTTGTTGGAGAAAGAAAGAAAGCAACTCAGGAAATATGAATCAAATACTATTATCTAGGTACTTCAGAGAGGGGCTAAAGCAGAGGATATGGGATAAGACCCTATGGGGTCCTGCTTGGTTACAATTACATATTTCTTAACATAAACCATGATCACAATAAGAAAATATCTACCTTTGATTGATATTCTATGAATACTTGATGCCTGTCAAGCGTCAAGTCTATATATTTGTGAATATATTTGTGAATGCTTTTGTTGTTGTTATTCGGTCACTAAGTTGTGTCCAATTCTTTTTGACCCAAGACCAGGCTCTTCTGTCCTTCACCGTCTCCCAAACTTTGCTCAAACTCCTGTCCATTGAATCAGTAATGCTATCCAACCTCTCATCCTCTGTCACCCCTTTCTCCTACCCTCGTTCTTCCCAGCATCAAGGTCTTTTCCAGTGAGTCAGCTCTTTGCATCAGGTGGCCAAAGTATTGGAGCTTCAGCATCAGTCCTTCCAATGAATAATCAAGATTGATTTCCTATAGGATTGACTTTTTTGATCCCCTTGCTCTCCAAGGGTCTTTCTGAGCCCACAGGGATTCCCATGATTGCTTTGGGAGATTCCATTTCTAAGATCCACCAAGACACAGGGTGAGGACTAGAGCAGAGAATTCCTTCTTGGCAGGCTCCTGAGGGCTTTGTTGCATCTGGATAGGTCTTGTTGGCTATTCTGCCACCAGAGTTACACTTCACAAACATTATCAGTTAATCTAAATTGAGAGGTCATATAATAAAAAATTCACCCTAACTAGCTATTGTTTGCTTTCTTCTGCTTCCTTTCGACTCCATGTCCAGATTCATAGATAAAATGTATACACTGGTAATCAGAATGGGCAGTCCATGGGGTTGCAAAGAGTTGGACATGACTGGATACACACAGAAATGCTATATACAGTCTAGTTTCTCCACCACAGCTCCCAGACCTGTAAGATAAGCTCTCTCCCCAACTACAATGTTGTTTTCATACTTAATTTTAATGGCAGCATCCTCTCACATTGAAATGATCTCATAGCATTCACTTTGGAAATATTCTTCTGTGAACATTGTATTTTAACAAACTTGAAAGTGCCAACTCAGTGTAATACCTGTTGGAGATACAAAGAATAAATAAAACATGACCTTGGTCTTCAGTTCTGCTGCTGCTGCTAAGTCACATCAGTCGTGTTCGACTCTATGAGCCCCCATAGACGGCAGCCCACCAGGCTCCCCCGTCCCTGGGATTCTCCAGGCAAGAACACTGGAGTGGGTTTCCATTTCCTTCTCCAATGCATAAAAGTGAAAAGTGAAAGTGAAGTCGCTTAGTCATGTCCAACTCTTAGCAATCCCATAGACTGCAGCTTACCAAGCTTCTCTGTCCATGGGATTTTCCAGGCAAGAGTCCTGGAGTGGGTCACCAATGCCTTCTCCATTGGTCTTCACTATGCTTCAGTAAAAGTTAAAACTCAGGAAGCTTCTTTATTTTACCTTCATTTAGTTTAATTACTAAGGAGAAATTCCTTGAAGAGAGATTACTGGATCAAAACACCAAGCACTAATGGCTATAAGTGTATATTTTCAAGTCACTTTCCAATTCATAGTCTTCTAGCAATGAGCAATTAATTGTACCTGTTTCACTGGAACCTTACCAAAAGTGGGTATAATTAAAAAAAAAAATCCCAGAATTTAATAGGTGTTAAAAGGTAAAGAATTGTCTTAATTTGCCTGTGGTTCTTTTAAAGCCCTATCCTCAAGTCTTGGTAACTGCTTATTTTAGTACTGACACTTCACCTTATCTACACAGAGCTCCTTTTTTCCCCCTCTGTATGAAGTTAAAAGACAAGTCTCATTACACCTTTTTTTTAGTAAATATTGTGGGATTTAGTGAATTTTTACAACAGGTAAAATCATTTTATTGCAGAGAAATCTTTTTGCTCCCTTAAAAATTACATTTCCCCCCAAATATCAATTCCTTCTTGTCCCTGCAAAGAAGTGGGCAGGATTGTTCTGAAGAGATTCCACTTTTCAAACATCTTCAGACACTCAGATTATTACCACTGTCAGATCCACTTTGTGACATGTTCCTACTCTGACTCTAAATAGAGGCCACATAAAAGCCATGTGTGTTTCAATTCCTCCCTGTTCAGTTACAAATCCCCTCAATGGCCATGTGCGTGGTACTCCACTTCTCCACTTGCTATAGTAACAGAGTGTCAGTCCATTTCCCTCAGGGGCAGGCACATGACCCAAGCTCAGCCAATCATATCCCTCACTCCTTGAACAAACAGTTGGACCAGCTGGAAGACCTGTGGTCCAGAGCAAGCCAATCACAGTCCTTCTCTGAGCTTTTTCAAATTGGAGCTGTCAGAAGAGTAGCCTCTTTTCTTTTAAAGACCTGGGTCTATAAAGATATGAATATGGAACTTCCAGCTGCCAGATTCTTCCCCTGTTTCCTGCTCCGAATCCCACCAGTCACCTTGAGAGAGGAACAACCTGCGGGGAGCGTAGGGAAAAGCACTTTGTACATTTTAATCATACGAATTTTTTTAAACCCTTGTTTTCTCTTATTTGCTCACTCTAGTTAGGTTTCTTTACTTGCAGGTAAGTGTTGATGTTTATTCAGTATATTTTCAAGTCACTTTCCAATTCATAGTCCTCTAGCAATGAGCAATTAATTGTACCTGTTTCACTGGAACCTGACCAAAAGTGGGTATAATTTTTAAAAATGAGGATTTTTCCCTGCATCTCGTTGGGTTTGTTGAACTGAGACTATGTGGGTAAAATTTCATAATTTCAGAAATTCAAGTTAAGTGGCTGGATGCATAAAGCCATACATTTGACACGGATTACATGTCTTCTTACAAGAAATTCCGAGCAGTTCCTGAAAGTGAAAATGCTACATTCCCATCAAGACTTCAGCTACCCAAATGATCTCTTAGATTCATAAGGAATGGAACTGGAAGCTAGTCTTAAACTCCATCTTATCCCCCTGTGTGTAGTCGCTCAGTTGTGTCTGCCTCTGCGACCCTATGGGCTGTAGCCCGCCAGGCTCCTCTGTCCATGGGATTCTCCAGGCAAGAATACTGGAGTGGGTTATCATGCCCTTCTCCAGGGGATCTTTCCAACCCCCAAATTGGACCCATATCTCCTGCATTGAGGGCAGATTCTTTACCCACTGAGCCATCGGGGAAGACCTCCACTTTCCTTTTACCAATAATGTCAATCTGGAACAATTAGCCGGCAGAGGAGCTGGGGCTTGGACTGAGTGCTGCTTCTGTGACATTACACTGAAATTGGCCCCAGTAAACAATGCAGATGTTGTTATATGACAAAAACATAGGCCAGCAGCCTGGACAAAAGTTATCTAACAATAACTTTGTTATCTGTGTATTATTATCTTTGTAGTGTAGTATTGGGCTTCCCTGGTGGCTCAGTGGTAAAGAATCTACCTGCCAATGCAGGAGATGCAGGTTTGTTTCTTGCACTGGGAAGAACCCCTGGAGTAGGAAATGGCAACCCACTCCAGCATTTCTGCCTGGAGAATCCCATAGACAGAGAAGTCTGGTAGGCCACAGTCCATGGGTTCGCAAAGAGTCGGCTATGACTGAGCGACTGAGCACACCCCGCGCTGTATCAGGATGGAGCATTTGGTGGGGAGCTCTATTTTTAGCAGAGGCATCAGGTTTCACATAAATAGTACACATGCTTGTCAAAGGCCTTGGTTGCCTATTCTTGGGAGTCATCTACTACTGTTTCTACACTCCTACCTCACATTATAGGAAGTGCAAATAGCACCTGCCAGACTGGAAGAGCTTCTTGCTTCTTCCCAGGCAGTAGGAGGTAAGGGCTGTGCCCACTTTGGTAGCTTCTTTTCATAGTTATGGCCAGAATGCTAGCCTTCACCCCACTCTTCACCTCCTCTGGCCATCCTCCTCCTGGAGAGGTGATATGGGTGAGTCAGCACCCTGGGGTGAGGTTTCCTCCTAGAGCAAGTGAGCAAGGAGATCAGAATACTCTTGGAAAGCAGAAACACTTATGCCCAGCGATCATTCCTGGCTCCATGCCTGGATGCAGAGAGTCAGATT
>SJYG01000951.1:116965-137811 GCA_006410535.1 Litocranius walleri
AGAGTCAGATTGCTGGAGAGGACTTGGGGCAGGGGCAGGGGTTGAGCCAGGTGGGGGGAGCAGGGGTTGAGCCGGGTGGAGGGGGCGGGGGTAGGTGAAGTTGACCAGATCTCAAACAGAAGACTGCCTGGCTTGTATGTCTCTATCTTGACTTTACATCAAGTCAGACTCACTGGGGGAGGAGGTTAGCATGAGACTCCCAGGGAGTGTGTGGGCCTGAGGACCCAGGGATCTCAGGAGCAGAGATCTTGAGGACTTCATGTAAAGCTGGCATCTTAGTCTTCCCCATGAGGCCTCTTGGACACTGTCTTATTTCTCAATGGAATTCTGCAAAGAGAGGGGCTGAGGACTTGTTTTGGAGGATGCAGAGAAGAAGGGCTTGGAGAGATCCCACCACATGTTATGGTGTGAGTGTGTCCAACAGTAAGAGAATGTTTAAGTGATGATAGTGTATCTGTGTGTATGTGTGTACTCACTTGGATCCGACTCTTTGTGACCCTATGGACTGTATCCCTCCAGGCTCCTCTGGCCATGGGATTTCCCAGGCAGGAATACTTGCCATTTCCTCCTCCAGGGGATCTTTCTGACCCAGGGATCAGACTTGTGTCTCCTGCATTGGCCCACTGGGGAAGACCGATGGTGAATCTACCTGGGGCCAATGGTAAATGCTGGCCAGGGCTAAGAAAAAGCCTAGCCAGAGTTTTGATTGGAAAAAACTATGTAGAAAGGAAAGATAATTGGTTATGTTTGAGGAGGGAGACTGTTCATTGGTTTCTATTTCTTTTATTCATTTTTCCAAACTGTCCGCCTTTCCCTGTGTCAGCCACGACAGGGTCCTTGGAATTTGTCCTTCTCCCTTCCCAAAATGCTCTTCCCAGGGGACTTGTGGCTACCTTCTCCCATCTCTCCTCAGAAAGCCATTCCTGGCTGCTAATCAGTAACTGCCCCCGGTATTCTGCTTCCCTGTGTCTGGTAGAGACATTTTTCAGCTTAAAAGAAGAAAAGAAGAAATTCTGACTCAAATCAATTAAAAATTTGAAATACAGGCATTTAGGAAAGGAAGACTTCACTTTTAGCTGGGGACATCCAGCGTATGAATGTAGATTAACCATCCAAGACAACTAATCATATGGGTTTGTTTGCTTGCTTTGTTTTGCAAGTGGTGGTAATTATTAGGCCAGGCTGATTCAGGGAGAGTGCAGGGCCTTAGGGCTGATTGAAATAAAGCTTTGCGATTCTATACCTTAATGTGATTTATTGTCGCCCAGATGATTTATTCATTCTCATAATTTCACAATCTGCCACTTGTCTGGGCTAATTTATCTGTGTCATAATGGGAAACAGGAACTGGACCTTGTTTTCCAGATGGCCAAAGCCAAGGTAGGTACAAATGATGAACTGATAATAGACTGAGGTTTATTCATTCAGCAAGTAATTATTGAATGTTTGCTCTTGAGTAACAGTATTGATCAGAGGGTGAATCTATTGTACTGGAGGCAAGGAAAGTATCAAGGTTACTTAATACTAATGAAATGAATTAGCATATTACTTTTGTTTGTTTTCATTATTTTATTTATTTATTTGGCTGCACTGGGTCTTCATTGCTGCACTCAGGCTTTTTCTGGTTGTGGTGAGTGGCATCTACTCTCTAGTTGCATTCATGAGCTTCTCATGGAAGTGTCTTCTCTTGTTTGGAAGCACGGGCTCTAGGCACACAGGCTTCAGTAGTTGCATCTCCCAAGCCATGGAGTTTGGGCTCAGTAGTTGTGGCACATGGTCTTAGTTGTTCTGTGGCATGTAAAAACTTCCTGGACAAGGATCCAACCCATGTACCTTGCATTGGCAAGTGGATTCCTAGCCACTGCACCATCAGGGAAGCCCCTGCTATTGCTTATTGAAGTATAGTTGATGTACAATATTACATGTTACATCGTACAAAACAGTGATTCACAGTTTAAAGATTATGTACATTTATAGTTATTAATATTTTAAAATATTTGGTATATTCCTTATGTTGTACAATATATCCTTGCATTAAGATATTAACTTTAGAAAATCATATAGAAATTGATGGGATCCCTGGAGAGAACACAGGCAGGACTAAAGAAAGTTTTTGCTCTCTGGACCTCAGGAGGAAGGGACAATGGACGTTTGACCAAGTAGAGTTAAGATTTTGGTAAAGATAGAGATTGGCTTATATTACTTCAAGTTGCCCTGGCAATGGCGCTCCCTCCCCCTACTAGGAAGGAAAACACATTGTAAATTAAGTAGAGTAATGAATGGTAGTGTGGTAGGTGACCTATTGAACATCATCTCATGGAGTATTTGCCAACTAGGGATTTCGGGCATTCCCATAAGACAGATCCTTCACCTCTACCTTGCCTTCCTTGTTCTAGGTGTTGCCACAGTGATGTGGAGAGACAGTTGCTCTAATGTCTCCTAGGTCCTCCCTTCAGCTTCTCCGATTCCTGGGTCAGGTATGTGTGTTGAACTCTGTGACTAAGGGCCCCAACTTCTGCAGGGCACCTACATCCTGAAAATTAGAGGTGGTTCTAGTCTGTCCTCATGACTTTCAACTCATGCTCTTGGGTTCCAGCCACCTCAAGACTTTCCCTTCCCTAAAGGAAAAACTTGCTGTCTCCCCTCAGCACTCCTAACACCAAGAGTGTGGATTTTCTGCACCAAACGATTCTGACACTGACTTCCTAGAGTTAGCATAGAGTCCATAGATTTAGAGCTCAGTCCCAGAAGACTGAGCCTTTCACTTAAAATGTCAGTCCTAAGCCTAGGCCTCCAATATTTTTGACCAACTGGCTACAAACCAGGGGTTCCCAGGACCCCTTCCTCAGGTTTGATAATTTTCTAAAATGACTTACAGAACTTGGGAAGCCCTTACTTGCTTTCAGCAGTTTATTATAAAGGACACAAAGTCTTCCCAGGTGGCACAGTGGTAAATAATCTGCCTGCTAATGCAGGAGATTTGAGTTCGGTCCCTGGGTTGGGAAGATCCCCTGGAGGAGGAAATGGCAGCCCACTGAAGTATCCTTGCCTCGGAAAATCCCATGGACAGAGGAGTCTCACAGTCTACCATCCACAGGGTCACAAAGAGTTGGACACGACTTAGTGACTGAAAAACAATGCCAATAAAGGAAACAACTCAGAAACAGATAATGGAAGAGATGCACAGATAAGATATGTGGGGGGAGGGTGGAGCTTCCATGCTCCCTCTGAGCACCAGCTCTCCAGCACTTCCAAGCAGTCACAGCTTGAAAGCTCTCTGAACTCCATTATTCAGTGTTTTCATGGCAGTTCCATCACATAGGCATACTTGATGATATCAGTGACATTTGGAAATTAACCCCAATCTCACTCCCTCCCTGAAGGTTGGGAAGATGGAGGTGAAGAGACTAAAAATTCCAGCCCTCCAATGGCTCCAACTCCTGTGTTTTCACTCCTCTGGCAGGCAGCCTGCACCCTCTGAGATTCCCTTCATTAGCATAGAAAACAAAGCTCCAGCAATTCCAAGGGTCTTAGAAAAGCTCTGTGCCAACCACTGGGATGAAGACCAAATGTTTCTTTCTCATTGTATCACAACATCACACTTCCGGATTGCGTACCCTGTGGGTGTGCAGCTTGAGCATGGGATATGCAGAAAATACTCTTTGAGAGGCTACTTAACTAACTCCTTGATTTCTGAAAGCAAATTCCCTGCAGGAAATCTCAGTCTCTCCTTCTCTCTGTTTCTCTCTTTTGTTGTCCTTGCTCAGTTGCCAAGTTGTGTCCGATTCTTCAAGACCCCATGGACTGCAGCATGCCAGGCTTCCTCGTCCCTCACCATCTTCCATGGTTTGCCCAAGTTCATGTCCATTGAGCCAGTGATGGACTCTCTTTTTACATGTATCCTGTTATTCTGCTTCCCTGCTGGCTCAGACAGTAAAGAATCTGCTTGTAATGTAGGAGACCCAGTTTCCACCCCTGGGTCAGGAAGATTCCCCTGGAGGAGGAAATGGCAGCCGACTCCATATTCTTGCCTGGAGAATCCCATAAACAGAGGAGCCTGGAGGGCTACAGTCCATGAGGTCGCAGAGAGTTGGACATTACTGAGCGACTAACAATATCATTCTGCTTCTCTGGTTGAAACACCCTCCAGGGTAGATGAATGTGATGGCTATACAGTCAAGGAAAATGGTATTTTCTTTTCCTGCATTCTTAAAAATGTCTACTTCATGGAGACAGAATATTAGAAACAGAAAAATGAAAGAAACTAGAAAATGTAGAAGACTACAACAATCTGATAAACTCAAATAAGAATGTTTGTCAAGGAGCTTGGGCAGTAGGTAAGAAGATGTAGAATCTAGAAGCTGATTTTTTTTAAAAGGGATAGGTGTTGGGAGCTCCAATTTAATATTGGTATGAATTCTGATAAGAAATTAGGTGTAAATAGATAACTAATGAGAACCGACTGAATCATTGACTCATATACTGAATGAGAATAACACAAGGAGCTCTACTCAGTGCTGTGTGGTGACCTAAATGAGGAGGAAATCTAAAAAAAAGAGGGGATATATGTATACATATAAGTGATTTACTTTGCTGTACAGCAGAAACTAACAACATTGTAAAGTAGCTATACTCCAATGAAAATTAAAAAAAAACAAAGAAAGAAATTAGGTGTAAGGGCACTGAAAATACAAGGCTACATCAGAGTAGGTAGAATCTGTGTTCTATATACCACCTCTCACATCATCTTGCACCCAAACCAGACATTTCTAATCAATCACAGCACTGTTTCTTGTCAAGGCTGCTACTCAATTTCCTCCCCTGATCAGGAGGCCTGGACACAGCAGAATCTATCAGAGCCTGAAAGAGGGGATTAGAGTGTGAAGCAGGGCTTGGCATCCAAAACATTTACCACCTCATCTCTCAAGTGTCACTTTTCCTTCAATGTCCCAGTTTCCTTATGAAAGTAATGGTACATTAGATTAACATAAAACATTATTGAGAATAGCTAATAATGAATTAGGTCGATAGGTTTAGGGGCTAAGTTGTGTCCAACTCTTGTGACCCCATGACTGTAGCCTGCCAGGCTTCTCTGTCTATGGGATTTCTAAGGCAAGAAAACTGGAGTGGATTGCCATTTCTATCTCCAGGGGATCTTCCCAATCCAGAGATTGAGCCCAGGTCTCCTGCACTGCAGTCAGATTTTTTACCATCTGAACCATTCCAATGGTTCAGAATGTGAACCAGCAGGTTTGGGGAGGGTTAAGAGTACATCATGAGAAATGCTGTGCTGGAAGAAGCACAAGCTGGAATCAAGATTGCTGGGAGAAATATCAATAACCTCAGATAGGCAGATGACACCACCCTTATGGCAGAAAGTGAAGAACTAAAGAGCCTCTTGATGAAAGTGATGAAAGAGGAGAGTGACAAAGTTGGCCTAAAGCTCAACATTCAGAAAATGAAAATCATGGCATCTGGTCTCATTACTTCATGGGAAATAGATGGGGAAACAGTGGCAACAGTGTCAGACTTTATTTTTGGGGGCTCCAAAATCACTGCAGATGGTGATTGCAGCCATGAAATTAAAAGATGCTTACTCCTTGGAAGGAAAGTTATGACCAACCTAGATAGCATATTAAAAAGCAGACACATTACTTTGCCAACAAAAGTCCGTCTAGTCAAAGCTATGGTTTTTCCAGTGGTCATGTATGGATGTGAGAGCTGGACTACAAAGAAAGTTGAGTGCCTAAGAACTGATGCTTTTGAACTGTGAATTTGGAGAAGACTCTTGAGTGTCCCTTGGACTGCAAGGAGATCCAACCAGTCCATTCTAAAGGAGATCAGTCCTAGGTGTTCATTGGAAGGACTGATGTTGAGGCTAAAACTCCAATACTTTGGCTACCTCATGCAAAGAGTTGACTCATTAGAAAAGATCCTGATGCTGGGAGGGATTGGGGGCAGGAGGAGAAAGGAACGACAGAGGATGAGATGGCTGGATGGCATCACCAACTCAATGGACATAAGTTTGAGTGAACTCTGGGAGTTGGTGATGGACAGGGAGGCCTGGCATGCTGCGATTCATGGGGTCACAAAGAGTCGGACATGACTGAGCGACTGAACTGAACTGAACTGAAGAGACTGTGAAAGAAGGAGAAGTGAATGAAGGACAGAGATAAAGTATAAAGATCACCCACTTGAGAAAGAGAAAGCGCAGCCCTAAATGCTGAAGCAGTGAGCACAGTAATGGGACTTACTGGCTCATACACAGGCTACAGGGGCAGAGCTTAAAGTGAGCAGGACCATAAGGGGCAGCCTTGCGGAAACACTGATTCTGGATGAGTATAAACTACACAGAGAAGGGATGATGCCCAAGGAGGAGACGTGGCAGGACAAGGGAAGAAGGAACTAATGAAGAAGATGCAAAGATTCTAAAGGAGGCATCTCCCTGGTGGTCCAGTGGGTAAGACTGCACCTTCTGATACAGAGGGTGTAGGTTTGATCCCTGGTCCAGGAACTAACAGCCCAGATGCCTTGCAGCCCCCCAAACCAAAACATAAGACGGAAGCAATATTGCAACAAATTCAATAAAAACTTTAAAAATGGTCCACATAAAAGATTCTAAAGGAATGAAGAACAAATAATTTCAATCAGCCCCATCTATCCCTCTCCCCACATTAATATAGTTGGTTAAAGTCACATTTTCCTATATCGACAGAAGAAAGCTCTTTTGACTATGCCACTTCTCCTTGAAATATCTAGTTATTTTTTAAAAAATCAAACCAACCGTATAGAAAGCTACAACAAGAAGACAAAAAAATAAGTCATAACGTTTTAGCTGATGATTATTCTCCTCAAAAAAACCATGAAGCCAAGTAAAACTGCAATGCAACAGAGTTCAGTTTAGACGAAATCAAATATCTTCAAACTAACATTTGGAGGTAATGAAAAACACATAGAAACTCAAAGACTAACAGCAGAAATCTAAGAGTGAGAGAAAGATAGGCAGTGAGAACTCGGGGGAAAATAGAATAAAAAGACAAGATCATCTCAAAAATAAAAAATAAATCATAAAATGCCTAGGGGAGAACAAAGTCAAAAAGTAATAAAGTCCAATGAAATTTTAATAGGGGACATTGAAGACAGGCAGAAAAATAGCCAAGAGAATAAAATTGAGTTATAGAAATATGTACAAAAGGGTCAAAGAGAAAGTGATTAAAATGGAAGTTAATACAATATACCTATGATTGCTGCCCTGGAAGAAACAAAGCAAAACAATGAAACAGAATTAAAATTCAAAACTATAATCTAAGAAAATTTTGTGGATCTGAGAGAGGACTCAAATCTACATATTGAGAAGGACGACTGTATACTTTGGAAAATTCACCTGAAATGAACTCCAAGACCCGTATTAGTGAAACTATTAGCCTTTATTTTATGTTTATTTATATTTTAAAATTGAAGTGTAATTGCTTTACAATGTTGCCTTAGTTTCTGCTGGTCAGCAAAGTGAATGAGCTGTATGTATACATACATCCCCTCCCTCTTGCATTTCCCACTTACTTCCCTCAATATTATTCTTCACTTAAAGGAGCTAGGTTTCTTGGAGAAATGATGGCTTCTGAGTCGGAGAAAAGAAGGTCCAATATGAGCCTGAAATATCTTGTGCCAGAATGTCATGAAAGGCTCAAAAAAATTAATCAATTTAATGATGGGGGTATGTCAAAAGGACAAAGGAAGAAGCTTGAAGCAGATTCCACTAGACAAGGCTGTTATGATTTTAGTGTCAAATTTTTGACCACAAGAAACTTTGACTCTTTCCAGCCCTATGGACTGTAGCCCACCAGGCTTCTCTGTCCATAGAATTCTCCAGGCAAAAATACTGGAGTGGGTTTCCATCTCCTTCTCCAGGGGATCTTCCTGGACCAGGGATCAAACTCGAGTCTCCTGCATTGGCAAACAGATTTCTTTATCACTGATCCACTGGGCAAGCCCAATGATCGTACTACTAAATGATGTAAAATCTGTCAATATATATCAAAATTATGTAAAATCAAGGAAAATGAGCTAAAAAGATCTGCATCAAACAGAAACTCAGGATGGAGAGAGAATGAGGTTTGCTCAGAGGGGATATCAGTTTTATCTGGAATGTTTTAATTTTTGCAAAGAAAAAATGTATTCCTATACTGCTTGTATAATTAAGGATTACAAACATAATTAAGAATTTCATATATAATCACACATTAATTTAAAAATGTAGGCAGCAGTCTACCTTGCCAAGATCATTTATACATCAATTTTCTTTTCTGCTAATAAATCAGCTACCACTTCCTGGAGGACTGTCCCCTCTGTCATTCTGGCTTCTATTTTTACTCTGCCCTAGCACCTCTGGACCTTCTCTTTCAATCTGTAATATTATGATTTGGAAATTAAATTCAAGTGAGGACAAAAGAAAAGTGCTTCTGAATTTAAGCAGCTCGGGTGTTTGCCTTTTCCTTATTCAAATGTGTGCACAGGAACCTCTTGTCTTAACCCTGTGAGGAAATGGGTGAGAAATTGCATGAAGGTGTCACTGGGGGCAGTCTGCACAGTTGCACATTTCAGCAGCTCTGTTCTTTGGGGACAGTGTGCAATAATCATATTTCTCTTCCCAAGTCTGTTGACTAGAAAGTGTGAGTCTCCCATGGGACCACCATCTCCCCAAGAATAGATGTGATGCCCTGTATAATTTATGATGGACTTCAAGTATCCTGGAAAATTCTAACATAGACATATTCCATATTCTCATGGAATATAAAAATTTAGAAAGAACTTGATGATTCTTAAGTTAAATCATCTTTTTTTTAAGTGTAGTGTAAGTGCTTAACAATGTGGTGTTCCTTTCTGCTTACAACCAAGTGAATCAGCCATATGTGTACATACACCCCCTTGCTCGTGCACCTCCCTCCTTCATCCCCTCCCATCCCATCCCTCTAGGTCATCACACGGCACCCAGCTGAGCTTCCTGTGCTATATAGCAGGTTCCTAGACATAGAGAATATACAGACGTGTGGACACAGAGAGGGAAGGGGAGGGGGGCACAAAGTGGGAGATCAAGTTAAGTCATCTTGAGGATCTTGTTGGTGTTTCTTTGTACTTTTTTTTTTTTTTTTAACGGAGAAGCTGAGGCCCAGAGGAAGGAGGTGATATCTCAAGGTCTCAAAACATCTGGGCACAGTTGAGGGCAGGTCTTATTCCTGATCATCTCTTATAGCGTGACCATGGCAAGTGTGTGGCATTACATACATGCTCCATTTTGTAAATTAGATGAGTGAGTGATGGAGGAGAGGAAGCTTCCGATTTTCTTTGTTGTATCTGCCTCATGGGCCATATGCTGTGACATAGTCCAGTTACAGTAGGCATTTCTCCCATGGACATTGCCTGATTAGGCGAATGGGGGCTGAGGGAGAGTCTAGGTTGCCAATATTGGTGACCTGCATCAGGAAGGGCTGAGGACAGGAGAACCCAGGAAAACCGCCAAGATAAGACATTATCTTCATTGTCAATGATAAAAATACAAGTTGTATTTTTCTGGTCATCAATCATTTTTACAATTTTCCCCAGTCATTCAGAAACTTGCTCCTCCACCTCACCAAGGAGCCGGGGAGACTCGGAGTGAGGAACTGATGGTCTTCAGTTCTCATGTGCTTGAGCTTGGCTGCTGTACTCCTCATACTGCAGGACAAAGTATGCTGATGACCAAACTGTAGGAGCTGGTTCATTCTGATATGTTCCATCTCACCATAAAAAACAATGAAGCCCTATAGCCAGGTCCTAAAAGGTAAGTACACATTCTCACGTGCTGTGCTTAGTTGCACAGCTGTATCCGACTCTGCGACTCTGTGGACTGTAGCCCGCCAGGCTCCTCTGTCCATGGGGATTCTCAAGGCAAGAATACAGGAGTGGGTTGCCATGCCACGTCATGCCCTCCTCCAGGGGATCTTCTCAACCCAGGGATAGAACTCAGGTCTCCCACACTGCTGGCAGATTCTTTACCATATGAGCCACCAGGAGAGCCCATACACTATCATATGATCCTTCAATCTCACTCCTTGTAGAACAAAAACATGATCTGAAAAGATACATGCACCCCAGTGTTCACTGCAGCACTGTTTACAACAGCCAAGGTATGGAAGCAACCTGTGTCCATCGATAGAAGAATGAATAAAGAAGGTGTGATACATATAGACAATGGAATGTTCCTCGGCCATTAAAAAGAATGAAATAATGCCATTTGTAGCACCACGGATGGACCTAGAATGTCCTACTGAGTGAAGTAAGTCAGAGAAAGAAATACCTTATGATATGGCTTATATGTGGAATATGAAAAAAAATACCAATAAGCTTATTTACAAAACAGATATAGACTCACATATTTAGAGAAAGAACTTATAGTGATCCAGGGGAAAGGATAATTAGGGAGTTTGGGATTTACATGTACACACTACTGTATTTAAAGTGGCTAACACACAAGACCCTATTGTGTACTACAGGGAACTCTGCTCAATATTTTATAAGAACTTAACTGGAAAAAGAATTTGAAAAAAGAATATATATATATATATATGTGTGTGTGTGTATATATATATATATAAAACAATCTCTTTTTTGTACACTTGAAAATAACACAACATTGTCAAATAACTATATTCCAATATAAAATAAAAAGTTAAAAAATAAAGCAGTTTGTCAGAAGTTAAAATTAAAAAAAAAAGGGGGGGAGCTGTTCAGGTACAGGAGTGGGGTAACACAGCTGAGGTAGGCGCTATTGGGACATTTAACAGGTAAACAAGTGATTCTGAAGGCACCCTCATGGTGTGGAAGTGCAGTGGAGTGTGTGCGAAAAGAGAAGGACCAATGTTCTGACATTTACTGACATAATCTGACATTTACTCATTGATCACCTTTGGTTTTCTCATCTATAGAATGTCAGTAATTACAAGGTCACTATCAATCCTTGGTAAGTTGAAGAAAAGCAATGAGGACAAGAAGAGGATCAAAAGCCACCATGCAGGTTCCTTTAGGAATTAAGTATGGTGAGTTATTTAAAGGATCTAGTGTTTCAGATTTTCATTAAGTGGTTAAAGCAAGTTATGGTGAAGGGTCCTGTAGAAGCAAATAAGCTTGAAACCAAGTTCCATTTAAGTATTGAATATTTAGCTTTTCATCTGGGTCATTTACTTAGCTGTGTGACCTTCAGCAAATTCCTGCCCCTTTATGAGTTTCTTCATGAGAAAATGAGGATTAAAGACTAATTTTATATGACTGTGTGAGGTCCCATTGCAGCTGTGTTTAAAAGAGACACAGTTCAAAAGAAGAAAGGAAGTCATCTCCAACCCAAGTCCTAACCAAACAAGTTATGCTATGTATCTACAATGAAATATTACTCGGCTATAAAAAGGGAATGAAACTGGGTCATTTGTAGCTACATGGATGAACCTAGAGAGTGTCATACTAGGTGAAGTCAGAAAGAGAAAAACAATCATCAGGTATTAGTGCATGTATGTAGAATTTAGAAAAATGGTACAGATGAACCTGTTTGCAGGGGAAAGGGAGGTTGGGAAGAATTGAGAGATTGGGATTGCATATACACTACCATGTGGACTGTATACACTACCATACACTACCATGTGTAAAACAGCTAGCTGGTGGGAAGCTGCTGCATAGCACAGGGAGCTCAGCCTGGTGCTCTGTGATGACCCAGAAGAGTGGGATGCGGGGGTGGGGACGAGGCTCAAGAGGGTGGGGATATATGTATACAAAAGGCTGACATAAACCAACACAACATTGTAAAGCCACTATATTCCAATAAAAAAGAAAATCTACTCTAATGTAATAATTTAATATTTCCCTAATGCTATTCATCCATTTATTTATCTGATTGTTTTTGTTTGAATGTCTTCTAAGTGTTGAGCCCTATTCTGGTTTGGAGGACAGATCTGTTAATAGGAGGTAATTTTGCCTTTGTGAAGTCGCTCAGTCGTGTCTGACTCTTTTTGACCCCATGGACTGTAGCCTACCCAGTCTCCTCCCTCCATGAGATTCTCCAGGCAAGAGTACTGGAGTGAGTTGCCATTTCCTTCTCCAGGGGATCTTCCCGACCCAGGGATCAAACCCAGGTCTCCCGCATTCCAGGCAGACACTTTAACCTCTGAGCCACCAGGGAAGCCCAGTCTTGCCTTTAAAGAGGTTTCTACTCTAGCAGACAATACAGAAAAGTCAAGGTGATGATAAGCTAGCCTACTGGAGTCACCATGATCATCTCTTTCACTAAACAGAGGGATGGAGGGCAGGCACCATCTAAGTATCTTCAGTCTCTAACCCAGAGTGAGAAAATAGTATCTAATAGTTGAATAGATAAGTTTAGGTAGTTCTAGACTTATGCTGATAATTGGGCCATGTCTTCCTATCTAACTGAATCACTGAGATCTTAAATGAACCCAGATTTTTTAGAACCTAAAGAACCTCAAAGATTAAGGTGTCCAGTCCCTTAGCTATAATCTATGATATTCTTACAACTGACTTCATGAAGCCAAGTAAGAGTCCCTAGGCACAGGGGTATCATGAGAAAATAAGATGATGTTACTTCTGCTAAATGTTAGATGTGGTATAGAGTTGGAGATTTAAAAACCACAGGCTCCAAGGAAATCTGCAACCCGTCTCTAGCTGACATCGATGGGTGCTGCTCTGTTCTTCAATAGTGTAGAATATGTGACATGCAATTTAGACTCTGCTATAAGCACTATGACAACCAGAATTTTCTCATAATGAAACAATTGCTGAACGTTGGCCCACAGCCCTCTAATTTTACACACCCATCATCAGTGCAAACTCACATAAAAGAATTTGGACAGTTCATTGAAGTTCACCGTGATCCTATTTGTCTCGGAATTAAAACCACATTAAGTGAGGTGTGACAATTCATTTGGGTTCCTTTGTTCTGGCTTCCTGTACAAATCAGGAGTGGACACAAGGGCAATATTTAACTTTGCTGAACATGAATAAATACGCGAGAACAACAGCCAAGTCCTCTTCAAACCACTTTGGCCACTGTGTGATTGAAAACAAATAATGAATATGCTCAACACAAATACTTCCATCAATTCTTTCAAACACTGGCTGGTTTCATAGTGCAGCTACTCAATATCTCCCCCACAGCAGCAGCTTCACAATCAATGAATGTGTGTCACATGGTAGAATTTTTTCAAGTCTTTACATTTTCTCACTGTCTCCTACTTGGGGGAACACATGAAGCTTTGCAGTATGAGGAGTCAGGGGAGCTTAGGGCAGGCTCTGAGCCTATAGAACCTATAATTCTAATGCCTCGCATGATAAGATAAGTTGTTGGATTCCCATGCATACGAGCATAGCCAGATGAGAAATTAGGATTGGGGGGATTCAGAGAACAGCAAAACATGCTTATACCTTTGAGAATGAACTTGTGAACATCTTGTAAGGACATGGAATGCATCTTTCAGTTCAGTTCAGTTCAGTCGCTCAGTCGTATCTGACTCTTTGCGACCCCATGAATTGCAGCACGCCAGGCCTCCCTGTTTATTACCATCTCTCAAAGTTCAATCAGACTCACGTCCATCGAGTCTGTGATGCCATCCAGCCATCTCATCCTCTGTCGTTCCCTTCTCCTCCTGCCCCGATCCCTCCCAGCATCAGGGTCTTTTCCAATGAATCAACTCTTCTCATGAGGTGGCCAAAGTACTGGAGTTTCAGTTTCAGCATCATTCCTTCCATGGAAATCCCAGGGTTGATCTCCTTCAGAATGAACTGGTTGGATCTCCTTGCAGTCCAAGGGACTCTCAAGAGTCTTCTCCAATACCACAGTTCAAAAGCATCAATTCTTCAGCGCTCAGCCTTCTAGGCAAGGTTAACCTATTAATTAGACATAAACTTAGGTTCATACTGCAGCTCTGCTTCCCACAGTCTGTGACCCTGAACTTACAGAACACACCTGATTGCTTCCCTATAAGACCACCTGTAAAAGGGAGGAAAATCCAACCTCCCAGGATGCGGGAGTTTTGCTGGGAGAAGATGGGGCAATATGTCCACAGCAGTCAGCTTGGTGCCTGACATGAACGCCTAGTTCCCTGCAGGAACACTTGGGTTTACATGTGTGCATGTAAAGTCTTTGGGAACAGCCCACTCAAGCATGCAGTCTGGGGGCCCTTTAAAAGAGAAGCATCCATAGGCGCAGTTATGGGAATGACTGATTAACTAGAACCGCTACAATTCATTATGAAAGCCAGGAAGGAAGATATCACTGTGACAAGTGGCTTGGCTTTATTCCCCTGTCTTTCATGAACACATCTGTCAGCACAAAAGGAGGAGAGAAAAATAAACAAGAAGTTCTAATGTCAAAGAGATCGCTTATGGATTTGGTTCTGCATGACTTTCTCATTTAGAACAAGACAAGATAGACTCTGAGACCCCTTCCCTAGGACACAAGAGCCAGTGACCTCTGGAGGTGACTCCGGAGTTTGTCCCTCCAGCCCTCAGATTCTGTCCCCTCCCCCTTTTTTTCAGTAGAGATAATGGAAAGAGAGAGGCAAAGATAAGCAAAAGTAGTATTATGTTTTATCCTTTGACAATGCTTTGTGTGTGTGATGGCTGAGAACTTTATCTTCAAAGTTGAAGAAATCTGGATTCAAATTCAAAATCAATTTCAAGTTCAAAATTGATAACTGTGTGACTTTAGATCTACTGACGAATAGCTCTGAGCCTTAGATTTATTTCCACATCAATAAAATGGGCATAACAGTATTTGCTTCTTTTAGAAAAAAAAAAATGTATTTATCCATTTGGTTGTGCTAGATATTAGTTGTGGCATATGGGATCTAGTTCCCCAACCAGGGATGGAACCCCAGGCCCCCTGCATTGGGAGCATGGAGTCTTAGCCACTGGACCACCAGGGAATTCCCAATACCTGCTTCTAAAGATGAGTTAAATATTAAGTGAGACAAATGTCATCAATTGCCATCCAAGGTTACATACTCTTTGGCCTCTTTTGTGTATGCCCGCTCGATTGTAATTAGCGTAGGGATATGGTATGTTTTGTTCACCCCTGTATTCTCAGTACCTAGGACTCTGTCCAGCACAGAGATCACACTTTATTAAAACTGATTGGATGAACAAAGCATTTAGCACAGTGTCATTATATAGTGAGATCTCAAGGTACAGTGGCCTTCAAAAATTCGGTGAATGGGTGAAGCAATCTTTGTCTTGAGATCTGAGAGGCCAATTTAGATTTGACTTTGAAAGGCAGCATAGCAGAGTCAATAAGAAAGTGAACCCTGATTCCAGAACACCTAAGTTAAAATTCCAGGTCCCCCATCATTCAACCTTGGGCAAGTTACTTGACTGCTCTGTGCCTCTGTCTCAAGTGTAAATTTGTCTGGCAATTACAATAGTACCCACTTCAAAGAGTGGTGGTAAACCTGGGTGTGATGCTTGGCTCTGTGTAGGAGTCCACTGTTCTTAGCGGCCTAGGGATGGAGTTAGCTGGCACAAGGAAGAGCTAATATACAACTGGAATCATCAAGTCCCAGGGGTCTTGCCAGCTAGAGGTCTAAAGGTCACTGCCAACCAGAGTGACGAGATCTGAGACCTGGTCAGGGGTGGGGGAGTGTCAGGCCTGCATGTCACACCCTGGGACGGAGACCCACTGCAGGTCCACTGCCCTGTGGTGGGCCTAGGGGAGGAAACTTCCCTGTGGACAAGGCCCGCTTGAAGGCACAAGGTATCAGGCTAAAGTGAGCACCATGGTGGGCACCAAAGGGATTCTCACTCCCAGGGAGTGCTTCTTTAAAAGCTTTTGTCACCTAGATCACCACCCCAGCCCCAGGGCTACGTCAAAGCCTTTTATTACCAGATTCTAGGACATGCTCTCCCACATGTTCATGCCATGGGGGTGGTGACTTGCTCCATGTGTGTCTCCTAACAGGTCAAGAGGCTCAGGCTGAGGTCTGACTCTTCCCTGCTCTAGGCCCAGCCATTAGTGCCATCTTAGGTGCATCAGATAGCTTCAAGAAACAATCTGTAGAAGGAAGGGAGGGAGGAGGGAAGAGAGAAAGGAAGGAGAGGGAGGAAAGAAAGAAGGAATGAAGTGCATCAGTTTCATAGACAAACAAGGAAAATCTATGAACACGCAATATGTTTGGTTGAACACACAAAATGGCTGTGCCACAAACATGCTTCTTTGTCTTTCTCAGCCTCTGTCTCTAATTTAGTCCTTGCCACTTGCATCTCAGCAATAAAAGCTGAAGGTGTAACACATGCCCCTGGGCTTTCCCATGTAGACCCAGATCCACAGGAGGCGGGTGCACTTAGGCCAGGATGCCCGCTGAAGAGCCCAGCTGGGAACAGAGGCATCTAGAGAACCTACTCGCAGTTGGGGCCCATCTGAAGGTGCCCCCCAGACCTGCACAGAATGTCCTGGTGTCCAGAGGTCATCCTGGGGGAAGACGGAGAGTCAGCTGTGAGCAGCCGGATCCTGAGCTCAGGAAGCCTGGCACGTAGCACGCAGCCAGCCCGAGTCACACAGCCAGGGCTGCAGACAGTGATTAATTTCAGAGGCTGTGTTTGCATTCCAGCCGCACAGCCAGGAAGATGGCTCCTGTCCACTGGCCAAGCACATGCATGCACACCTCCACGCACATGCACTTACACCCACCCAGACACACATATTCCCGCACCCGGAAACCTACCCACACCTTGTGTACACTTTACACAACCACACATATACTCACAGTTGCATGTGATTGTCCTGACCAAAGAGAGAGAAGAGAAAACACACAGCGGTGTCCTGATTTTCACCCCACCCTTGTACGTGTGGCTCTCAGGTCCTGCCTGGTCTCTGGGCCTTTCCGATTAGGCAGTCTCCAATGTTGACCAGGTCAGTCTGGCCTTGAGCATCATGGCCAGGCCTTCCCAGTCCCTGCCAGCAGAAGTCCCCATGGCAGCCCCTTCCAACCTTCTTCCTCACCCTTTCTCTCTTTCCCAGCAGATGAGAGACTCCCAGTACCACCCCACCCTAGCTCTTCCACCTCCCTGGCCTTGGCAGAAAACGGATAAGCAGAGCAGTACCCAGAGGAAGGAGGCGCGCACATAGGCTTCAGAGTCGTCCGCAGCCACAAGTCTGGCTCCTGCCTGCTCACTTCCTGTCTGTGCAGACTGGGGCGGGTCCCTCAGCCTGTCCTGATGCTGAAGGCAGCACAAGATCCCTGGGATCTGGAATCAGTAAGTGACTGAGTTCAGGAGCAGGAGAGCCAGAGGGCAGGGGATGGTACTCTGGACCTGTCCACTGCTTCACTCTGCTCTCTCTTCCCCAGGTGAGCCTCCACCTGGCCTGGGTTTCTCTCCTGCAAGGTACACCACATATACAAATTTGAAGACATGTCATGCCACCAATCGGAAAAAGCAATGGCACCCCACTCCAGTACTCTTGCCTGGAAAATCCCATGAATGGAGGAGCCTGGTGGGCTGCAGTCCATGGGGTGGCGAAGAGTCGGACACAACTGAGCGACTTCACTTTCACTTTTCACTCTCATGCATTGGAGAAGGAAATGGCAACCCACTCCAGTGTTTTTGCCTGGAGAATCCCAGGGACGAGGGAGCCTAGTGGGCTGCCATCTATGGGGTCGCATAGAGTTGGACATGACTGAAGTGACTTAGCAGTAGCAGCATGCCACCAATGGGCTTCCCCAATGGCTCAGCAGTAAAGAATCTACCTGTAATGCAGGAGACCCGGTTCGATACTTGGGTTGGGAAGAACCCCTGGAAAAGGGTATGGCAACCCACATCAGTATTCTTGCCTGGAGAATTCCATGTACAGAGGAGCCTGGTGGGCTACAGTCCATAGGGTCGCAAAGAGTCGGACATGACTGAGCAAAGCAGCACACATACGGGTGCCACCAATAACAATGATAATTAAAAAGATTTTGGACTACTATCAGTAAATAACTTTGAAAATTTTAAATTTTATGAACTCTGGCTAAGACTATATATAAAGTATATGTGGATATGGGCAGGAATTTTAAAACCTGGAAAAAATAAACTTCTGAGATGAAAAAAGCAGGAAAGGAAAAAACCATGAACTCTTCTCTCTCCTTGGGATTCTGTTCCCTGGATCTGTAACCATGCAAGAGTTTCCTGTTCTCTAAAGAATTCTCTCTTGACCATGCCCCTCCATTGCCCAGACCTTCTCTTCATTTACATTAGTAATACGATACTTACAATACAGCCCTTCATCTGCTTCCTCCTCTCCCATACATCACAGTGAGCTTGCACCTACTCCACCTCCAGTCTCTGTTTTTTAATATTTATTTAGTCAAACCAATCTTAGTTACTGCATGTGGGATTTAGTTCCCCCCACCAGGGATGGAACCTGGGCCCCCTGCATTGGGAGCACAGTCTTAGCCAATGGACCATCAGGCAAATCCTCCAGCCTCTTTAAATGACACTTGCTCATGGCTCCTGTGGGGTCTTTCATACCCAAGTCACTTGCACCCCCTTCCACCCTCCTGGTTCCGGTTCCTGCATGTTCCCTTCAGTTGAGGGTGGGGTGGAATGGGGTTGGCCAGAGCAGAGGCCTGACTTCAAGCCCGGCTCAGCCCCTCTTCAGCCATTCTGCCTTGGGTCATGCAAACTTACTCTCCAAGCCTCAGTTTCACTATCTGTGAAATAGGGCCTCAAGGAACACCTACTGTACTGGGCAGTGGCTGTGAGAGCTATACAAGGTGATGTGTGCTAGATATTTCCCAGGTAACAAGTTCTCAGTCATCATTATCTCTTTTTATTTGTTTGTGCAGTTTGATCCCTAGGTTGGAAAGATCCCCTGGAGAAAAAAATGGCAACCCACTTCAGTATTCTTGCCTGGGAGATCCCATGGACAGAGGAACCTGGCAGGCTACAGTCCATGGGGTCGCAAAGAGTCACACATGGCTTAACGACTGAGCAATACATATATACCTCCCAAGGAATGATGCTAAAGCTGAATCTCCAGTACTTTGGCCACCTCATGAGAAGAGTTGACTCACTGGAAAAGACTCTGATGCTGGGAAGGATTGGGGGCAGGAGAAGGGGACGACAGAGGATGAGATGGCTGGATGGCATTACTAACTCGATGGACTTGAGTCTGAGAGAACTCCGGGAGTTGGTGATGGACAGGGAGGCCTGGCGTGCTGCGATTCATGGGGTCGCAAAGAGTCAGACACGACTGAACCGAACTGAACTGAACTCTTGAGACTCCCTTGTCTCAGTTGTTCTTCTTATTCTGACGCTTCAAATCTTCACTCCAAAACCTTGACTCTCCAGCCTCTCCTAGTCCATCCCGTCATGTCTTTTTTTTTAATCCTTTCAACATTTATTTTGGGAATGTGCTAGCACTATGTCACTTCAGTCATGTCTGACTCTTTGCAACCCCATGGACTATAGCCCACCAGACTCCTCTGTCCATGGGATTCTCCAGGCAAGAATACTGGAGTGGGTCGCTATTCCCTCCTCCAGTATTCCTTATTTGGGAACAAATCCATCCTTAAGGAGAAACCTAGACTTCTAGACTGTATTTCTTTTAGGCCAATTACAAGAATGCTTCAAACCAAGAAAGCAGAATTATATTTCATAATCTAGTGAATTCCATGCTTTATTGTAATCTTCTATAGATAGTATGAGATCATTTCAAGGAAAATTTCCTTTGCTCATGAAACAGATATTTGCTTAAACTTTCCTTGAAGAAATAGACTTCCAGTTCCATAAAAATAGTGTAAAAATGCAACTGCTGATGCAGTGAGCCTGGGTTTACATCTGAGGAAACCCAGTACATGTGGCTGCCAAGATATGACAGTGCACCCAGCAATTTCAGATTTTGGTGAAATTGGGGACAAAATAGTTTGTAGAAAGAACACCATTACAGAAATGAGAAGCCCACAGTTAAAGTTCCATCTCTCCTAGGTATGCAACTCTTTGTAAAATGAGAAACTGTAATATCTATTTCTTGTGGTCCCTGAGGCTACAGGAAAACACTCAAAATTTAAAAAAAAATTTTTTTGAATGAAGGCAAAAGAAGGGGATGGTAAAGAATGAGATAGTTAGATAGCATCACTGACTCAATGGACATAAATCTGAACAAACTCCAGGGATGGTGAAGGACAGGGAAGCCTGGCATGCTGCAGTCCACGGGGTTGTAAAGACTCAAACATGACTTATCGATTGAACAAGAACAATATATTCTCATGGTTAGAACTTCAAAAAGTACAAAGGATATGTAATGAAAACTCTTCCTTCCACTCTATTTCCCATCTCCAAATCCCATCCCTCTGCAAAGGGTAATCACTGTGATTAGTTACCCTCCTAAAGATGTCTTATGTATACATATAACAATACACTGACAGATTCATTTTTGCACCTTTGATTTTATATAGAAAGTAGCATGCTAGACACTATTTTTGCACTCAGCTTTCTTCACTTAATATGAGTGTTAAAACTTGCAAGCAGTGCACGAAAGCAAGGAGTTACGATGAGATGGTTAGCTGGCATCACCAACTCGAGGGACATGAGTTTGAGTAAGCTCTGGTAGCTGGTGATGGACAGGGAGGCCTGGCGTGCTGCAGTCCATGGGGTCGCAAAGAGTTGGACATGACTGAGCAACTGAACTGAACTGAAAGAGAAGGTACATTGCACCAAAAATCAAGACAGCATTCTATCTATTATTGTTCAGTTGCTAAGTCATGTCCAACTTTTTGCGACCCTATGGACTGCAGCATGCCAGGCCTCCCTGTCCAGCACCAATTCCCAGAGTT